>OX637868.1:4569476-4739476 GCA_951802705.1 Netelia virgata
ACAATTTTTATATCATTTTTCGATCCAATTATTTATCCTGCGCGACGACTGTTAAGATACTAAAAAATCGTCAGATAAAGATGTTCCATTGGATCGTTGGAAAGATTATCTTTTCACTTTCCTCTCCTCAAAATCGTATTAAATCGTGAACTCTCGGTTAGCTTATTTTCTGTTTTCGCTGAAAATCGACGATCCAGTCGGAGAAAGATCGAAGAACGGACTTTTCGGTCTTTCGAGTTTTTGCGACTATCGAGGGGTGAGATGATAGCGTATATGGAAGAGCGAGACGTGGGTCCACGTACACATTTCTTCCGGGGAAGGTTTCCAGATGAGAGAACTCTCGCTCGCTCGCTCGTCGTCGTCGTCGACGGTCCTTATACTTCCCGGGCCCGAAGAGAACTCCTGGAAAACAGTTTTCCATCTCGACCTAAAGTTCTAATATTAGTTCGCGGTTGCAGCCTCCCCCCCTTCCATTTTCCTCCCACTCACCACTGTTCAAAATCTTTTTCAACGGTTTCGCCACCGGCATTTTCCCGGAAAATATTCATATGTTTTTTTTGTTTGTATTTTATACTACAACATCCCCGTTCTTGATAAAACAAATCCCTTCGCTCTTGCTATTATTTTTATTATTCTACATCGTTGCAAGTTGATTAAAAAAATCGTTGTCAACGTTTTTTTTTAGTAATTTGCAGAATAATCTCACTTTAACACACAAAATCGGAGGATTCGTGTCGATTCGACGCGTTTCGTTCCGTATCGATGAGAAAAAATATCGTCAAAGAACTGTCGTTTGCACAACGATACGTATTGGTTTATAAAATATAAAAAACAACAAGAAAAAATCGAAAAATCGTTGGACATGACTGTCAAACGCGATGAAATGCAATTTATCGACCTGTTCGAAGTGTTCTACGGTCATTTTTTTGTGTGTGTGTGTTTTTTTAATCGTTTTTCTCTCTTCCCTTTAATATTTTTCGTTGGTCCTCGCGGGCAACGGCGCAACGTTGGGCCGGAAAAGTTGAGAGCGAAAAATAAAATTCTGGCGGAGAGACACTCGAGAGTGTGGCAAAAACAGTTTTCCATTCCACTCTCCCCGTTTGCGAATTCTTTCTCACGGCCTCGTGGCCGTATATACGCGGAAACTTCAATATTTATTCGGTGAACATTTCTAGCCTGGAACACAACCTCGAGTGCTCCGTCAATGCGATCGTGGCTCATCTATTCATACCTATACGTACGTCGGTTCTACCCACGAACGTATCTTGCAATTTCATTTTTTTCCCTCTCGCCTCCACCCCCGTTCGCTTCTTTTTCATCCCTCTTGTTCTGCTTTTTTTTTCACCGCAGCCTTTACCTCGCGTTCTTTTTTTGTTTCATACGCTCGGCACAGCAATTTCAAATTTAATTTTTTTTCCCCGACCGAAAGTTCAAGCGTTTTTCCAGTAGCTTTGCGAAGCGAGCGGTTTTTTTCGAAACTCCGACATTCGTCCGGACGTATAACAGGATCTTCTTGCTTTTTTTTTTCGTGCATCGCATATATTTCAATTCGTTAATTTCGCGTCGACGATACGAGTGGAAATCCGATTACGCGCTGTGCATAAAAATTGCGTTTTACCCCCGAATTATACACACAAAATTCATCGCCCACGAGAAATTCATGCACCGGAGATTCGGTTCGATTATGGTCGATCGATTATCGATGACGATTAAGTAGTAAGCTCTTTCGCGAGACTGACGTGAAAGCTTCGTTCGTTAATTTTTCTTTTTTTGACTCACAACCTATATATATATATATATATACGTTGTACCCAGAGTGTACTTTGGTAATGAAGCTTTTCCGACAAGATACAACGACGTGAAGATTTTCAAGGGTTGGTGTCTTCAGTGTGCTGGAGGGGAGGGATAAGAGTGAAGGCTTTTCTCGAAAGCATTTTTTTTGTTCTCTTCTCTCGACCACGAGCTTATCCCTCGTCAGGGACGATGGCTGACATTTTCTCGTGTCACTTCCGCCGGCAGGTCCGCTCGAAGCTTCGCGCAGTCTCGCGAGACTGCGAGATCGGATAAGAAAAAAACATTCCTGTGGAAATTGTGAGTTTCGTTCGTTCTTCTCCCACCCCTCGACTTCACGTCCCACTACCCCTCTAGCGTCTCTTGGTAATGTATTCCATTGGACAGGACGAGAAGGAACGAGGTGGCTCGCGCGAGCTTTTTTTGCGACAAATAAAAGAGGGAAGAGAAACCAGGAGGATGACCCGAACGAGATAATGACTTTAGAGGGTTGAAACGTAGTGGTGTCCGTTCTCTGGCATCCCTCTCTCCCCTCTTCTCTTCCTCCTACCCTCCTGTCGCTCTTTCTACGGTCCAGCACGCGTTTATTACAACGTCCTCTGTATTCGTTTTATATATAACGAAACGAGAATCGCTACCCTCCCGCAGCTAACTTTCTAAATTATAGCCGGCAATTCGTTACGTCGATTTGTCGAGTACGTACAGGGGGTTGTTGCTTTTGCGTTGTTTCGGAGGCCACCGGCGAAATCGTTCGCGGACGCGGTTACGCTCGGATTAATCGGCCACCGCTTCCTCACGCTCTCTCTCTCTCTCTCTCTCTCTCTCCCTCTTTCTCTCTATTTGTCACACGTATTCTCTCTCTAGTATTCATATGGATGTGTTTCCTTCTAAATATATGAACCTCTGGATAAAGCTTAATTACCAGACATCGCACTCGAGCCACAGAAATTTGCAAAACTGCGTTCGTGATTCGGAGTTCCCAACGAGTTTTCCCCGAGTTTAAGGTCGTTTCGGAGATTAACATGAAATTTTTGTTACCCGTGACATCATAGCCACCCTCGAGGCATCTTCGATACAAATTTTTGATAAGATTTGATAAGAAAGATAAGAAAAAATTGAAATGAAAAAAAAAACAAAAAAAAAACGTATATTTATCTCATGTAATTTGTATTCTTTTTATCGATTTCAGGCATGCAACTGTCTCGGTATCAGCAAGGAGTGCGACTATTTCGGGCTGAAGTATCAGAACGCGAAGGGTGAGGAATTATGGCTAAATTTGCGAAATCCAATCGAGCGACAGACGGGAGGGGGTGTCGCGCCCCTAAGATTCGCGCTGAGGGTCAAGTTTTGGGTGCCACCTCACCTGTTGCTGCAAGAGGCCACGAGGTAAAATCGGAGATTCTTCTATTCATTCAAGGCTTCAACGTAATTCCATGTTTTTTCTTTCTCTTTTCTCTTTTCTTTTGCCCTTCGATTTTTCCCTTTGCACGATTCTTCGTTAAGAAAATAAATTCCGTACAAACCTCGTACAAATTTCATCCTGAATATACAAAAACATTTCATCAACGTGGAATACCGGTTGGCGAATTATTCTGCCGTGAATAATAAGCCACAATCGCTGGGTTTCGGGTTGATTTGATGAAATACGCTGGCGCCTGGCACAAAGGGTATTGTACATGGAATATATATTTCCCGTGAATGATATATATGTATGTATATATGTTAGTTCTCGTCAAAACCCGCAGAAACGTTCTCTCGCCCTCCAGCAATTCACTTAATCAGCAAGACGTTGCATAATTTCCGACTGGCTGAGTCTTTGTTCCACCCTTGTACCGTAGTACGCGTGTACCTGTGTATATCTATATATTTACGTATATATAACGTAGATGTATATAAAATATCACCACAGATCCTCGCATACCTAGAACCTACGGGGTACGTCTATAGACGCGTTATAACACGTGTTCCGCGACGATGAATCCGTTCGTCGTTACCGGAGTTACCACTCGAGAATTCTTGCTCGTCGAGACCCTCGAACACCTCGGCCCGAAACTCGCGAAAATTATAACGAACCCTTCATTCCATCGTGCTCTAGTTCTGAAATATATAACCTGTTAAATAATAATCATTCTCTTCGGTTTATACGGAAGCTAAGTTAAAAGTTTCGTATTCGTTATCCCAGAAGACTCTCTCTCTCTCTCTCTCTCTCTCTCTCTCTCTCTCTCTCTCACGTGTATTCGATTAACTCTCTCCAGCCTCCTTGAAATTTGTCAGAGATTCATCGAGGTAATATTTCCCCTTGGTTCCAACTTTTCCTTCTGCCACGTAATAAGTAAAATTCGATAAAGTCGGGCGTTGGCGAAAAATGAAAAAAACACAAAAAAAAACATGTCGCCTTTGGAAAAAGGAAACGATTCGAAATTTTCGTACGTACGTATACGCGCGAGAAATTTTTCGCTATCGATAAATCAGATCTTATTACAATGGTCCCTCGTCATTGCGAACTTTTCCACAGGTGAACTACGGTCCCTCGGTTTCTAGCGAATAAGCTCCAAACTGATATTGAATTCCCCGAGAATATTTCGCCATTGTGCGCCAAAAGCACGTTCTTCCATCCTTTCTATACGCGCTCGAGGCAACTCGAGCGACCAAGATTTTCTGAAAATGGGTCGTGAAAACTGCCAGAGTCCGAGAGATCTTTCCGTTGCACAGGTTCGAAGAATGTTTGATGACATCTGGCGATGAAACGTCGCAAGTCGCGCCGGTGTTCGCCACCTTGCGGCCGCGAAATATCTCTTCAGGGGTTTAGTTGTATCGATATAATAAAAATATGAAGGAGGAGGGGCGGGGGGAGGGGCAAGAACGTTAATCGAGTACTTAAATATTACGAGCCGCTAATGGTTGACTCCTATGGTCGATGAGACTCGACTCGAACCTCAAAACGGTAGAACATTCGCCTGTTTTGGTAATTTAATTTCAGCGCCATCTATCGGCCATTACGTGAAACTACAACCGCTAGTGCCGCCAACGGTAGTTTTTGACACTAATAGAGTCGAAGTAATGGGAAATATGGCCGCAATCGCTTCATTCCACATCCCAGTTATTTCATGAAAACTAACCGACGAATCCCTCCCCCTAAATTATGTTTCACCATAGTTCTCTTCTCTGTTCGACCGACTATGGCCACGATTTTGGCACATACGCGCGGAAACTTTGCCGAACGCGTATAATCTCAAATTTGCTCTCGTACATATGCCCCGGGATGTTCTCTATATATTTGCGAAGAGACGTTAGGAGGAAATTGCCAGAGTCTCGGAGACGCGAGGAGGAGGAGGAGGTAGGGAGGCTGCTGCATAAATACCGGGGAATCCCCCTAGCGCGATGAAGACCCACAGGGAAAGAGAGAGAGAGAGAGAGAGAGGCTCGCTCTGTGGGTTGGTGAGATCTCTCGCGGACGTGAGAGAGAGTGAGAGTTCATTAGCGGCGAAGAGAGGAGTCTGGCATAACTCAAGACTCAAGAGTTGGCCGTTTGCGAATAATCCTTCACGTCTCGAATATGCCGTGGGTTTAAGAACCCAAGTGCGCGAAGGGTGGAGGGTGGACGGAGAGGGGGTTGTACGAGACGTTATATAGCGTTGGGGAATACGTGCTCAGGAATTTAGCGTCGTGTTATATATATATATATATATATAATGACCGTACGAAAGACGACGAAGGCAAGTTACCTCATGGTCTGGAGGAAAATGGAGGAAGACACGAGGGAACGTAACTTTAAGGGATTGTCGACGTTGAGCGTATTTGGTAATTTCCTTCATGCTGGTCCTAGACCTTCTCTCATTCTCTCTCTCTCTCTCATTCTCTCGCTCTCTCTTTCTCTCTTTTTGGCCCATACCCCCCCCCCCCCTTCTCAAGCTTTTCATCGTGCGAGACTATAACACTCTGGCGAATGTGCTAAGAGACCTTCGAAACTCGAGACCGAGTATAGACAACTTTGGGAGAAAGCCGAAGCGCTCGAAAAAGGACATAAGTAATTCATCGTGACCGAAAGCCAGGTCTCTAGACGTCTAGGATAGGTTTTACTGTACGGGGGTTTTCTGGAAAATCCTTCGTATCGGTGGAATTCCGACGAGCGAGAAAATTTGATCGTGGTATAAATTTGCAACTTAATTTCGAAAGATTATTCGTTGTTTTTTAAATTATTTTTCTCGATAAATTATGTTTCGTTCAATGCAACGTAAATATTATTTTTGTATATTTAATTTGAATTATTTTCTACCTCGATGCTCGATTATTCCATACACGTAGGTACTTATATAGGCAAATCTCGAGTCATATCCGCTCAGAGTGACGCGCGAGTGGCTGAAAGCCACACGTTTCTCTCGTACGCGCGTTTTATAAGAAAATTGTTAGTTTCTCGGTGCATCAGGAATAAACACTGGCACGTAGGAAGCTAAAGCTCTCGGTGTGTTGGCCGCGAAAGCACATTCTGCTGTTTCCAAACACTCGTTGCAAACAATTCTCTCGAATCTCAATATTGATAATGACAAGAATAATGTTTAATAATCGTGATAACACGCGATATTTTATAATCTTACATCGATAAGCCAGAAAAAATCGATCGAAAAATTGCAAACCAATTCATTATAATCAATTCACTTTTTTTCCTAAACTTTCTTGCCGACGTGAGAAAATCGCACGTCTGCGATTAAAGAACGGTCGACAGACTAGAAGATAGCTCTATATATAAATTCTGACACCAGCGAGAATCTTTCCTACGCAGCAGAAGGCGAAGAAGAGACCTCGTGGTTCGAGCTAGAAGATCCGCGAGAAGGATTATCCCCTCGAGGAAGCTTCCTCGATGGTCTAATTGGTCCAAACGACGACACCCTTCTGTTCCTTCTCAGCTGCAAAATCAGCCGAGCATTTTATTTCATATACTTCGGCACGGTGACTCCCGTTTCTCCTACGTTCTTCTCGTCTTTCGTCTACTTCGTCAGCGAAACGAGGATCGGATAAAAATAATCAAACAAAAAACAGAAAAAATTGTATAGAGTCAGCGATGGCTCTTTCGCGTCAGGGATGAAAAAGGACGACGAGAAAACTTTCCCGTGTTTTTTCCTATTTCCATCTATACATATAAAGGTCTATATTTTCGTATATACGTATATATATATATCTAAATGAACAGCATGACACCCCCGGGGCCTTTAGATCATTCTCGTCAGACGAACGTTTCACTATTTTAACTTCCTCTTTAACGCTCCCGGGGATCTTCTCTTGCTCATTATCGCAGTATCTCGTTCGTTAAATGTTTCGCTCCTTCGTGTCTCTCGTCTCGCGTCTATATACGTATGCATATAGAATTAAGGGTCGTTCGTTCCATAAGTGTCGAACGAAGTTACGGCCAAGTGACAGTTGTTTCAACGTACCCGAGAATGTTCAAAGTCCTCGAGGAAAAACAACGGCGAGAAAAGGTTAAAAAGAACGAATAAATTAGTTCGTCGACGATGACACGAATTGATAAAGTATAGGAGGGTTATTTTAACATCTACGCGACTAAAACTCGACGTTCTTCCAACTCGTCGGCAGTAAAAATATTGAATTATCGCCCGACTCGCCATTGAAATATTCCCGAGCTTTTTTTTTATCTCCCTTTTTTCCTTTTTGTTTGTTTCAATCATTCACCTCGGCCTAGAATGTAATTAAAATTAGCCGTAGATTTCTATCGAATTCCACGATCTACGTATTGACAAAAAAATGCGGCATTCTCTCGTGAATTTCCGAATTCTTCGAGTCGCGCGAATTCGTTGCTCGACGTTTGTGGAACGACCCGAGGTATTTTCGCGTTCGATTCGACGAGCCGTTGGCTGAATTTTGTTTTACAAAAGTACTACGACGAGAGTGAGGGAAAACGAGAGGAAATGTTAACAGGGGAGGAAAATTTTCGTAATTAAAAGATTCAAGATGAAACGAACCCCCGAACTCCCGGGTGATATGGAAGTCGGGGGTTGAAAATAGAAAGACGGCTTTGAATTTTCGAGAGGAACGTGTGCCTTGCTACCCTTTATCGAACCTCGACGCGCTGAGGACCCATCGGTGGAAACCGCAACCGCGGTTTCCTCTCTTACCCATCTCGAGTTTCGAGACTTTGCCACTATCAAACTCTCTCGCGCCACATTCCTTCCACCCTCTCCACTCCTCTCTCTTTCTCACCCTCTCACCGTGTCTCGGAGAATTCACGGGGGTTTGCCTCTGGTACGAGCCGCCACCTCATCAGCCCCGGTGATCCGAATCATCGAGTTTGAGTTTGACGACAGTCCACCGCTACCAACTTTCCAACCCTCTAGAAACAGCCTTTGAATAAGAGGATGATGCCGAGAGTTTCGCGTTTTACTAATTAAAATCGATCGTCGTCCGAATATTTCCCGTACGTCGACAATTTCACGATCTTTAAACGAGAAAATCGAATCGAAAATTAGAAATAATCGAGCACGAATTTCTTATAAAAAAAAAACGTGATAGATCGAGAACAATTTTTGATCGTTAACGTTCGATCGAACGAATATTCTTTTCGCCATCTCTTCGTCACCGAACTATGAACGATCGTTGCTTGTAAAGTCTTGTCTCGGTTGGGGATGAAAAATATTTGAAAAACTTGAATAAAACGAAAGAAAATGTATGCGTCGGCACGTCCGGTTTGTCCGTGAGACGAAAATCCTCCAGGGAACTCGAGTATTCCTCGTCCTGTTTTCCTCTCGTACAAACGTCCGTCCAACTGTCCTCGAGATCCCCAGTTTCCTACAACGCGATTCAAAATCTTGGAAAATGTTTATTTTCCTTTAAAAAAAGAAAACGTTAAAACAAAATGTGATTTTTTTTATAACTATAATTATTATTTAATTTTCGTAACGAAAGTAACAATAAAATTATCACGAATGTTCGTACAACACCTCGCAGTTAATTAACATTAATTTAAATATAAATTTGCCTAGCGACGTGGTCCGTCGACTCGTCCCATTTATTCTCGTCGGAGCACCACCGGGTAACCAATTACTTCGGCTATTTGAAATTCCTCGCTTTACGCTCGTCAGCGTCCGCGAGATACCTCTCTTCACACAATCACGTCGAAAATGCATATATATATATATATCCTTTCATTAGTCTCTCGTATAGGAACCTCATCGAAGCCTCGGCGACATTAATGAAATGTTCATTGAGAGATTAAATATGGCACAATCGTAATCCGATCATAATTACGAGAATCGCTAGTGCTCGTCTAAAACCTCATCCATTCCTGCCTCTCCTGCCCATCTCCCTCTCTACCAATCCATCGATCCACTCTCGTGACGAATTAATCAACTCGGATTACCTCCTATCGTACGTTTCCTCGTCTCGTACAGATTTTTTCCTCGTTACACAACAACAAAATTTGAATTTCATAGAAATTCTAAAAATAAATAAAAAATAAAAAAGACAAGTTGTATTCGCGATCGAATCGATACGGAACGACCCGTATGTACACACGCTTTAAAATTATAGTAATTAATTCGCCATTAAGGCGGCGATCGTTGTATTATCTCGCGGCGATCTGTTGAACGTGTAACGCGGGTATTTATTACACGTGTTATATATAGGCGTGTTGTATATCAAGATCCTCGAGGGCTTAGTCCGCAGAATTCTCTCCCGTGATCGGTGGTGAAATGGTCCGGCCATTCCGCAAGCCATTCACTCACGCCGTACACCCTGAGATGTATACACGCCTTGGCATTACTCAACGAGCGACGTAAACACGTTGCAATATCAAGCTATCTGCCCGAAACAGTCGAGAAGGCTATTCTCTACGGCAGTTTCCGGTGTATGTACCATATGTGTGTGTATATATATATATAGATATATATAAACGTCACCTATAGGAGCGTCTCCTTTGGTCGGCTCGCACGAGAGAAGCTGCGGTATGTATAATTAACCGAACGATCCCCGGTGCAACTTCAATGGGCGATTCACGTGTCTGATCATCCACTCGGTGTTATACACGTCGTCCTGTAATTATAACGACGACGAAAGGTCATATCGGTAGAACGTTATTCGCGATAATAACAGCGAGAGACTTCTGTTACTTTATTTATTAATTTTTTTGTTTTTTTAATTACGTCGGGTATTCGACGTTATCGTCAGGTGGAAATAATATTTCGTTATCGTTGAAACGAACATCGAACGTCGATTATAAAGTTAATTGAATTAATCAAGAGGGGGGAAAAAAAAGAAAATTGTTATATATTTCGATAATTTAGAGAATTTGATTTAATCGGGAATTCAAATTTATTTTCACCCGTCGAGACGTAATTGATGAAAATTTCCTTCATTATCCGGAACTCGACGACGTATGGAAATATCGAAAAATTCTTTCGGGAATATATTTCGAACGAAATTAATTAAAATCGGGATTAATAAATTGCGTTTAATTCCAATATATTTCGATATCATGGAAATTTAATTCCCGGGTTATATACGTTCTCGTTCTATTTACATAAATCATATTTTTCTACCATTCGCTCTCTCGCATACCTATGAGTCTTCCCTCTCTCTCTCTCTCACTCTCTCTTACTCTTACTGCCGTATAAAAAGTTAATTTCGCTCGGATACGGAGCACACCGATTGCGCGCCAAGTTAATTTGGGTCGTGGATTTCCCGTACCATTTTCCCCCCGCTTCGTCTCTATCTCTCTCTCTCTCTCTTTCTCTCTCTTGTTGCACTCTATTCTCGGCTGTACTGTCATAACCAGAGGCGAAGTAGCGGCTGGAAGGGCGAGAAGGTCGAAACCGCGACTTTAAAATTACTGTATAAGGATAACTTCAACCTGAACACCCTCGCCGCGAGGCTCTTTCCCTCTGATCTCTCGCCTCGCTTTTATAATGTATTATTTATGCTCGACCCTGAATAACGTATAGATATACGTGCATACGTTTAAAGTCTCTTACCCAAGCCCGGTTTATCAAACAGCTGCACCGGTTTATCTTTTTATTTACTTTTTTCTTTTTTTTTTTAAAATAATATCTACATTAACCGCGGCAAGAAAATTATGCGCATATACGTTTATATTTCTTCCTATAAAACCACGAATTTCCCATTTAATTATTTCTCGACGGAAGGAACGAGCCCGTCCGCGATAAATTTCTTATCTCACTGAGATTTTTTTCTTGAATTTTATTTGCTTCCTGCGTGTTATTTTTTTTTTTCGTTTTATCATCGCTCCGCTCGCTTAGACAGGACGTAAGCCGATAACGATTATTTCGTATATACTAAAAGGATTTCGCTGACTCTCGTGACATATATATATATATATATATTTATATGCAAGTAGAAAAAAAACTTGGGATGAAGAAGCACGAGTGCTCTCGAGCCAATTAGCCGACTCGAGAGTGCCTCTCTCTCTCTCTCTCTCTCATCTTCTTGCACATCCTGTTTCCAACCAAGAACTGGAAACTGCTGTTCGGTCGTTGTGTTTTGTATCTGTACGTGCTATATGTTTCTCTCTCTCTCTCTATCTCTCTCTCTCTCTCTCGTAACGAGAGGACACTCGCCCCCCTCGTTGGTACATTCGCGTGCGTATTGAATTGTTAATCGTCACACGCGACGACGATAGCGATGCAAATTACATTCGAAGGTGCAATTAGCTCGACGTATATACATCTATAGATATATATTTGTGTGTGAATCGACGTAGTTTACATCGAAGAGGTCTTCTACGACTATCGAATAATCGGTCTCCCGGTATTCGGATTTAGGCGGCTGTGGCTTCGATCCTAACTGCGGATACGTCGTTTACGACTTCATTGTAAACTACTTGTAAACGTTGGTAATAGTCAATATTCATTAAACACGACGAATAAAACATTTTCATATTTAACATAAAATTAAATTTTTTTGTACCTAAAAATTACGAAAATAATTTGAGTTTAATTTTTTCTTTACAAACCGATTTATCGAATCGATCGATTATTTATTTCACGATTGATTTTTTTTCATAAGATCGCAACAACGAACCAGATTTATATTTATTTTACAAACGAGTTTATCTTTTGTTTTCTTTTTGAAGAATTGTTTCGAATCAAATTTACTCGGTACGTCGTCGAGCTCATCAATCAAGCTTCCGTTCATTATTCACATTAGGAAGCTACGACGTCGCTCACTGTCGTAAGATTCATAAATATATAGATATATGTGTACACGCCCTCGTAATATAATAGCGCACTCGAAAGTCTACGACGTCTCGCGAAGTCTGGACGTTCGTACGTTCGTGCTGTATGGCACGAACGTAGCCAGGACCGGGTCGGATATGCGCTCTTCTCTCTGGCTGGCACATAATGCTCTATACGTCTTTCGTGGACCAGCAAAGTTGCTGTCTACTTTGTTTTCGACTAACGCGTCCGGGACGCCAACTTCTGCTGCTATTACGAAAGTTCATCCTGCTCGTGGTACGAAAGGGGGAGAGAAAGAGAGAGAGAGAGAGAGAGAGAGAGAGAGAGAGAGAGAGAGAGAGAGAGAGAGAGAGAGAGAGAGAGAGAGAGAGAGAGAGAGCCAAGAAGCATTCCTTATACGATCACGAAGTTCGTAGCGACGACGAGAGACAGCTGCGAGATCGTATAGTAGTAAGTAAAACCGATGAATCTATTTCTCGGTCGCAACATCACAGGATCAGGTGACTATGAACTCTCATTCTCGAACTTGGATCGTTACTTCTCGTTACGACGAAATTTATCGAATTTATCGATTCGAATGTACCGCATTGTCTCAAGTTCTCTCTCCTCGTGTTATGTACACGTAAATTCTTATCAACCCCGTCGTTCATTAACAACGTCGACAACGCGATCTTTGTCGAATTTATATACGACCTTTGGGAATATAATTAAATATTATAAATTAATTGCGCGACTATGACAATTATCGTGCTTTCGTGAAATTAATTTTTCCGACGCACGATTTTATTTTTATTTTACTTTCATTAAATTCACGGTCGACAAATGAATTTTTTATGTAATTCTATTTTATTTTATTTCATCGAATTTTATTCGTTTGATATAAATTTATTTGACTCCGTGGATAAACTGTAATATATATATATATATATTTTTTTTATATTTATAGATCTATTATTTATTGTTTTTTTATTGTTCAAAACGAGAGCGAATCAATTTTCATACGTAATTCTATTTCATTCTATTTCATCAAATTTTATTCGAATGACATCAATTTATTTTATGGATTTTTATACGACCGATAGAAAATTTATTTTTCACAGACGATAAACTATTCATGATACATTGATATTTACTTGATATTTATATATCTAATTATAATGATTTTTTAATTTTTTTTTATTTATATATGTTTAAATATATATTAGGTATTTTTTTCTTTTCATCGATACACCGAGTTGATACACTTATTGCACGCATTTTCCCCCAAACTGGTTTTACAATTCCGGCCTTGAAAAGCCGATCGTATGTCGCACCCCGTGTGGCCTCGGTCCCGTCTCCTCTCGTACGTGGTGTCTCCCGAGGGGATTCCCCGTGCTGCATGGAATGAAATTCGAGTCAAGCTGCCTCTCTCTCTCCCTCTCCCTCCCCCTCCTCCCTCTCCCTCTCTCTCTCTCCCATGTCGTTACATATTTACGAGGTCGCGAGACGTCGAAGCTTTTCTAAGGGTGGTATATAATGTTATATAGCACACGCGAGGGTATTATGAGAGATTTATAACGAAATCCGCGTTGGTTTCGTGTTTCGGATCTCGCCACGAAAGACCTTAAATCTCGTCTGCGACACGTACTCTGGATAACCTCCTCCCCCCTCCCCCTTTATGCTTAGAAATTCATCGAAAAACTTTTTCACGATTTCGATCAAGTCTGAAAAATACGCGACGTTTTTTTTTACTATTTTTTTTTTTAATTTAATTACCATGTCTAAAATGACGAGGGGAAAAAAACATGAACAAATTATAACGTCTAGAACTTCGTTGACCGTTCTTTTCTCTTTTTCTTGGCTGAACGTCGCTTTGACATTTTGATTACAGGCATCAGTTTTACTTGCATTCGCGTCTCGAGCTCGTCGAGGGAAGACTCAGAGTTCCGGACTGGACGTCGGTACCAAGACTCGTCGCTTTGATAGCTCAGGCTGATGCTGGTGATTACGACGCTCTGTCACCACCACATGGTATTTATTCACATTGCTGTCAGATACAACCGTCCGAGCCATGCGAACCCAAACCCCAGGACTTTCTGCATCGGATAGTTCAGCACCACAAAGAGATAAAAGTAAGTTGGTTTTTTTTTCATGATTTTTTGTGTCCCAAAAAAATTTGATATGAAATATGTTTTAAAAAAGAAATATATTTTATATCATAAATAATATTGAATTTTCAGGCGATGAAAGCTTCGACAGCGGAATATTGGCTATTGAAGGAAGTTTCGAATCTCGAGACATTCGGACAGGAAATGTTTCACAGCAAATTCGGCGCGAACGGTGTCTCGATGATCGGTGTCGGACCTCACGGTATCACGGTTTATCGGGGTCAAGGCGAGGAAACGCAAAAGTTAGTTTCATTCTTAGGAATACAATTTATTGGAAATAAAAAAGAAAATTAAGAAAACAATTTTATCGAGTTATGAAATATTGTAATTATCGTTAATTGTGATTTTTCTTACAGCATACCCTACACGGCGATTCAAAGCGCTACGTCGCAACGACGAATGTTTCATCTGATCTATTTGTCGCTCGACGGCGAAGAGACGACCCTCGATTTCAAATTGGACTCGAGTCAATCGGCGAGCGGATTGTACAGGGCCATAACCGAGAAACACGCTTTTTACAGTTGCGAGACGGTCAGAAGCGCCGTGACAGCACAATTTATTCGCGATCTTAAGGTGATTGAGAGAAATTTACGAGAATAAATAAATGAATAAATTTTATCAAACAAAAATAAGAAAATAATTGTTTTGAAAATATCGCCAACTAATTTCGTGGAATTTTCGTTATCGATACAATTTTACAGGGTACGATAATATCAATATTCAACGAGGATTCGACACTCGGGAAGAAATATGTCTTCGACATACGTCGTACGTGCAGAGAAGTTTACGATAACGCCAGACGCGCCCTATATTGCGAAGCCGCGAATATTGCCATGTCCGAAGAAAGCGGAATGATGGAGAGGCACGATTGCGGCGATTGCGAAAATCCTAAGTGCAAGGTACGAAACGAACGAGAGAAATAAAATATTATTCTCAAATTCAATACTTTTATAAATTTGTATGATTTTTTTTCAACATCGATATCTTTTATAAAATATTTTATAGAAATTCTTTGTCAACGATTTTTCGTGAGAACACCGAATTTTAAATTTTTATTATTATTTATTTTCTCGCTTTTAGGAATCTCGAGCTTGTCTGGCCAAGTTATTGGACGCTATGCTCTGTCGTATCTGCATGGACCGAAGTTTGGACACTGCGTTGTTTCCTTGCGGTCACGCGGTTGCCTGTCTCGAATGTGCGAGACGATGCGAGCGTTGTCCACTCTGCCGTGCGGACATCGATCACTGCAGAACGATTTATCTTCCGATCGAGCTAACTAACGTGGACAAGCTCAATCTCAAGCTGTCGGTTGACAGTACAACCACACCGAGTTTCGTAGCGAAACAGCCGGTTGAATTCATCGGCGAGAGTATATTGCGAAACGATACGACCGTAAACAATAACAGCAACAACAACGATATTTGAGAACGGCCGATCGGCCGTAAGTTCGGCTTGTTCCTCAACGTGCTGCGAATTTTTACTTGCCGGATCGAGAGATCGTATTATTCATAGACGCAACATCTACAATCCTTGTTTTCCTAGATTTCCTTTAATTTTTTTAAACTTGACTTCCATATCTAATTTTCTGTTAAAATTCAGTAATATGTTAAAAAAAACTCAAATGATTCGACCACAGTGGTGGAATCATACGATTTTTTTTTGAAAATTGACCGAGCGATCTAACGTAAAAATAATTACTCGCATAGATCCGCTTTGATTCGCTTTATTGTGAATTCGCAGTCGTCGGAGCTGAAATTGATGAACGAGGGAACAGGGACTACCTGTTACCAATTAATACGATGCACTATGCGTTTGTGTTTGTGTGTGAGAGAGAGAATGAAGTTGCGACGAATTCCCGGCGATGTGATGAAATTTTGGCACGAACGCCAAAAGAGCTGGGAATTAATCGCGTTAATTTAGGAATAAGCGAGGAATAAAATTCCAAACGACGACGTCGAGATGCGAGCGTGATGCGCCGCAAATGATAAAAATGCTCTATTGCGTTGAACAAAAACGTGACCGCTAAGATCATGCCCGGATCCATTTTTTTTATCGATTTATTTTCTTTTCGCCAACGTCTCTTTGATCTACGAAGAAAAAGATTTGTGAGAAAAAAAAACCATGAGCGGACCAACGTATTTTTTTTTAGCTTCGGTCACTCGACAATATTGCTAGATCTCGCGCCTTATCTTTCCTTTTTTTCAACCTTTGCCCCATTGAAACATTTTGAATCAGTCACGGGCCCCAAAGTTCAAGGGGTCGGGAAATTTTATCGCGAATTCCCTGACCCCCGGATCGTACACGTACGAGTCTTTCCGTGTCGAATCGGTCCAATTTGTTCACTATATTTTTCCGATAATTCTCATTGATCGTCAATTTGAAACTATTGCACGGAACATATTGCAGAGTGGTATTACAGATTAGTAAAGTATGAGAATGATCTGTGAAAAGTTTGAAAAACAATGACCGTCTCAACATGGAGAGGCCCATATAAAATGCGTACATGAATATGGCATTCGCTATTCATTAATAGACAGCATCGTTCGCAAGGCGACTTCCATAACATCGCCATTCGTCCAGGATGTTTCATTGAAGAAAAAAACATGATATTGTTGCCATTATTATTATTATTCGTTATAAAAATTTTGCCGAAGAAAATCAAAAACGAGAATTCGACATATCTGCGAAATTCCAGTGTTCTTTATTTTCCATCATGCCTGTGGTACATTATAATTGTTTCTTCTATTTCTTTGTTTTTCTCATTTAACATCGTGGTACGAATGGTGACAAAAAGAAAGATCTTACCGTAATATCTGTTAATATGTAAATAACGAAGAGAAAGATAACGCGCAGCAGGGTTAGACGGGTACAAATTCTAGATTCCCGGTACGTCGTAAAATCATTTACAACGTTTAAGCGAAGAGCTCTATTAATAGAAGATTCTATCTGGATCGAGGCATAATAAAACAACAATAACAACAATGAGAAATCAATGTATCGCAGATTGCCCAAACCGCTGCTGAGGAGTTTAATATATAAGTTTTGTGAAATCCAGTAATGTGGATAAAACAATGAAAAAAAAAATGAAAGAAAGAAAAAAACGATGAGAACAAGAGAGAGAGAGAAAGTGCGTGAAAGATGAGAAGTAGCAAGAGGAGAGCGGAAGTGCAAGCGAGAGCGAGAACAAAAAGTCAGAAGCACGGCAATCGTTATAGTCATTCATCAATGCAAATGTACACCTAGTTCTTAATTAATTTATAAGATACGAAAGAAAGAAGCAAGAGAATGCAATAGAGACGCGAGAGTTATGTTTTCTTGGTAAAAACAAATACAAATTCAAGCGAACCGTTTACTCTGTCGCTGGCAAGAGAATCAGCTTCAATCAAGATTTTTAAGCGATGCTTCTTTTTTTTTATTAATGAAATTACGATAAAATTATAATCTCTCTGTGATCGTGATCGAATCGTCACCGCGCTCTTTTTTTCCGCAATTCATTTTTATCCTGTTGACAGACATTCCGTCATCGATTATGACGGATTTAAAACTACCACGGAGTATTAATTCGTTTTGATCGAAAACAAATAAACAAGGAAACAAGAAAATTCATTGAATCGTAAATTGTAAAATGCCGTTACAAGTACTGAAAGCCGAGAGTTAGCGAAATAAAAAACATTACAATGCAAAAAGCTTATACATCAGAACGCTGTTTTATCGCATGATTGATGAAAGTTATTTTCTACGGTGCAACGGTAAAAGTGATTGCGCACGCACGAGCGGATTTACAATAATGTGAAAAAAACAACAAATGAGCAAAAATAAATAACGACGGAAGAAAAAAGTAAACGTTGATTCGATAAGACATTCACATCGCACGCACTGACGATTGGAAAATTTTCCCTACGAGAATCTGTGGACTGATGAGTGGAATCCTCAAATCGAGAAAAATATCTTTGTACCACTATTGCGTGTCTATTCAATAGTTATAAGGACTATATCGATAATAACGTTAATACAAGAGAGTAAGGGAGAAAAGAAAGAAAAAAAATCATACGATTATAAGATTACGATTTCTTGTGATTAAATCTCTGTATAAAGCGTATATAAAACGATTATTTAGTAGGCAGTAGCGAAGCTCCGTATTGGATAGCGAGATAAATCGCGCGGTATCTCTAAAAAAACAAGAAGAAAAAATGAAAACATGAATGGTCGTTTGCAAAGAGTATTTTTAAAGTATTTCCAATTATTTTTTAGTATTACATCATGAGTCCCATCGACGATGGTTCCTACGTATGAAAATTTGGGGAAGCAAAGAAACCATCGTTTCGAACGTAACGCATAGAGTACCGTACATGCCATATGTTACGAGGTGATTAAATATCGTGAGACATTGACAAAAGAAAATAAGAAAATGAAAATGAAAACTGTGTTGAATTATATGCCTTCCCATCGGCTCGATCCTTGAAAATCCACCAGCTTGGCTGACTTCTCGATGCTTCGTTAAAATCTTCGTTTATGAAAAATGGTAAGTCGTAGAAAGAAAAGAAGTAACGGAAAAAATTTCTCTCGGTTATAAATAAAATAATAGTTTGGTTATATATAATATAACTAATTTGATTATTTACAAAATTGTACCAGCATTTCTCATGATGCATGCAAAATCTATTAACCACGTACAGTGTCAAGTGAAATATAACTAGTATTGTATTTTAAAGTTTAGATAACCTTTTATTCTTCCCAAGATATAGAAACATGAAAAATAATATAGAGCTCGTAAATTAAACTATATACAAAAATTGTCGTCAAAAAGAGGTTGCTGCCGTTTTGAGAAATGACTATTCTATTCCTTCAAGAACATCACGATGCGATTAATTGTTTCGAATATTACGCGCCATATCGAGCCGTGGACGCCATCTTGGATAGATGATGCGCGCGCATGCGTCGAGTTTACGGATTGGCCGCCAGAGCCGCACTGTCATATGACGAAGGTCCGTTGCATTATGGGTAACGCATTGCAATTTTTCAAGATGGCGGTTGAGTGAGCCAAAGTCGCGGCGCCTGTACCTTCGTAAAATGTATATTTCGTAGTAGTGTCGTGAGACGTTTTTATCGTTGTTATTTTTTATTGTCTTGTTCCACACACGCCGCGATATAATACGGTATCGTATGAATTTTATTGAATAAAAACGGGCGGTGATAATCGCGTGTAAATATGGATACGAATGTGTGCAACGACGTGACGAAGGTGACACCCCGAAGTTCCGTGTGGTGCTGCTGCTGCTCGAGCACGTATGGAAGAGACTAGTAAAACCCAAGATAAGGGGAGATTCTTTGCTCGTCCTGGACGGTACGAATCCGCCGTTCTACCTGCCCCAAGACGAGAAATTAGAATCATGCTGAGGCCACGGCGTCTCACATAGAAACGAGGAAGAGGACATATACAAAAAAAAACGAAAATCTAACGTGAGTGTCGTACGATAACGCAACGTGCCGCAAGTCGGGGAGTTCGGGTGTCGCGTTGACTCGCGTATTTCGGTAGCTCGCCGATCCCCGTGGCTTTGGTTCCCAAAGCGCTTTTGGCCCGTTTCTCTTTTTTTTTGTTTCTCTCTCTCTTTCTCTCTCTCTCTCTTTTTCTCTCTCGCACACCGTTTTTAGCCTTTTACCCCTATCCGACTCGCGGGAGCTCACGATAACCCCATCGACCTCGTATACGCTGATCTGTAACCTCTGACCCTCTTTTTTTTTCTTTTTTTTATTTGTTCATTGAGCCTTCTCTCCCTTTCGTTCGAAAAATACACACAATTCGCCGAAGTTTGCGTCGGCGTTATTTATCGCCGTACAATCCCCACCATCGTGACCACGCTCGCCGCGTTACCACAAAATCGCGAGACACCCGGCTTTCACTCAAAAAAAAAAATATAATATACCTATATTTTTATCTCTTTTTTCATCGATCGTCTCATCGCGTCCGGTTCATAAGCGTTTTTCGATCGAAACTCACGGGTGAAGAAACAAAAACGCCATTTGTCCTCGAGTACGCGCAGAGTTTTGTACCTTGTGTATTGCGACATTCTCGTCTTATCTTATTTCGGCATCTTTACCCCGAAATTTTTTTATCGACGTCATTCTTAAACTATGCGTCGGAATGTTTCTGGCGAACGACGTTTTTTTTCATCCCTATCTTTGAACCGTTGGACACCTTTATAGCTTCAGCGAAATCGATGCAGAGTGATATTTCACTCGACTCTTTTGTTTCTCGGCACCGTTTTATATCGAGGCTGCGACGTATCGTGTACGTTCCTCGAGAATTCTTTGCTAACGTGTTTAAACTACGCGTTCTTATAATCTATTTATAAAAAACGACCGTTCATCCAGAAAAGTGAATACAAAATTATCGTTAGGTCAGCCGATAATGTTTGTACATATCGTTTTATCCGAAGGCATCGAATTTGAGGTTAGGAACACACAGTATGGCAAGAAAACCTGATTCGACCAGGAAAAATATAAAAATAATTCCGGATTGCTGTCAGACTTCGGAAAAAAAAACTTGAATCTTGCCTTGCAAGAAATTTCTCTTCAACATCCTATCATGCGCTGCTTCATTGCACCGTATTTTGTTTTGTGTATATCGAGCACTATGAGTTTTTCGTACGTTGACCCAGGAATGAGGTCACAGCTGCTACAAAATAGTCTCATTTCCATACAATAGAACGAACGCCCTCTATAGAATAACACCGTCTCAAACTATTATTTTTCAAAAGTTTTATTTGCAATTTGTCATCGATGTCACATCCACCGTCTAATAAGTAAACTTGATCTCTGCGCTTTAGCCTCTTTTTGAATTTAAATATCCACCCCCCGACCATTGATCCACCGTATCATCCTTGTCTATCGCAATTAATGTTTGCAGATAAAAAGATAAACCTCGAATAACAAGTCTCGTGCTTCATACGCGACATGACAAATTAACGTCTCGCACATCTTCTTTCTCATCGAATAATCTCTGTTATATTTATTTTTTCCAGGTACGTGCCAGTTACTCGCAATAAGTTTTGGGCATACACCGAGTCGTACGAAAAACAAAAAACACACAAAATCGTAATTTCGTGCTCGGTGTTTTCCCAGGGAAAAGTAAAAAGAAAACCACTAAGAGAGAGCCAAGCTATCGTGTCCGACTCGATGGTTTCGTGACATGATGGAAAGCAAGCTGTACGTAAAGAACGAGCCGGGACTTGAGGGGCAATCATCGACGATCGTGAATTCTCAACCGAATCAATTGTCGAACGAAGATCACGTTGCGATACAACAGCGCATATGTTTCATATGCGGAACATTGAGTCACAGCGAGCAATATTGGCTGCGAGTCAAACCGAGTCCCGGTGGTCCACCGAACGAGCCGTATTTCCCGTTTCTCGAATCGCACGAGCCACCGGTCGGTTATCGTGGCGAAGGAGCGAGAACCGGTGCCGTTAAGGCTTGCAGCTTGTGTTACGCGCTGTTGTTGCAACAATGGGAAAGTTACGAGAGAGACGCGAGACCTCACAGTCAGCGGATCTATTGGCTGAAACGTTGCGACGGTGGTCCGTTCACGGGTGCGGAAATGGCATTGCAAGGAGAATACGCCGCTCAGGTTCTCGGTCTGACGAACGACCAGCCGCTCCAAGCAAGATCGGAGAATCGTCCAGTTGGTGTATCACCAAGATTGCCACCGAATTCACCGTCGCCGCGCGTCGAACAGACAAGACCACCCTCCAATTCCGTCGAATTGCCAAGACCTCACTCGAACACAGCCGATAATTCTCGTCACATGGAACAAGTCAGACTTACGATGGAATCGCCGCATCAGAGACTACAATCGCCTCATCAGAGACTTCAGAGTCCTCGCCAGCTGGTCGAGGAGACGAGAATCGTGAACGAGGCCGCTCTGGATCTGAGACACGCACCTCGTAGTTCCCCAGCGCCTCAGACAGTTCTCCAGCCGCAGTCTCAAGGTTAACCATACGTTCATTATTTACAACCGCTGCGCGATTAGCACAATTCAGATACGAAACGACTTTGCGCTTCACCGCCTGCCTCCGGGCTGTGTTAACATTTTTTTTACATAGCAAGCTTCCGCCAGACATCAGTAAAGTATTTATCTTGGTACTTGCTGTTGGCGAGAATATCAGTCCGTAGTTTTCCCTCTCCCGTTCTGTGGTTTTATAATCGTGAGATTTAATGAAAGGACGTAGCTCGTTTCCATCGCTCGACGACAATACAGCTAACGTTTTCAACCGATTTCCCAAACTTTCGAAACTGACGCAAATCACTGTGAAATCGTATCTACCCCCCACCTTCTTTATATTCTAGTTTCTGTATGAAAATATACTCCGTGCGAGTTTTGAAAGATTCGATGATTCGATTTTTCTCAAATTCTATCTACACAATTTCCCATGTGATCAAATAGTTGCGAATATTCGACGATAGGTGGCATTTTTCGAACGTTAGAGAATTTACCTTTATGGGAGTATCCGTGTTACACAACTTGGCGTCGACACGACCGAGGGTTTCTCGCGGATCCAATTATAAAAAAGATAATCCATTCGTATCCGCTAATGAATCCCGGGATTTGTACGACGACAATTTATATTCCGGCGCTCGGCTCGCGGTGCACAAAGGATCGTTATTATTTGATTCCTCTTTTACTCGAGTGACTCAAGATTCTTCCAAATCGTCGAAATTATTCATCACGTTTATCGACCTTTCGCAGGTTGATCGACCGCTCGTTTCTCGTCTATGCCCGCACGGATCTCACGAGATACACACGCGCGTATCACACACCCGGACAAAAGTGCGAAGGCGTACAAGGAATCTTTCTAATTATTGAGTTGACCTGGCGAGTTTAATTGGACCCTTATCTGAGGTCAGCAGGTCGTTCTTTGCTCGTAATTCCAAGACTTTCAAAGAAACGGTTGTCCTCTCTCAAAGTGTACACATTGAACGTATGGAAAATGAGTCAAAACTTTACTAAGATTGTGTGCGTCACTGAGAAACGTGACGCCATTCTATATACGAAGTATTTTAAATCTCGTCGATTCTTCCGACTGATAAATATGTCTTACAACAGTCCTAAAAAACCCACGATATAAATACAACTGTTGTCAACGATCGATCAAAAATATTGCTTTCTCGTTATATCCCTCGCGAGAGAAAAAATTACCAGCCTTTCTTTTTAAATGCCTGAAGGTAAAATGCCTCCCGCAACAGAACTACACAAAAACAATATTTCGAGCGTTATTTGACCCGTGGCAATAATTCACCTTTATCATTTGCATCGCAATAACCAAACGAGAGCCGAGTAGGCATTTCGTATCACTGGCTCGTCGTCGAACTCTTTGTAACTCGATGATTTTCCTCGAAAAAAGGAAAAGAAAGAAAGAAAAGGAAAAAAAAAAGATGAATTACGTAGTACGAGTTACGTTGCGAATTCTATCGCCGTATCCGTCGATTGAGCACTCCCACGCCCGAGCGCGTACGATAATACGACACTTATACATATATATATGTATTTCCAATACACACGATAGGATTACGTTAGCGATATATCCGATTGTAATTGTAGTCGGGATGCTGCTTCGTCGTATCTCAATTCTCCATCCCTCTCTTAACCGGTTTATCATGAACTCTGGCAATGCATCTCTCTCGCTCGTTGTAAACAATCGAATCACGACGAATGATATTTACGTTGGCCTTAAGTCCTCTTTTCTTAGCCCAAGCCTCCAGCGTAAACGGTTTTTAGTGATTAAAGGTTAACGGTTGAGACCGCGATAAGAGATGAGAGTGGAAATGACTGGACCGATAGCAAATTCATTTAACGCCCATTGCCTCGACTCTCGCGAGATCTTCTCGGGTCTCCGGATGGAGAATCCGTCAGAGGCCAACACTTTTTTCTTCTTCCTCTTATTTTGCCTTTTTTTTCTTTTCTGAATTTGTTTCTTTCCGCTTCTTACCGCACTCAACCGGATCGTCTTTGAAATTCATTCGACTCTCTCTCTCACTCCCTCGCAAACCTCTCGTTCTTCGTACGATCCGATAAATTCCGTCTCACTCGGCGGGTACGTAATCCCCAAGTGCGTCGGGGCGACGCAGAAAACGAGAAATGCTAAATTCTCAAAGTATTATCGAAGCGTGGCGATAAACGATACGATGTCGCGGTGGTGAAAAAGAGAGGAAGAAGAAGAAGAAGAAAAATGCCCAGCCTCGACAAACTAGGCCACGTGCAGCTCGATGATAGTCTTTAAGATGTTTCGTTAAGTGCAAGACGTTTTAATAGAATCGCGCTTCCCATGTTTTACTCATTTTCTCACGTTGTTGTCTCTCTTTTTGTTTTTCCTCTTCTTCTTCCACGTCCACAGACGTAACTGTCGGCTCGTGGCGTTCGTTTCTTTTTTTTTTATACTGTAAGGAATAAAAACAAAAAAAAGTTTCGCGGTTACGTCCATTCGATTGTTCGAGACGATATCTCAAGTGACAAAAAATTGCAACGACCAAGGAATCGATTAAGGAATATATTTTTCTCTTTTATTTTTCAGCCATTTACAGCGGCGGTTCGTCGTCGAGCGTGGGCACCGATATATTGGATCTATCGATGCCTGACAAAAATTCGGTCACCGAAGTATGTTACGTGTGCGGCGACGAGTTCAAGAGAGGCTCGCTAAGTCACATCGCGGCCAAGCCACTGCCAACTCAACCGAATCCTTCCGCGAGTCCACCGCCGTTTTTTCCATCTCTAATGCTTCATCCACGACCGAGCAGGAGCCGACCGATGGATAGTGCTGGTCGTGTACAGGTAAATCGAAGAAAATACCAAAATAACAATTTTTAATTAAACATTTTTCATCATAATTACCGTCGTTCACCTGTAAAAAGTCAAAAAGAAGAAACCATCGATTTAAAAAAAAAAACGTGTCGACAAGTTTGAAATATATTTTTCATTTTATCGATGGTCATTCTTGGTCCGAAGCATCGTTCGACACACAAGCTCGAGAGATAATTTTCACGCGCGATGCGTAGATCGTTTGATGCACGTAACTCCCCGGTTCAAAGTACGGAGATTTTATTCCCGTTGTCTGACACATTGGCGAAGCTCTTTATCACGCTACGACACTCTCGATTTTACGAGAAAATTCAAAACTCGTGGAGAAATCCAAAATCTCGTTGACCACGTGAAATTCATTGTTTATTTTTCTTTTCTTTCTGTTTCAGGCTTGCTCGGCGTGTCAAAATCATCTGTTGCTACAGTGGAAGGCTTACACGCGACAGGGCGTACCTCACGGTGAAAGAAATTACACCCTGCGAAAACGTCAAGCACCGCCGATGGACACAACGACGTTTATATGCTACACGTGCGCATTGGAATATCCCTCGTCCAGTATTAGATTACTTTATTGCTGTCCGAATCCCGAGAAGGAAGCTTACTTTCCATTCATATGTTCACTACGACCTCCGCCAGGAGCTAGTCCTATAAGTCCTCAGGGGATGGTGCAAGTTTGCTCCATCTGTTACAAAGCCATACCGCAGAAGCAACAGGTATTCGGTGGTGAGAACAACGAAGCTCCGACCGCTGGTCAGAGCGTTGACTTTCGTCAACAAGGTCAGTTTTAATCAAACTTATAACGAGGATTAAATTTTACTTACTAGAGTTTCAATGTTTTCACAATTTCATTTTTGTTTTTAAAGGGCCGTCGCCGAGACCCGCCGTAGCAAAGTCCCCGGCCAATTCTGCCGGTAGCGACATACGCTTCAAGCCGTACGACTTGAACAAATCTACCGTGGTCGCCAATAAGCCACGAAGTGCCAATGTTAAGGTTCCAAGTTCGGGCCAACGAAATTCACCGAGCAACGGTCCAGCGGAAAATGGCACCGTTGCTCTCGGTCAAAACTATAGGTGCTATATATGCGAGCGGCTTTATCCTCGAACCCACATGGAATGGTGAGTAAATTATTGTCATTATATCTTAAAATAATACTTGTTTTCCTCTTATTATTTTCATTTCTTCGTTTTTCAGGTTATCAACGAGTCCCGAGGGAATGAATTCTCACGCGATGCACTTTCCATGCTTGCGAGGTATGGCTCGTACGTCGGAAAACGCCTGTATGGATAGTCACGGTCGTGTATTGGCGTGCAGTCATTGTGTAAATCATCTGGCACAGCAGTGGGAGAGCATGGACGTAGAACGCGTTCCATTGGAACGCCGAAGGTATTCTAAAATAACAAAAAAATTAATAATAATTCAACGAATGATCAATTTAATCACAAATTTAATTCTTATTTTCTTTTTCAGATACGATATTCCTAGTCCACATCCAAACGGTGACGTAAATCGCTCGATCGCAACGCCACCTAGCTCGAGCTCCGATCGTACCTTCGGCAGTAATCCAGGCACGTCGAGCAGCTCGATGTACTGTTTTCTCTGTGGCTTGCACAGCGATTTGACACTAGCGCGAGTACTCTACGGCCGGCCGCAGGGTAGAAACGCGCCCTTCTTTCCGGAATTATTGCGCCATCAGTCACCCCCGAACGCGGAACAATTGCGAGAGGATGGCTCGGCTCTCGTTTGTACGTTCTGTTATCATTCGTTGCTCGCTCAATGGCGAAGATTCGAATCATTGACGGCTGGACAACAAGCCAATTCACCGGAGCGTCAGTACAACACGCATGATTATTGGTGTTACGTTTGTGGCATAACGACCTACCGAAAACGTGCTAGGGCACTTCCGGTCAAGGATTTTCCATTCTTGAGGTATCATCGACAGCCGGAGAAGAGTCTGTTGCTCGAGAACGGGGATTTTGCGGTTGTCTGCTTAGATTGTTACGAGACACTGAGGACACAGAGCCTCGAGTACGAGAGATGGGGATTGCCGGTTGAAAAACGAGAGTACAATTGGATCGTTCAGCCACCACCGCCGGAGGACAGCCCGGACGCTGCGATCGCTCGATTACCCTCTGGCGAACGCTCCGAGAAGGTGGTAAGTCGATAAATTCAATTTGTCGATTTTATTAAATTTATTGTGAAACATTGTATTTTTTATTTATATAATTAAAATATTGTAAACTTTTTTTGTTCAGGTGCCACCAACGTTGACCGTCAGACCAGCTCGGAAAAATTGCTCACCGAAAGCACCGGAGAAAAAAACGACAAAGATCCCGGATAAGGAACAAGGTAAGTGTCGACGAGTGTCTCACACTTTCTTCAAAATTTCTTTTATCGATGAAACACGTTTTTTATGAGGATTTTTCAGATATTAAAGATTTGCCCCTGTTTTCGCGGATAAACGTCGCCGTAATCACATTCTTACCTACCAATTATATCGTACGGATGATTCTCCGTACAAAAACTCCGATAGAAGATCTTTCGTGTAGAAAAAACTCGAGCGATTAATCTCGTCTCGTCGTCGCGGGGGGATTTCCTTTTGCGAGGGTTCGTGCGCGAACGAGACACTCGCGTCTTATTACTCTCTCGAGAGATCTCCTCGACGACGAGCTAAATTAAAGCTCGAAGAAATCGTCCAAAGTCGAGTTTTTTCCTATCCGGTAACGTCACAATCTTTCCTTCGAGCTTTCACGGCAATGAGAATATCCCCCTTGTTCTTTTTTTCTCTCTTTCTTTTTCAATTGAACGTTTCTACCGGTTCTGAAGAGAAGCTCTCGCTTCCACGGCTTGAACGTAAAATTCTTTTTACTCCCCTCCTTTCCTCCATTTCGTTGGCATTACAACGATGAAATTAACTCTCCCGAGTTTTATCTCGGGCATACTTTAAGCGGCATTTTTTATTTCTTTTTTCTATCTTTTAATACTTCTTTTTTTGTTTTTTTAATTAAAAATGACTGGGGAATAAGTCACGCGGAAGACGTAACGACCTAAGATTGCGGATTGGCCACGGAGAGCTCTTCTCTCTTCCTTCTCCTTCTTCTTCTTCCTTCTTCGAGTCTTTTTTTCTTATCTTGCCTCTAACTTATCCTTCTCGTCTTTATATATACACACACTTATATATATAAATATATATATATGTATATGTACACAATTTACGTACTCGACGAAACTCGAAGAAATTGGAGGTAAAAAAAAGAAAATAAAGAATCTTCGAGAGTTCAATATTTGCCGAAGTCGAAGTTATCCGTTTTATATCTTAACGTTATCTGCGTCTCACAGGCACGAAGACCCTCTCGGGTCTACTTTAGTTAGTCACCGCCTTCAACCCCTCGACAAAAAAAAATGTATCTCTCGCAAAATAATGAATTTTCATCGTTCTCGACTCGTTAATCGCGACAAATATTCCCATTTGAAGCGAATTTCATTAATTCGATACGTTCGAACGAACAATTTTCATGAAAAGGAAAAATGAAAATTTTTTCTCGAAATTTTATTCCGTCAGTGTTGCAAAAAATTGGGCAGAGAAAGAAGAAATTCGATTGAAACAAAGTCGAGTGCACACGTCCCTTTAAATTCTCGAAACGACGAAACGAAGTGGAAACGATTTTGTTTGTTTCGAGGGTCACGCGTCTCGTCCGAGTGTCGAGATTTTTTTTTTTTTTTTTATATGAAACGCTTTTTATATCGACGCTGTAAGGTTCGAGGGACGAGAAATTCTTTTCACTCGGTAGATTTCTGAAACGACGCGTGTAGAAATCATTTTTTAACCACTTAGCCCCCCTTCCCGTTTCTTTTTTTTTCTTTCCTCGAAGACCCCCACGAGAGCTCGAGAGTCTGTGTGTGCTTACGCACTTGGACAAAGAGCAAGGAGACTGGAAGAATCGAGTATGAAAAAAAGAGAAGGGAAGAATGAAAAGTAAGAAACAGAGGAATAAAAGAAAATAGAGTATAAGGGTTTGAAAAGAGAATCGAGAAAAAGGGTTGATGAGTGCGAAGGGGCGTTGAGGGAATTTCACGAAAAACTCTTCGACGAACAAAAGGGTTAAGAGAGAGAGAGAGAGAGAGAGAGAGAGAGAGAGAGGGCGAGTTTCTCGATGGCTTTTGCATTTGAGTGAATCTCATCTCAAGCCTTCTCTCTTTTTTTTCACCCCCTTCGATCGTCGTTCGCCAGAGGCTTTTTCGCTCTCCCCACTTTATCCTCGACTTATTAATTTTTGCCTCCACGATTTTTACCACACGGTGTGCTCCACAGCCTCGGCATAATTAAATATTTTCCTCTTGCATAAAAATTAAACTCTCTTTTTCGTTGGAAAACTTCGCAGTTGCGGAGTGGAATATTTTTAATTCGCGAATTATCCTCGGTAACAATTTTATCGTTTCGACGAGAATCGCGTTGTAACTTATTTGTTCGACTGGCGGACATCGATCGTCGAGACTCGTCTCGAGAACCGACTCGTTTCTTTCTTTTTTTCTTTTTTTTTTTTTTTCTTCTTTTTCCTCTTCCACCGGTCTCGATTCCAACGCGATTATTATGATTCTTGAGAAATCGAACGGCTTCGAGAGAGTCTCAATTAGAATGGAAAAAAGGAGTCGTAACGACGAGTCCGTTTGCCTCGTAAATCTCCGTTAATTCGCAAACGACGCGATGAATCATCGGTGGACGGGAATCGAAGATTTATCGCCGGCTGTTGATCGTACAGTGTCGAGTTTTTTTCTCTTTCTCTGTTTCCTCTTATTTTCAATGTTGAAGGTGTCGACTCCGACTTTGGAAAATTGTGACACAGCCCGAGATTAAGATATTGGAGATACTCGTCGATTATCTTCAAGAGGGATAAAAGTACTCGTTACAAAAAATTGAGACATCTTTAACTACATTTTTTACTGATCATCTTTTTTTTTCTTTTTCCTCTTATTTTCGATATTCGAAATGTCGACTCTGACTTTGGAAATTTGTGAAACAGGTCAAGATTAAGCTATTCGAAGTACTCGTCGCTTATCTGGAAGATAGATAAAAGTACTCGTTAAAATAAAATTCAGATATCTTTAATTACATTTTTTTTACCAATTATCGTTTAAATCATCGAAAAATCGTTGAATTCCATCAAAACGATATTGAAAAACAAAATTTCGTGCAAAAGTAGATTAAGATATCGATCGATAGAGAATTAGGACGATAAATCATCGAGACAATCGCGTAATGTACGCGAACTTTGATATTCCGGTATGAAGGGAAGGGAAAATGTTTGTCTCTCGTATCTCGTCGATCCGGACGATCAGTATTCTCGACATCGTGCTACAGGACTGGTAGGAGATGAGTCGAAGTTGTGCCACGGTTTCCCTAGCGTGTCCGGTGCTAAAACCAGAGAGTGAGAGAGAGAGAGAGAGAGAGAGAGAGAGAGAGAACGAACATCGAGGGAATTGAGTACATAGACATATATGTGTGTACATAGACACACGTGTGTGTGTACATGGGGCTTTCCGCGTCAACTCGACCCCCATCTAATCCAGAACCTATCGAATTTATTCCACAATATTTTTCCACGCTCCTCATACAACTAAAAAAAATCTCCAATATTGTGAAATTTGTATTTTCCAGCGATAACTCAAAACTATTAAATTTTCAAATTTTTCGAACTTTTCAATTTTCGCGATTTCATCCCTTTGCAAAAATCGAAAAAGACAATAAAGTAGAAAAATGCCGAGTTCTTATTTAAACCCAGTACAACGATGGAAAAAAAATCATGGAACAAAATTTCAAAGGGATGAGGGGTGAAATGTTCGAAGGAGCATGGGACGACCCATATACGTGTACGGGGTACATGGAAAGGGTGTGAGCGAGGCCACGGGCAAACGGTAACGACATCGGCTAGTCCGGAATGCCCGCAGCGTGACACCGCATTGCGCCCACTTACCAACCCGTCCGACACCTAAATTCGAATTAGGGAGAGTCGCCTCGACACTCTCTCGTCAACTCTCACCCCGTCGGGGACGAGACGAGAAAACGTCCCACGAGTCCCGTTTCGCGCTCACGATGTTCAACCCTCGCTCTCTATGTCGTTTCAACCCCTACCTTCTAGCCTCCTGCCCCCACCCCTCGTCTCTTCTTACCACCCTGAACAACCCTATGTGCCAAGCGAGGTTTTACTACGTATACACGTATATACGTAAGATCGATCTTAGAGCTGGGATACGTGCTGTGTATACGACGTATAAAAAATCTCGTATACTTTATATTATATATTCGTCACAAAATTTATTTTTTGTTTTTACAAAAAAATTAAAAAAATTCGACGAGCTTCGACGATTTATAAATGACAAAAACAAAGTTTACTGGAATATAAGAGAAAAACAAAAATTAAAGTTCCGCGGTTTGATTTTTATTTATTTTTGATTTTCTTGCGATTGAAAAAATACAGGTTTGATCGATTTTGTGGGGAAACATAAAAATAGATGAAATTGTTCGTACACCGTTAACGATATATTTCGATTATTTTTTCTTCTCGGTATTAAAATTGTCAACTGGCTCATTTATTTCGCGAATCTATATTTCCTGAATTTCGATATCTCGAGGGGGAGGTTTGTGATAGTAAAGATGAAATAAATAGAAGTGGAGAATAGTTTCGCGAGCCCGTAGCGTATGATTTTAATTAATCGAAACTCCCTCGGCCGACCTGTGATAACGAACGTAGATAGAACGTAGAGAGAGAGAGAGAGAGAGAGAACGAATGAACGAACGAACGAACGAACGAACGAACGATCGGGCGGCGTGGGAACGATTTCATCAAATGCCTCTCGCGCGATATTTACATTTTGATGCCTCGCAGGGTAATACTTACCGCACCGACGCCGCACGCTATATATATATGTGTATGTATGAAGCGTGTGTCTCTCGTAAATGTGCACCGAGAGCCATCCACCCTCTTAACGCGACGCGCCAACCTCCCTTTACCCACCTATGTACGACGTATGTACGCATATATTATATGCGCATGTATGCACTACCCCTATACATATATATATATATATATATATATATATATATATATATATATAGGTATAAACGTAATTCACGAGTCGCAAACCCCCTACTTCATCCCGTACACCCACCACGACCACCACCTCCTCGCATCGCATCCCCTTTGGTGTCCCGGTGTTAATAATTAACCACCGACTGTGCCGAGTCGTAGCGCTCGGAGCTAGTGAGCTTGCCAGCCACTATACCGCTCAACTATCACGGTCTGTTTCACCCTTAGTGCCTTTCGCAAATAGCCTCTGGCTCGGATTCTCTCTCTCTCTCTCTCTCTCTCTCTTTCTGTCGCTCTCTTTGTCCACCCTTTATACATATATACGAGATTTTATAGAAATAATAATACGCCAGTAGCTATTGCACCCTGTGCAAGAGTCAAAGAGCTAGACGAAATATAAACATTGTTTATTTGATTGATAAATTTATCAAACAAATTGCACGCGCGTCGGTGACGCACGAAATAATTTCGCGACGATCAAATTTTGACGTTTCGATGAAAAAGTAACGTTGACGATTTTACGATGAACGCGATCGGATTTCAATGGCGAAAAAGGTTGATTCCATCACTTTGCCGTCCGAACCAGAATAATTTGAAAACAGGGAAATATTTGTTTTTTCTTTTTTGTTTTTTTTTCTTGTTAATTAACCAAAAGAGCCTTATTACTCTTTTTTTTGTTACAACCTTCACGGTTAAAGGGGTTGAAAAAGAATTGAAATTGTCGGAAATAAGGTCTCTTTGAAATCTCGTGTGTCGACGCCAATTAGCGCGGCGGAGATCTCGCTCGACGACGAACGGTCGTGGTCGTCGTCGCTCCATTCGAGGACGAACGTGCCGGAAAGTCTTCGCGCCCCCACCGTGATGACGTGCATACGTAACCCCTTTGCATACAGCCCCTCTGTTTCTGACTCTCTCTCTCTCTCTCTCTCTCTCTCTCTCTCTCTCTCTCTCTCTCTCTCTCTCTTCTCTCTCTGTCTCTCTCTCTCTCTTTCTCTTGGTTCGTGATAAAAATAATACGGCTTATTAGCTGTGTGGCTGGAGAGGGCGTTACACGTCATGAGCCACGCGGAACACACATACGTAGGATGTAGAGGGTGAAACCGCGTTGTTCGTCGTTTTGTGTTAGGTAGGTTGGCAAAGGGCTGTAGGCACGAAAGAATAAAGGGGTTGGTGGTGCGAGTGTCAGAGTCGCTGGCTATCGTGTATTTATATATATATATATAGCGAGTATACGAGTGTGTATTATACATGTACAGGCGGTGAAGTCGACGAGCGGCCTGCCAGACCTCTAGTAGGGGTGGAAAATATTCTCTGTCGCCGCCAGCACGCATTGATTTTGCTCGACAGACAGCGACTGCCTGTTGGAAGCTCTGAATATATATATATATATATATTTCGTTTAGCGTTCTCTTTGTGGGGGTTTCGTGAAAATTGACCATATAGTATACGTAATACAATTCGTGGCGACGATGCGGTTCGATCAGAGGGCGCGTAAGGTCGTAAACGCACGGTCGATGTCAATGAATCAATTTCCCAGTGTCATCGTAATGATAAATGTCACGGACGATCGTGAATAATGAATTTATCTCGTCGTTGGAACGAATTTTATTTTCAACACGGTCGAATTCGGAACAAAAAAAAATTCATTTGATCGAAATAACAAATTTCGAATTAAATTTCGTGGCATGGACAATATTTGAACTATTTATAAAAATATATTTATCCGTGAAAAGAGATTGTTTTCTCTTCGTAAATTTTGGGAAAAAATTTTGTCTCGGAGAATTAATTTTTTTATTATTTTTTTTTCTCGTTCGGTGCCATATTGTTCGACGTAAACGTCGAGGTTTAACGCGCGTGCGAGAGAGAGAACGAGAGAGAGGGTGCAAGAGAGTGTGTTCGAGACGTTCTCGACGTTTAGCCGTGGCGAATGGCGGGGACGGAGAGAGAGAAAGAGAGAGAGAGAGCGCGTGCCATGCGCCAGATGTTTTCGCGAGAAGAGCGATAGAGAAAGAAGTATACTCGGTGCCACGAGGGGGATTCGGTTTCTCGCGAGCATATATTACTCTATAAACTTACACGAGGTTCGAGTATATTAGTGAGCTCACCCTGTGGCGCGAAGGGGCTTATGCAACGAAGAACACACGCTCGAGCGTCGAGTCGAGGGAGAAAATACAGAGAAAGAGAGAGAGAGCGAGAGAGAGAGAGAGAGAGAGAGAGAGAGAGAGAGAGAGAGAGAGAGAGAGAGAGAGAAGGTCTCGCTCAAACGAGAGGAAGTCAGAGAGCATCGATGATGGCGTTGGTGTTGTTGAGACTAAAATGAAACCCGGCCGTAGGGTAAAGACAGCTGCTGCCTTTAATTTTTTTTTCTTTTCTTTTTTTCAATTTTTGTTTTTAAAGTCAGCAGCCTCCCTGGAGAAAAAAGGACGGCTCATTCCCATGGAAGTAATTCGCTTCTTCGCCTTTTAGTATTATGACTAAAGCTTACCTTTCAATATTTATCGATACACATTCTGAATTTTTAATTGAACGATAATCCACTCGTACGCGTATCTCTCCAAGCTCGATGTAAAAACAAAAATGTTTCAAGTTGTACAAATTTTTATCTTTTAATTTCAGTCGCATAATACGAACGCTAAGATTAAAAAAGGTTAAAGGAATATACATAGTAATACGTATAAGCACGTATACAATATGCATATATCTATAGGCGTTCTTGACGCCCCTCTCGTGCCAATATACGGCACGAGAGAGATCACGTAGTAGGGGTATGTAATAGCGTGCGAGCGATAGCAACGAGTGGTGGGGAGTCGCGAGTAGGGTAGAGGGAGCTCGGCGCACAGGCTTCGCCCCTCAGTCGAGCGTAAATCGCTGAAGAAATCGGTTCTCTTGTCGTTGCATCGTTTATAACGCGTCACGGGGCGCACGCGCAAATTTTCTTCGATGACAAGGACACGCGAATACCGAAAGCGTATTAGTAGTAACTTTCAGTGAATAAGTGAGCAACGGTGCGATAGAGACAAGGGAATAAAGCATAAAGAACGAAGAAAGATCGTCGTAGCACGCGCAAAGCCATTCCGTACCGGGGCATGCGCAGTGACAGTTATCCACCGATCACGTTCTCCCCTCGAACTTCGTGCGTGCGTGGTGTATGCCTTTGTGTATATTTGTGTGTGTGTGTGTGGGGCAAAAAACCCTCTCTCGTCCACCACTCCGAGTTCTCTAACCTCCCTCTTGGCAAAACGTCGTTTTACCCTGAACAAGGAGGCAGTCTCGGTTTACTGTGCGCGTCAAGCTGAACGTCGTTTCTCGCGTAGCCCGCTGTGATGTGTGAAACATAACCTCGAACCTCGTAATACGAATCAAACAGTCGCGATCTCTCGATTTCAATGTGCACTTTTGACGAAACGACTCTGCGGGTGAAATAATCGAATATTTCTTTGAAAATAAGTCTGTCGTAATCTCCCAATACTCTCGTTCATATATATCTATATAGGTATATAAATATACCCAACGACACAGTGCGCGCTTGGTCGTCGACGGTGCCAGAGACATGACGAGTTTTTTTCACACTTCGCGATGCTACCGTGCCGGAGTTTTTTTCTAATATATAAATTTCACAGTGAAATAATTAATTCGTTCTCGCGTTAGGGATTAATTTGTTTTTTATTTATCTTGTCAAATGACGAACCGAGTTTCGTTGCTTTAGCGATATATATATATATATATATATGGTAATTGTGGTGTCATTGGGGATAACGAAGTGAATGAAACGACTGTTATCGAGCGTTCGAGCGTTTACGCGGTGATCGTGCCAAACGATTCGCTGCATAACAAAGCCAAACGGGATATTTTCTCGCCGGGACGAGAGACGCGGGTCGAGCATCTCGCGATGTTACCCATAACCGTTTGGTCCGACCAAGTGTAGTACTTTTTTGTTCCCCCCCTCTTCCTATACGTTGTATCGGACCCTCGGAAAATCGATTTCGCGGAATAATTCCGACGAGTGGAGGGAACGTAACCAAAAATCGTGCGTTAGTGCTTCGGAACGAGAAAAATGGATTTTCGAGCTCCCCATCCCCTCGTCCATCCGTCACACGCGGGTCATCCCTACTACTACCCAGGTATAAATATTAAATTTAGAAATTGTCAAATTTATTTATTTATTATTTTTTTGTTTTCATTGGAAAATTATTTGTGTAATATTATTCGGGTTTTTAACGATATTTTCGCTCCGATCTGATTCAATATCGATTTATTGAATTATTTGTTTATTAAGGAAATTTGTGAAGAGATTTTTTTTTTTTAATTTTACGAATACAGTGAATTTTGTAAAAAAAAAATATATAACTGGGTATTCGTTTAGGAAATATTTCCAGGTGTCGTTGAGGCCACGTTTAAATTTTATTTACAGGAAAAAGTAGGTTCTCGCCAAATGATTTATGGAATTACTGATAAATATTGAAAACAAAAATGAATCATATCGGAATTATCCGGCTTCGGACTACTTTGTAATATTGTTTGTACTGGTGACGTATTATTGTGCGGCTCAGAAAAAAATGTTACACATTGCGATAAGGTAAAGATGGGTAAATATTGACGTTCGAGGTACTCGTCGTCTCTCCAGCTATTTTTTCGTCGCTTATTATTAGCTCGACGTTCAAAGAGCCTTCGAGGTGACGAGAAAATATTATCGAAACGAAAAATTATCAAATTTATCGTAAATTATGATTTTTCAAAAACAAAATTCTCAATATTCCAACAAAAAAAATCGCTAATAATTCGAAACGATCGTTATTTCGTTTAAAAAATAAAAACCTCGATAACGATATTTCTTTCTCTTTTTTTATTTACACCATCACCACTTCAATTTTATAATTATTTCACGCCTCGTGACTCGTTTCATTCTTCTCTCCTTCGACTTTATTTCCTATCTCTCGATCTCCCGGATAATAACAACAATCGAGGATTCACCCGAAGGCGGTGCATAAAAAAAATAATCGATACTCTCGCTCTTCCCGCGTTATGGACAATTTTCCTCGGTTTTATTCTTTTATTTTTCTTTTGTTTTTATTTTTTTCTCTACTCTCCTCGTTCCGCCAACGTTTTCGTTCGTTCGCCGTTTTATTTCGCCCGTGTGCGATAAAAACTATAACGCGAAATCGTTATATTCACGACGTACGTAAATGCATATATCTATCTATAGTATATATAAATAAAGAGAAAAAGAGAGAGAGAGAGAGAGAGAGAGAGAGAGAGAGAGAGAGAGAGAGAGAGAGAGAGAGAGAGAGACAGAGACAGAGACAGAGAGAGAGCGAACAAAACACCCCAGGGATCCATTTTAATTCCATGCAATCTGACAACGGATATCGGATATCGTTGGCGCGCGACCTCTCACGAGTTTTCATCCTCCGTATCACCGTTGGCGCGACCTCTCCTTCCCTTGATAATACACACACACACACACATACATATATATATATATATATATATATATATATACAGATATCTACATATATAGGTTGATACCGCCTGCACTCACGAGAAATTAATTTTCTCGCGTTCGTCGTCGTCGTCGTCGCTCGGAGTGGGGTGGGCTCGGTCGAGGAGATCCGCACGACCGCACGGAAGAGAAAAGCCCACTTTGAAAACTTACTTCCGCTACTCGGATCGTTGCTTTAGACGTTGCTGGTAGAAAATGGTAAAAAATATTTAAAAAAACGACGAAGAAGACGAAAAGAAGCGCTCAATTTTTAATTACACTCTCGATTCTTTTTTTTCTATTTTTTAATTCGTAATTTCTTAATCTCCACTCGTTCATCTGAAAGACCATTGGGACATTAATATCCGCTTTTATTTTTGTTTTCGTACTCGGGACTTTGGTTAATTTTCGTTTTTTTGTTTTTGTTTTGTTTTTGTTTTTCGTTCAAACTCGATCCTTGCCTAGCGATAAAATGATGCACGAGCGAAGCTTGATGAGAGTTTGAATATATTTGATCGATCGTAGTCGAAAAGTCGTGATTACCGGCGGTCGCTAATTAATTCGTCCTATATAAAAATCAACATCCCTCTCGCGTCGAACAATATTTCAAGCCTGTTTCGTGTCACGATCGATCGTACGTCCGGGCAAAATAATATCGTTCAATTACAATCCTACGTTCCATTTTATTTTTACGACAATGAAAACCAAAACAAAAACCAAATATAAAAAGAAAGACACGAGCAAAAACAAAAAATTATATAAATTCTTCGCGTTATCGCGAAATGATTATCGTTTCGATGCGATGATCTCTCGGTGGATGCGAGATTTGCGTCGTAACGAAATTTAAGTGCTCCGAGGACGCGTGAATGGAAGATTAGAGTGTATTTGTCGTAAATCCCGTCGTACACGGGCGAAAAAGCTTGTAATAACGATGAGGAGAGAGACTGGAAGATTGCCCGGGCAATCACTACAAAACTGGTATCGTCCGCATCGACGTTAAACCCATTTATATCCATTTATATATATATATATATACACACGTTAAACCCATATATATATATATATATATATATATATAAGGTTGTATACAGAAACGAAGCTACACGACCGCTTATGTACCTGCGTATGTATCGTTTGACCCCATATAACAATTTATATACAGGCACACACACGTGTACAAGTGGTGTCAAATGATTTTACGTGATCGGTTAGAAGTTTCGCGGATGTGTGTTTTAAAAGGTTTCGAGTTAACGACGATTAACGCGATAATCGTTACGATGGCCGAGATCCAAGCGCGTGCATCATGCGCTAATACCGTGCTTTATTAATAAGACTCGCACGAAGATGACTGGCATTAGTATCTCCCCTCGGTCGCCGTGTATACGGTCATTTAACCGAGTCGCGTTTATATTATGCGGACCACCGTGCTCGTTCGAGCGAAGCCTCCTCTCGACGTTTCGTATCCCCGAGTTTCGTTAGCGACTTCGCGGGCAAATTACGAGGAGAGTCGGGTGATAACGGAAGATAGAGACATGGGATGTCGGATTAACGAGAGACATTGTATTTTTTTTATTATTTTTATCTTGTTTTTTATTGGCGCGAACGCGAGGAAATAATTACGAGTTGGTTAATTGAAATAACGAAGACGGATAAACATATTGATATTGTCGCAAATACGGCGAAAATTCAAATCGATTGTCGATTATTGAACGATCTGAAGAATAAAAATCGACAGTTTTTTGTTTTTTTTTAGTGTTTTTTTGGATTTTTTAATTCCATTGTCACGATTGAAAATTATTATTTGGTGAAATAATACGACGCTTCGAGTATGCTTTTCTTTCTTGGTTCGTGAGAGACAAAATTCAACCGGAAGTGCGACACAACGAGAGAGAGAAATGCTATTAACCGTTTTAAGGAAAAGTGTTTCGAGGATGTTAGCGAGAGATCGGAAGTGGTGGAGGAACCGTGTCTCGAATGAATGGTCCGTTCCGACACAACCGGAGGTCTCTTCTCTCTCTCTCTCTCTCTCTCTCTCTCTCTCTCTCTCTCTCTCTCTCTCTCTCTCTCTCATTCTTCTTTTTTATTACCTTGTCGTCTTCTTCAAAGTCCTTCACGAGTTTCAGAACGCTTCGTGTATCGGGGGGGCCCCTTTTTCTCTCTCTCTTTCGATCGAAGACGCGAACCGGTTTTCACGATATTTACTCATTCGGATTCTAAACGTTTCGCCCTACCGTTCGAATTTCCGGTCCTTTGTTCCTCCTTCGTGTTCCTCCCCCCTTTTTTTTCTTTTCCTTCGACATTTTTTTCTCACCCCCAAAAATTTACCGCTCGGGAAAAATAAACGTGGTTTACTTTTTGGCCCAGTTTCGTTCTAGATGTATTTTTTTGTTCGAGGTAACTCGGTCGGTATTGCAGCTCGAGCATTCAACAAGTGTTTCGACTATGAGCGAAAACCTCATTACTCATTTCAAGCTTTCACGTGCAGCGATATATACATATATATATATATAAATAAATAATATGGAAAATGTCACCGCATTGAGCGCCGTTGTGTGGATTAAATCGTGTCCTCGCTCGTGATTAAAGCGAAATCTTTTATTTTCTCGGGTTTGTTCATTAAACCGTGTAACGCCTTCGCGACATGACAAATGGGGTTTCGTCGTTGTCGTCGGATTTTCTCCTCTATGGTTTACGGGCTGTAAGAGAGAGGGTGGTGGATTTATTATTTTTCTCGGAAGTCTCCTTTCTCCATTTAACTCTTTCTTTCTCTCTCTTTCTCTTTCTCGCTCTTTCTCTCTCTCGACTCTCGTGATGTCATGCACAATCGCGTTTCGAGATTCATTGTCGGCTTGCTCGACGAGCCGAACGTTTTATAACGTGGAAATGCGACGGGGTTCGTCCCTCTTCGCGTTGAGAAATACCTCGAAAGTTTCCCAGTTTAATTTTTATTCCTCGAGACAGGTCGAGTTTCAAAAATTAAGAAAATTACCAATTTTTCACGAGGATAAAGAAAAATCATTATTTTTATAAAATCGAGACGTCGATGATCCTCGTAATAAAAATTAGAACGATGAAATTTCGATAATTAATTTTTCTTGGCTTTTTTTTCTCGAATTTAATTAAAACTCGAGGTCTTTGGGTTCGACCCCAATTCTGTTCGAAAAATTTCGACGATTGCCCCACGGGCGAAAAATTACCAAAAACGACGTCTGTACCCCGAGCGATAACAACACGGAAAAATAATAATATAAAAGAGAGACCGTGGAGCAAAATACGCAAGGTGGAAGTAAAAAGAAAAAAAAAGAAGAAAAAAGGTCGAGTACTCGTCCATGTGGGTCCCGGGCACTTCGTAATTCGTAACCAAAGCGAATATATGGAGACTATAACGAGAAACCGGTGCCTCTCTCGGGGGGCTTTCTCGCTAGGTCCGGGCAACGGTGACCGTAACGAAGTGGAACGGGCAGTAAAAACGAGCCGAGGACAATTAGGGAAGCGCGAGAGAGGGAGGGAAAAAGAGAGGGCGAGAGAGAGTGTTGGTTCGTACCATCGGTCGAAAGAGCGAGAGAGTCTTGCCAGAAGGCAAAAAGAGGGACGAAAAAAAAACAACAAAAAAACAGATAAAGAAGAGACGAAAAAATAGCGAGGGGAAGGTCGGCCGTCGGCTTCTCCATCGAGTCCGTCCGCGCCTGTTCTGTGATAAAGTCCATTACGAAGCACGAGTTTCTCCCTTTCTTCCTTACTCGTTCTTTTTTTTTTCTTTTTCTTTTTTTCTTATTTGCTTCGCTCTCTCTCTTTCACCCGTTTGGCGTCTCTCGCTCATTCGCGGAGTTCGCCATCGCACCGTGAATTTTGCTCGGCGTTGCCGTCGCCTCTCTCTCTCTCTCTCTCTCTCCCTCCCTCCCCCACTCACTCTTCTCCTCTGCCGAAACACGCGCGCGTCCGGAATTCACATTCCCCGTTTCTTCCCTCGCAAAAATCCCTCCACCCTCCTACGGCATCTTTCTATTTATTTATTTACATTTATTTTTGTCCGCGAGTCGACGCGTCGCTCGCATTATTCGTTTTTCTACGGGCTACCTGCCGCCGGTTCTGGCAAAGCCCCCTGAATATCCACCCAGGGTCCTATTTCTTATTCAGTCTCTCTTTCTCTCTCTCTCTCTTTCTCTTTCTTTTTTCTCCCTCTCTCTCTCTCTCTCTCTCGTTCTCTTGCTTTCCCTCTCGCTCGCTCGCTTCGCCATCTTTCCTTTTTGCTCTCGAGCTCCGTCTCGGTCGCGTTCATTCTTCAAAAATCTCTGCCGGCTCACTCGCCGTCGTTGCCGTCTTCGTCTTTTTTTCTTTTTCAACCCCCTCTTTACTTCGTCTCTCGCTCTAGCGCACTCGTGATCTTTCTCTCACCCTCTCTCTCTCTCTTTCTCCCTCGCTCACGGCCATTTATATTCCATCTCACTCGGCCGTTCCTCCGGCCACTAAATAATTGCGAGCTCCCGCAGAAGCAGGAGCCAACGTTACTTTTTCTTCTTCCTGTCCCTCGGTCGAGACTCCCCCTCTCTCTCTCTCTCTCACACACAAACACACACACATTCTCTCTATCTCTGTCCTTCGCGACAAAGGGCTGTTTGAACAACCCTTTTGTGCTCGCGTCTCGAGCCCTTCTGCTCTTGCCACGAACTTCTACCCCCTTAACTCTCTTTATCTCTCTCTCTCTCTCTCCCCCCCCCCCTCCTCTTTCTATTCCCTCCGTTCTTCTCTATTCTTTCTCGACATTCTTTTTTTTTTTTCTTTTCTTTTTTATATTTTTGCCGGTGCCTCTCGGAGTTCATCACCGCGTGATTCTCGTTGGCTCTCCTCTTCGTTCACTAGGACCCAATGGAATACCCAAACCTTGCGCCAACTCAAACCCAATATATGTATATACATATATACATATGTATAATACGTAACGCCATAGCGAGGGGGCACGTGTCCGAGGACTCGTTCGTCGTACGAGTCGGCAGCAGACCTGCCGACTATTATATAGTAACACGGGCGGGCTCTTTCTCTATTTCACCGTGTATGCGGCGCTCAACCTTTGTGTCCCGACTACCTCTTCGTATTTACAAGCCCACCATTCAGCATCTGTCGTGCCCTTCGTAAGCGCCAAAACCTTCGAAGTCTCTCGAGCGAAAAAAGAAAATAACGAAACAAAAAAACAAATCTTGTCGTTCGCCATTTTCCTCCCTCTTGCAATCTTATCATTTTCTTTCTCTCTCCTGTTTTTTATTCGTTAGTAATATCGATTTAAAATTCGTCGAATTGATTCTTGTAAAAAAAAAAGAAAAGAAAGAAACACAATTGGTTTTTTTTTCGTTTTTTTGTTTTCGTAAATTTTCATAAAATTGATTTCTCGTTACAATCTCGCGTTCGTGGCGTAAACGACGCGGACGCTTTTTATGAATAACGAACGTGGGTGGATATCGCGTGTTTTGTTTCGACACGGGAAGCGCCTTTTTCAGACACACGAGGCCCCTTTTTCAAAGCCTCTTTAGCGCCGCACCCTCTCGTCCCCTTCTATTCTCCATGCACTTTTTTTTTTTTTTTTTTTTTTTTCATTCGCAATCTCTCCTTCGTCTCCCTTTGGTCGTCGTTGTCCTGCCACAGTCCTCGGTGCACGGAGGAAACGGCTCGTGCGACACCTTGATGCACAATGCGCGTCTCGTTCGTGTTTGTGCGTTGTGCGCCGACGCTGTGTAATATAAATGGCTTGCCCGAGAGGTCTCCGCGATGAACGTTCCGTCGTCGACTAACTCAGCTTATAAATATTATGTTCGTGGATCGTTCGACGAAGCTACGGTACATATACGACGAAACTTATCGAAAGAGCGAACGAGAGAAGTGAGGTTTGAGGGATGGGGGGTGAAACGGTCCAAACCATTCTCCTATTCTCTTCGTCAGAAGTTGTTTTATCGCTGATACGCGAGAGAGAGAGACGACCGTAGCTCTAGGGTGTCGTAAGCGCACCCATAACCAACGTAGCTTCCCCACCCTTCGTCTCTCTCATCCCTCTTTCGAATAAAACCCTTGTTTGATTTTCGGATTACACACGGATGTTACGTATATATATTTATGTTTGTATTTGCATATATAAATATTTCTCTTGGACGTTAAGTTGCTTTTTGTCGTCGAGTCATCCGCACTCCTCTATCATGCATTAGCAGCGAGAGAGAGAGAGAGAGAGAAATTGTTGCCCCTCGTCAGATCGACAAAAAATAAATATTTTCTCTCTGTACAAAATATTTCCATTTTATCTCATTTTTTAATTTTTCTAACGTTATAATTTTCTTCAAACTATTAAAAATTGTCTAACAATAAGAGTAATTAATAATAATAATAATAATAATAATAATCGTAGATAAAGAGCGAGATCATTATCGTAAAATAAAGATCGACTATTTATTTTTCCCACGAGCGGTTATTATTTCCTGGACATTTTTTTTTGTTTTTTTCAAATCTCGTATAATTGCTACGTGGGTAAATTATGTTTTTTTAAATTATTTGTCATTACGCTCGCTCTCATTTCCTACACCTCCCACCCCATACGAACGTTGGTGAATTCGCGCGTGACAAGCCACAACGGTTAACCGATAATCGTTCAAAGAAGTAAAATTTCTCGTTGTAAACGTTCATAAATATATACATAGCAATATAGATATTGCCTATAATATATATATATATAGAACTCGAGAGTGTTTGCGATGAGACGAGAGGGTGGTAAGAAGTGAGGGGGCAAGGGTCAAATCGTCATCAATTGTCGGTACATTAAGCAAACCGACGACAAGGTTCCTCGTTGCCTCGCCCAGTCGTCGTACTTTCACCACTACGTCTGTTGCGTCTCGCAACAGACATTTCCTCCTTGCCTTTACCACCACCACCACCACCACCACCATCGAGTATTATTCCTTTCCGCGCGAGCTTCTTCCTCCTCGTGTTCATCCGCGCCTCCTCCTTCTTCCTTCCTTCCTTCGCCGGCGAACCTTGCCCATTATCGTTGTTATTATTATCGCGAATGAGATACGAAACGTACGACGAATGGGAAGAGAGGACGGGGGTGGGGGTAGTCGGTGGCTAAGGGATGCGGGGGTGAGAAAGGACGAGAGTGAGAAAGAGACCCTTGTCACACGAACGAGCTCGAGCTCTCTAGCTCGCCCCGGCAAACAATACCGGAAGTGGTGCTTTACTGCCCCACGGGAGTACGGATCACGGAGCACGAACATTGCCACGGCCAGACACCGTGTCTGGCTTCCGGTTATCTTGCGAACACAACACCATTCAACTCGTGCGGCACGGCAGACATTGTCAGCCGGTGGACGTGTAATCGTGGGCGCACGTACGTTTATATACGTGAATGTATGTATGTATGTATATACGTGAATGTATGTATGTATGTATGTATGTATGTATGTATGTATGTATGTATGTATGTATGTATGTATGTATGTATGTATGTATATATGTATATATGTATGTACGTGTGTATATATATATTTTCGTGGATATCGCACGTGAAAACTACCCTTCGCGACACGACTCAACGACGTTTGAATTACTAAAGTTTCGTCCCGTTCGAAGGACGTTACCTCGGTACGTCATGGGCGAATTTCGTCTTGAATTTCGCATTTAAATTTGTCTCTTCGTCGAGCTCGATTAACGACCCTCGAATCGATCGATCGTTGGACATTAATTAAGAAAATATACAAGTTTCAATTTTTGTAATTCGCGCTTTTGATTAAAATTGTTTTTGTTTATTATAAAGACGGAATTGAAGTTTCTTTTGATTTATCGTCTCGTATAATTCAAGAATTTTCTTAAGCTTTGGTCAAAGAGCTGATGGGGAGGGAGGTGAAGAGTTGGAATATAGTTACTAGTTAATATAGAATATGTCACATAGAGCCGTTGCCTTGCGTCGCCGCCGCGTCCGGCGGGAATGCAACAGGAGTGCGGCGATAGGGGGCGCGAGCGTGATGATCCTGTTGTGTTTTATGGATATTTATGGATATTCATTTTAGTAGTCAAACAGGCAGCTCGACGGTAGCACGTCGCGTTCGACGTGACGACAGTGTTGTATTCGTTTACAAAAATGGACGTGGAAAAAGTGGAAAAACTTATCGAAATTGTTCGAGGCTACATTTTTATGTACGACAGGCTGAATTTCCCAAATTTTTGATGAATTTTTTTGTATATATTGTTGGAATGTTGCTCTCTTACGTGCTTAAATACTTTGAATATAATTATTCGTATATCATGAAAATTCAGTATTCGAAAACAATGCGGTTAATTCCAATTTTAATTAACCCCTTTATATGTATTTCTTCCCCGCGAGATAGAGCTGTGCGAAGAATAGCCAGGGGACATTTACAATTAAAGAAACGTCGTGCCTATCGGCCCTACTCTCATATTATGTCGATTAAATTAAGATTAAGATTTAAAAAACGTAAATACTTGAAAACGTCCTCTACTCACTGTCTGTGATTATAAAGACTGATTTCAATTTGAGTTCAAGTTTCAACTTCTTTAATTAGTTTACTGATGTTCAGTGTTGAAGTTTATATAATAATAAGACAATAAATGAACCTACCTCAAACAAATTGCCAATCTTTCTCTTGAACCAACAGCCCTCCTGCAGTTCGTGTCTCTCCTTATTTTTTCTTCTATTACACTACGTAATTCTTCCAAACAAGCCTGCGACATTTTTAACTAGGTATAAAACCTATTCTCGTGGTGTTTCAATGCCCGGCAGAGCCTCATGGTATTCCCCATATTCACGACGCTTTTCGTTCAATTCATAAACCGTTTACGTCGTTTCTTTTTTCCTACCGCAAACGAAAGCAGCAGAGAGCTTTCCACGTCTGAATCGCTCGACATTTTCTTTCGTAATGTTCAAGAAATCTCGCCGAGCGCGACGAGTCGGTCGACTCGATGCTAGCGGGATCATCACGTCCGCAATGTGACGTCCACCCCGCGACGCCGTCCCGCCTCGTCCGCTCTTTGACCAAACCTTTAATTCAAGAATTTTCTTAGGGTAGATCGCGTCGCACGATCGAGCAATCTCCAGAGTCCCAGAGCTCATCCCTCCCCCACTCTCGCTAGTTCGTTGTACAGTAATGGCCGTCGAAAGTCTAGAGTCTCTATGCCACATTTCCCGAGAGAATATATTCGCTCTCCTCCAGTTATACCCTAGGGTGCTAGTTACGTGGCTGTATCATCGCGTGTGTACCAGATAATACGTATATATATATATATATATATATATATATATATATATATATATATATGCTCATAAGAAGGGTAAGGAGTTCAGAGAACTTTGTGAAGTTTGTCGGTGAGTCGTGAGCTGAAGCCGTGGGGTGGGAGGTTTGACTAGTTTTACCTAATTATCGTCGCTGCCGAGAGCGAGATCAACCCCTTTCTACTCTGCGAAGATGCCCACGCGTATCGTGTCTATACGTATATAATCAGAGTGGTGATAACGAGGGAGAGAGAGAGAGAGAGAGAGAGAGAGAGAGAGAGAGAGAGAGAGATAGACAGTGCCCGAATAGAAGATGAAGCGATGAACGTTAACTGTGTAGATATAGCTGATACGTATATATACGAAGAAAAGCCCACCCCCTTTAGCGTCTAGCGTCGATCAAAGTTATCGTATTGCCTAGCGCAGCTGGATGAACTCTCGCACGGTATGAATTAAGTATGACATACAGTGTGTCTCCCTATATATATATCTTTCTCTTTCTCTAGCTCTATCTCTCCCCCTTTTTCTCGTTCTTTCACTCGATATAACGCGATATTTTCTACCCTTCGATTTCGATCAATACACCCTCGTGCCACGCGATCCACCTTATTTCTTTCAACCACCTCGTACACTCGTCGTGTTCTCGCGCACGGTCATTTTCTCCAGCCCTCGTTCTTTCCACGGCTATACTCGTTGACCGATAATAAGGGTCGAAACGACGCGGACGTCGAGTGAAAGATAGACAAAGAACACAAAAACTGTCGAGCAAATGTCGCGTATTTTAAAAAATGTTATATTTAACTTTTTTTTTTGTTTAAATAGTTTTCCGATCAAATCATTACTAATCGTGTGAAACGAAGTTGCAGAAAGAGAAGAAAAAAAAACATTTTTCAGTAGATTGAATTTTTATCGAAATTTTTTTCTTATCGGGAAAATGTTATTTTTTTTTTCCTCTAAAAAAAAGAAAGAAAAAAAAGCATCGCGTCGTTTCTCTCGCGGAAAGATTACGACTTCTTCCCGCTTCCTTTACCCACGCGGCCATCGCTCGATCCCCCCCCCCCCCCCCCCCGTCTTGAGATCTCCCGAAGAATCGCCTCTCTATTCTTCCCGGTCTACGTCGTAGTAATTCTCCCTCGTCCGCGCTCTTCCACCCCGCCCCAACCCTCTATCTACCTCACTCGCGAACTTCGACCCACACGAAGCTGCGGGCTTAAGTCTCGCGCGTATAGCGCCCTCTGCCGCAAGCACGGCTTATTCGCGTGAGCGCGCACTCTTACCCTCCCCCTTATTTTTTTTCCTTTTTTCCTTTTTTTCCTTTTTTTACTATACGCGTATATAGTTACACGGAGTCGTGTATAACGTTATACATATACATAGTTGGTGGATATGGCTGAACCTCGTACGAAAGTCGTAAAGAGTAAAGTATTAGCTCTCGGTTTTCACGGATTTTCGTAAAGGCCGCCAAGCCGCGAAGTTCTCCCTTGGCTTGGAGAAACTCTGCTCTTTCTCTGTTTCTCTCTCTCGTGCACACACATTCTCGCCTTTTGCAAACCCTCTGCGCTCTTTCGCACTCTTTCATCTCAACCTTCATCTTCTCTTTTCTCTCTCTTTCTTTCTTTCTCTTTCTCTTTCTTCTCGCTGCAGTTTTGAACGTAGTTCGTTGCTCGATCTACGATCCTCTTTTTACGAGATTAAACTCTCTCTCTCTCTCTCTCTCTCACACACACACACACACAGTTGTAGATTTGCAAACCGTCGGGGTTGGAAGAAACGGAAAATCCTATCCATGAAAAGTTAATGAAAATGTATAACCTCGGGATATCCGGGAGATATACTCGAATGTTTTATATCTGTATTATACGAGCTTTTTTTATAGACACGTGTAATTTTTTATTTTTTAGTGTTTGTAAAAAATGTTCTATTTTTTGTTCGAGCGGAATTATATTCGAGTCATAAATGTTTGGGAGAATATAGGATAGAAAACAAATTGGTTTAATTAGGAGAAATAAATCTTTGATTTTTCTATGACGATATAAAAAATTTCCTTTTTTTTTCCTCATTTAAAGCAAATTTATTCGAACGATAAATCTTTTTGCATTAATCTCCCATAAAAACCGTCGTGATTTTACTCTTACGAAATTGATTTTAATTGCTATCGAATTACCGCGGTTAATCAAGGCGAACGGTGTAATTGCCTCTTGGTTCGCACTAATCTCCACAAAAAATGGAATTCCCCCGAAGAAAGAAAGAAAAAAAAAAAAAATTAAGAAATAATATAAAATCGTCACCCATAAATTAGCATGCGTTGAATGTATTACCGCAGGTGGAAAAAAGCAACATAAGCTTGATAAATGTGGTAATGAGAGTGCGAACGAAGTAACTTCCGTCGAAAAAAGAACAAAAAAAAACAACTTTTTCATTTCATTTTTTTCTCCTCACCCTCTTCCTTCTCTCTCTCTCTCTCTCGTTCGTTCTTCCAGCGTCCTTTCACCTTTTATATTTATTACACTGTATTCGTGAAATAAAGCATATGCGCTCGAATACCGCGGCGAAGTAGCAGCCCCACGTTCGAGGCCTCTCTCGCTCCGTTATAAATTGCAGTCGCTTTACATGATCGCACAATTTATGGCTAATTCGTAATCATTAGAGTCACGCGAGCCCGTTATGGGGCACACAAGGATCGCATGTTGACTTCTCTTGGCTCGAGGGGGCGCCGCTCACCCCCCCTCCCTCTTCTCTTCCCATTCCTTCTTCCCTACGTCCAACCTCCCTCTCCCTACTCTCTCTACCCTTTTCCCCCTCTACTCGTTTCAAAACCAGCGCTACGTGCTCGCGAGTTGATAGTCGGTGGCATCAGATCGCGCGGCTGCAATGCTGATGGGTACGGTCGCCATAGAGTGAGAGAGAGAGAGAGAGAGAGAGAGAGAGAAAGGCGGAAATGCGTATGTTCGTGTATTGTGGCCAACAACATTTATATTATGTCTATCTATATATAGATAGATAGAGAGAGAGAGAGAGTGAGTGTAGATGGAAGCACCGACGCGTTGCTGTATTTCATTGGATTAACGTTAGCCCCGACGAGAAAGCATCGCGTTTGCGTTTCAATTACCGCTCTCTTTATCTCTCTCTCTCCCTCTCTCTAGTGCCAAAGCCTCTAAGTACACATCACGTTATAGTTCCCGTATGATAACACTCGTGGTCGAAATCTCTATAAATTTATTCCGTTTATTTGTTCACATAGTTGAGTTGAATTTTGTTGTTGTATCCATTCCATTAAGCTCACGTGTTTTTAATCAAATTTATTATTTACTTTTCCCTCTAGTAGACACATGGTTGATTATGATTTATTATTAATTTACAGTGATAATGTTACAAATTGTTTATTTTTCTTTCTTATCGGGGGAAATAAAATTCTCAAATTCGAATAAAATTGATGGGAATTGCGGAAAATTCGGAGAAAGGATTTGTGAAAAAAAAGAGAATATGAAGAAAGCTCATACACGACCCGATCACAAGCTTCTCGATCGACCACCGTACGAAGGTTTATAAGAATCGAGAGAGAAAGAGCGAGAGAGGGGTGAGAGCGTGCCCGCAAAGTCTTTTATCGTTCGACCGTGCTATTTCCGCTCGATACACGATAGCCTCGACGTCTGGCACGGCTAGAAGGCAGACGCGAGGGACCGATGAAAGACGTGCTGCACCCGGGGGCACTTCGTGCCTGCCACCTCTCGCCCCCCCCCCTCTCTCTCTCTCTCTCTCTCTCTCTCTCTCTCTCTCTCTCTCTCTCTTTTTTAAAACATGGTCCTATATATTTTGTCTTGTGCTTCTAGCCACGGTTATTTCATCGTTATCAATGCCAACAAGACAATTATTACATCTTAAAAAAACTATGAATAAAAATTATGCAGTGTGAGATTGCTCGTATAATTTCGAATCGACTGTAACATTCGACAATCGGATGACCGGGCGTTTTTTTTCAAGTTTTAGTCAGATAGGTCGATGGATTTTTCATAATTTCTGATTCACAAAGGTTCCGACCGACGGACAATTTACCGAAAAAGCACGATCGCTTTTTTACGCGATTCGCGTCTAGTCGATCGTGGCCGTTTGCCAAGAGAGTATCAACGTGATCCGAAAAATTCCAAACTTGGTAGGAAGAAACTCTTCGATGGTGTCGAAAAGGGCGAAAGTAAGGGGGCAAGGGGGGTGAGAAAGAAATCGCGAGTTGCCGACACGCCTCGCATCGCGATGCTCGCGTCTCGCGTCAACGAAATCTCTCACTGACGTCGTGTTTCGCCCTAGTCGACTTCTCCCCGCCACGTATCACGCGCTCGTATATATTTTCGCGTAGATTTACCCTCCTGCATATACATCGCTGTATATTATAGAAATTATATAAAAAAAAAACACGAATTATCATAATTTGCAAATTTTCCGGTCAAAACTTTGAAAACAAATTTAATTTTTTTTTTTTTCAACATAAAATCAATCTCGACGTCTCGAAATTAATTTATTTAACACATATTCCAATGCGTAACGAACGAAAAACCAAAAAAAGTTTATATCCATCGGGAAAATCTTTACCTCGACAATTTTTCCCTCGTCCTCGCACAACGATGATACAAATCTCAGAGTTTTCCAATTCAAGCGAAACAGTCTCGGTCGCGAACCGTCGAGGCGGCGCGAATCGAGCGAGACGAAGAAAAACAAGAGTAAGAAGAGTAAGAGAGAATTCCACTCGATCCTCCCGATCTTCGCTCCGTCTCGACCTCATCGAGAATCTCACTAGCGAATTCTTCTCTTTGTACTTTTCACGATCCCTCTCTAACTTTCTTTCTCTTGGATTCTCGTCGTAACTGTCCTCGTCGTAGTCGTCGTTGTCGTAGTCGTCGTAGTCGTCGTCGTCGTCGTCGGTGACACTTGACACGAGCTCGCAGACCCGTGGAAATGTGCCCTCGCATTTATCAGCTCGTATATACACGAGTCGAGAGGGAATGGCGTATCTGATGCCAGCGTGATGCCTAGGGGTGTGGATAAAGGGGATGAGGGAAGTGAGGTATGGGGAGGGGAGGGAGAGAGGGTGTACGAAGAGACGTTGGAGGGATTCGAAGGAGGATTTTCCTGACCGGATTCACGAGAGCGATAGTACTGTACTGCTGGGCCGTTAGATAAGAGAAATCGACCTCGTCTACTTCCTTCGTTTCTTTCTCTTGCTCTCTCTCTCTCTCTCTCTCTCTTTCTCTCTCTCTCTTTCGCACTTCCTTTCTCTCGACTTTCTCTCTCTGACTTCCTTTCTCTCGACTCTTTCTTCTGTGTGACATCGTGATACCGGAGATAACGTTACACGCAAAGAATAAAGAATGAAAGGGGGCGAGAAACGGAAAATGCTGGATCGACCGATCCGCATCATTTCCTTACGACTAACCTTTCACGGGGTATTCCACACTTTCGACTATCCGTCGCATCTTCGAGAACGCTATCCCTCTTTCGCGATACAAAACTCGCTAGTATTCTTATCACGAATTCTCGTCCCTTGTCGCCGACAATGATGAAAAACGAAAAGGTGAAAAAAAAATTTAAATTTATTTAGGATAAAAACAAAAATTCGATTTTTTTGTTTGTTTTGTTTTTATTATTTATTCGTTTTTATTCCAATACGCGTATAGACCGTTACACGTGTGAGCGAGTAAATCCGTGTATAAAGAACGTTGTATCAACGAGATGTAGGAGGCTGGAGGATTTTCTCGATGAAGTATGACCGACATTAGGACGGAGGTGGATATCGTCCCGTGGGCCCATCACCGGGACATATTCCGGTCTCGTGGCTTTTCGTGCTTGAAATATTCATGAGACTGCGGCGTATTCCTCATCCCCCTCTGAGCCAATACCCCCAGACAAAATCAGTCGAATCAACGTGTTCGAGGGTAGAAAAAGAGAATCCGTAAATCCGTGATATTTCGGAGGATACGTTGGCGATACTTTTTTTTTTTTTTTTTCATCGTTAAATCGAAAATGCGAGAGGCTTGAATTACAAAAAATAAAAAAATATTGCATTATTAAAGCACTCGTCTCTCTCGTGACTTTTCTAGCGAGTAATAATGCCTATTCGCTCGTGAGTCGTAACTCGTAAATACACGAGTACCCGAGCTTAATATTCCCTCGTTTCCTGCCACGGTGACTTCGCACGACGAGTAACGACGAGTAGCAACGAACCGCAGGAATAAAAAAATATATATAAAAAGTAAATAAGAAAAACAAAAACAACAATTTTTACAACCCAAGTCCCTCGACTCGCATTTTTTTTTGCTCGGTTCGTTTATGCTCGGTTCGTAACGGCGTCGTTCCACGATGGATTCATTGCGACTGTGCTGAACGTTAACTGACGAACGCCTACCAGTGAAAATCTGAACGTACGGCTAAAATTTTCATGTCGTTGCCGGAACGCGATGATCCCTGTCGTATGGTGCGAATCAATCTTAAATTCTAGACAAACACCTCTCGTATTCATCGAGTAAGAAAGGCCCACGCAGTGTCGTTCGTGGTCGCGCATAAATGCTGACTCTCGGTGGTTAAACCTCAACCAACGTATACAACAAATTTTACATATATAATAGTTTACGTTTGCTACAATACGATGCGTGTAATATATGTGATAGTAGGGAAGATACACGACACGAATGGCACAATCTCTCGCAGCCTTCTGCTATATCATTCTTGTACTTGTATATATATGTATATATATATATATAGAGAGAGAGAGAGAGACATGTGGTGAGTTTACATGCAAATTTGCACATTTATACGACCACACGTAGGTGTCGGAATAACACTTGGGATTTTGTACAGGCGTATGTGTGTATACGGATGTATATTCTCCCCTCTCGTAGATATATCAATCGCACATGTACATATATAGGACGACGTGGTACGTGCTCGTTGAATATATCCACAGGATTTGGAGCTTGGATGGCATAGATACACCTCTTCTCTGACCGGAAGGACTGATGTGCTCACCCTCCTTCCCCTTCTCTCACTCTCTCTCTCTCTCTCTCTTTCTCTCTATGCTTGCAATATTCAAAACACGTACATTTCCCATGGAAAATCTATCTATCTGTAGTTATATAATTTATATACGAATGTGTATGTGTATTTATTCTTCTCAGTTCTCCTCGGTCGCATCACGATTTTCGTGGAAAATGTATGGATTTAGTAGTCATCCATGTCAGGGAGGAAATCGAGAGAAATTGCTTATTTCGTATCGTTATCAGTGTGTGTGTGTTTTTTTTTGTTATCGGGCGATAGATAGCGAGTGTTTTCCTTTTTCTGCGAAAGCTTCGTGGTGGGATAAAAAAGCTTACGGAGGGGTTGTTTTGTTTATCGAGGAAATTCAAAAGCGGGATTATGGGAAGATTCTTGGCTGAATCGTTCTCTTGTCCGTGATGTGTATAGAAATTTGGTACCCTCAATTTTGGTACATCGTGTTGGAGTAAGATCCCTCCCCCTGATAGATTTGTTGGGTTTAGTTCGAACGTAAAGTCAAGCGGAGATGGCTGACCAATTGGCTCTCTCCTTTCTACCTCCCTCCTCCCTCTCTCTGTCTCTCTCACTTACACGAACACCCACACACACTCACACTTCTCTCTCTCTCTCCCTCCCTTTCTCTCATCGTCCCTCGGGAGAAACGACCGTACACAGAGCAGTTCGCTCACTCCGACGACGCGCATCACAACTCGCAACCCTCCCATTTCCACCCCCTCCCTCATCGCCTCAACTATCATCAAGCTTTGCTATCCGTCCCACTTGCTGCTTCAATATCGATTAGAGAAGCTACCTCGATATATAATCACGCGTCTTTCTATCTCGCGTAAAATTCACCCGAGACGAGAAACATTTAAAGAAAAAGAAAAAAACCAAGACTTTTATATATTTTCAAACGATAAATTACGGATAAAAATGACATGCTTTTTCGTCGTAATGATTTTTAAAAGAAAGTTCACACGAGTAGGTATAAATTTATGGACATTTTTTTTTCAACGATGTAATCACGAATAATTTGATCGAGAATTGTTCGCGAATCGATTTATATAATTGAGAGGATAAAGGAGGAGAGGGGGAAGAGATAAGGGAAAAACGTGGTTAGTCGTGTCTATATCTATCGCTTCATCCCTATACGGGAAGGGTGTAAGTGATTATTTTAATGAGCGGGAATATAACGTGGCTCGGTTGACAAATCGATTATACGGAGCAACGCGTCAAAATTAATAACCGGCTCGTCGGTTAATTCTCCCTCCTTTTTCCTCTCCTCTTCTATTCTATCTATATATATCTCTCTCTCTCTCTCTCGCTATATATATATATATATATATTTATTAGCCCATTTCCGGGCATTCCACTCTCGTTCATTCGTTTTGCCTCGACACCAACGAGTCCCGTCGCCTTCAATCCCCGCCGGCTGCATCGTAAACGAATAATCGCGGAAGCTCCCATCCCTTCCCATCCCCTACCTCCACCTTTCTAGAAGCCCCGGCTGTCTCTCGTTAACGTTGAAATTACACCGCGAATTGCAGCCACGCTCGCGCATCCCATCAAACCTTCGCCTCGACAGAGGAGAACGTCAACGTTGGTTGCAACGACTGTAGGCACTGCTCGTTATTGCGTTTATTCTCCCCTCCTCACCCCGATAACGGCCACGACCCCATAAATATCCGGAAACGTCATTGCTCGAGCATAACAAAACGAAGAAAAATCATTTACGACGAAATAATTGCAACGTGTAAAAAAAAAAATTCGTGCAACGACGATAATTTATTATTTATTTTTATTTACTCGCGAGGAGTACGAAAAAAAAAACAAAAAAATTGTCTAATTGACAAATAATATAAAAGCTCGGTGAACATTTTTACCGAATGGACAAAAAATCTTGGATACGCGAGAGATGGAAAATTCGAAAAATCAACAACCTGTGGAAGAGTGAGGAGAATATTCGCTGGCGCATGCGCCCTCGGACAAGTCGGCGTTATCCTCTGGCCTCTCGTGGCGTAAAAGCTCTTCGCTCGTAATAATATCGCGCAAGGAGAAACGTCGAGCTTCGCTTACCATTGAGAGCGTTAATTATTCTATTTGCTTAACAATTCATAGCCATGCCATAACGACGAAGAAATATCTCTCGTATATATAACAATATTGACGCACTCGCGCTCGTAAGAGCCACTCGTGTCCAGTTTTTGCCAATGAGATATAACTATTGTATTCTCTCTCTCTCTTTCTCTTTCTCTTTCTCTTTCTCTCACACGCGAATATTACGTTCGTTATTATTTTATTCTACTCGGTTTCTCCTAATGTACATTACGCTAGATAGCGAAAAGGATAATGAGCACTAGACATTCATACGACGTATAGAGCAGGTTTATATTACTTCTAGTCCCTTGTTTTACATATATATATATATATATATATATATATATATATTTATTTATTGATTTATTTATTTATTTATTTATGTATTCGGTACACGCGATAAAAGGAAATGTCGAGAGAGCGGAGACGAGACGAGAAAAGCTTTCGAGAGGGTGAAACGAGTCGGAGAAAGGAAGAGAGGGAGATAGAATGATATCGCCAACCTAAATGAACTGTCGGGAGCAGATAAACCGGTCGGGTAATTACTTTTGCCGAGACTCGATTAATATCTCGATCCTCTCACGGATATACCAGGAAAGACGAACCTCTCCGTTTCTCTCCCTCCCCCATGTTCACGCTACATCGTTTATCGACGTTCTCGTAACGATCCTGTGTAAGTGTAGGACGTGTGTGTGTGTGTATAGGGGAGTGACACGAACGAGCGCCACCACCCTTAGCCACACATCCCGTTTTCTCGTTATCCTTGATCCGCGCATCACCGATCCTTTCCACCTGGGAATCGTTCTCTTCGTTTCCTGGACCAATCGGCGAACGACCATCCACCCCTCTTACCTCGAAGAATATATTTTTCCCCTTTTCTTCGCTTTTAGAGAACGCCAGTGGGGAGAGGGGGCAATGGTGGTCAACAGGAATATTCTCAAACTGCGATTACTTCGTTTCGTTCGAAAATATTTGACGAAATTTGGAAATGTGACATAGAACGAAGACTTTTTTTTATGTATTTTTTTCATTTTATTGAAAAATTTGAACACAAACTTTGCTCTGATTTCAGTCTGATTTTTGTTTTCGATCAGTCGACCCGTGTTATTCCAATTATCGTCGTAAACGCTTCTTCCCCGCTCGACACGGACTCGCCAATGTGCGTTCTCTTCAAAATCCTTGACACGTTCGCGTCTCATCCTCGGACTTCTCACGTCTCTATTCAACATTATTCGAATATTCTCGTTCCGGTAACGTCCAATCCGAGCGAAGTGGTACCCATTCTCCCTGCAATAATCCAACCTCTCCACCTATTCTCGTTCCTCCGTCATCTCTCCACCCTCATTCGCTTCCCTCCCGCTCTCTCGTAGCTCCGACAAGGCGGAGCTTTTTCCAACCCTCGCGAGAGACGCCCCGTAGTGAAACTCAGCGACGAGCTTATCTCTCCCGCGTACCGAAACGACCGAGGTGCGAGCTCGGTCGATGGTTTCGCGATGGAAACGACTTCCTCCCTTCCACACTTTCCTCCTCATCGAGCACGAGTCACGAATATCACGGAAAACAAATCAACAAAAGCAAGAAAAACAAAAATTAAATAAAGATTTGTTTTCTTCATTTTATTACGAAAACGTGTGAAATACGAAGTCGTGATTATTTCTCGAGAATTCGCAATTAAATACGGCAAATGGAGAAATGTATCTTCTCTTTTTCTCGTGTCTAATGAAAACTCTCTCGGGGTATTCTTCGTTTCTTTTTCATCTGGCGTAAGAGTAAAATTCTCCGGTTATGAGAGAGAGAGAGAGAGAGAGGGAAGAAGAAAAAGAGTGAGAAAGACGCGAATGTGCATATACGCGACGAGTTCGGTGGTAGATATAACGTAGCGAACGCGAGTCGCCCGCGTTTGTTTCCCAACAGGCAATTGGCGTCGTTTGACATGCTTGGCACCAATTGACACTCGTTGACCTCGCCTTACCGCGTTGTCATGACTCCGAGAGTCATCGGCTTTACCATAGCTTGTTAAACTTGCCCCCTTGCCCTCATCGCCCTCCGTAATCGTGTCACGTACACACGTTCGAAAAAACGGACCCACATGTACAGAGAAGAAACGTATATATATATATATATATATATATATATATATATATATATATATATATATACGATATACGCGCGCGTTATTAAGTGGTACTGTGACTGGCGCCCCGGCAGTGATTAGCCGCGAGCTCGAATCTACACGTTTCTCGATAAAAATATACTTCGTCGACGTCGACGCAAAACTGCCGATAACCGCAACTAGAAGATTTTCTTAGACTGCCAATCATTGTCTTCTTCATCATGTCGTACAGTCGAATCTCTCGTAATCTTCTCGATATTAAATATTGAACAATTAATTCACGTTTAAGAAACAAATAAAATTAACAAAAAGAATTGTTGAATTTTTAACATTGCAGTACGAAAGATAAATATTGATATCGAATTAAAATCATGATACAAAAATTGATGATCGATCTTGTGATAAACGATGGAAAATAATTGAATTTCTAATTATTAATAATGCCAATTAATCGATCGAGTGATTACAATTTTTCTTTTCTTCGTTTGTATTATTTTTCTCATTTTTTGTTTTTGTTTTTGTTCATTACGAGAATTTATACTGTACGTTCTAATAAACGAACGATGCCGATGCGAGAACGTTTCCGATGTTTTCTTGCTCGCGTACAGCCGCGCATTCAGCCGCAAGAAAACGGTTCAAAGATTTCTTTGGCATGTGCTGACCGACGAGCGAGGACGCGGGGCGGAGGGACGAGGCCGAAGGGAAAGAAGTCTTTAGCCAAGAGTTCTCTCCTCGCTCTCTTCTCGTCTCCACCTCGTTTCGCTCAACTTCCACGGGATTCGCTAAATTGATTCGGGCCATCGAGCTAAAGGCGCTGTCGTGACCCTCGTTACGGTCGCCGACGCGAGAAATTCTTCGGCACGTCCTTCGCCGCCCACCCACCCTGTCTCACTCGCTCTCCTCCTCTTCTCTCTCTCTCTCTCTATATATATATATATATATATATATATATCTTCGTCTCTCTCAATCTCATTGTACGAGATACAGCTCTTTCTATATAACTGCAGAGGATGCTCCGCTGGTTGTACTCCCCGCGGGCTCAGAGAGCATGCGGCGACGAGAGCCGATCGATGCGCCACTTTTCTCTCCCGATCTCTTGGCGCGTTCTCTGTCTCTGTGCCGCCCCCTTTCTCCCTCCCGCCTGCTCCGGCTCGCGTCTCATCGTCGTGCGTCCACTTGAGACTCGACTCCTCTCTTGTTAATTTTCATTGTCGTGCGTCCCCGCGAATTACATTGGGAATAACTTACCGGTCAAGGATTACGTCCCGTCGATTATTTCATCGCGTCCATTAGAAAAACAAACAAAGAGTAAGAAAAAAAAGGGGAAAAATTACATAAATACATTTAACGAGTTAAATTTCTCGTTATTCGTTGATAATAAAAAAGAATGAGATATTTTATGGATAGAGTACAATTTTTCATGAATATCGTCGAGTTCAAGATGATAAATTTTGTGTGGTGAATAAATGTTGAAGCGTGGCTCGTTTAATTTGACGTTACTCGGGAAGCTTCCTGATTTTTGTGATATAAATATATAAATATTATAACGCGTAGAGTCTGGGACGAAAGGAAGGTACCGAGAGGGATGAGCACAGAGCAGAGTGCCCTCGCGACTCGCGCGTACCCAGGAATCGTCGCCTTTGCGCGTTTCGTTTGGATTCGAGAGAGGGTGAATTTCTCTCTCTCTCTCTCTCTCTCTCTCTCTCTCTCTCGCTCTCGCTCTCTCTAACTCTCTCTCTCTTTCTCGCGTTACCATGGTAACCGGAGCTTCGGAAAGAGGAGCGAGCGTGGAACACCCACCACCGGATCGGTGATACCGAGAAAGGGATGGGAACGAAGAGAGCCTTTCTCGTTCACCCTCTCTCTTTCTCTCTCTCTCTTCCTCTCTATACATATATATATATATATATATATATATCTCTACATTCCCGACTAACGTTAAAGTCTGGATCGCTGGTGTGTGGTTCGTACACTCGTGGCTTCTCGTTTCGACGATCTCGGATTCTCAGCATTTTCTCTCATTCTCGCACTCTCGACCATACACGCAGATATTTACACATACACACGATGCATACATATATATATATATATATATATATATTCTCCTTTTGACGTTTGATTTCCCAAAGATTCCAGACTATGGTACACCCCGACAGCCGTATCGAGCGAATGAAACGGACCAAAATCCACGAGAATTTAACGTACGATATTTAGCACGAAAAAGATAAAAACAAAATAAATAATACAAAGGTCGACAATATTTTTTATATTCAGAATAAATTCTCGAGACTTTTTCTTTTTTCTCATAACATCAAGAATCGAAAAATCGGAAAACTTCGAAAGAAAGAAAAAAATCTTATCCCGTGTATTATAACTGTATATTTACGTAGCAATTTCGAAGCTCGTTTGATTATTTCTATAAGGGGCTTTTCCGATTCTCGCGGATTTTCGCACTCGAGCCGAGAGGAAGGGAGATAGAGGAGAAGATAGAGAGAGAGAGAGAGGGAGAGCGAGTCGGTGGCCTCGGGGTACGACTTCGTGGAAGCGTCGAGTTTACATCAAAGGCCGAGTATAAATCAATTACCGACGACAAAGTGGCCGAGAGGAGAGAGGCTTGATGTGGGAGGCCGCTGGTGTGCGCGCCGAAGCGCGAACTCTACATCGTGCTATATCTGATACGTATTACGAATCGTGTATATATATATATATACCTCTCTATGTTTCAAGCATACATCCAACTACGCGTCTATACGTCTCGTATATATCTATATTGGGGCGTATTAGTGTCGTGCACGAGAGTTGCAAGAGTTTCGCGTTAGCCCTGGCGTGTCACGCGCAAACTCGATTATCGACAGGCACCGCTATGTCGATGGCACATTGACTGCCTCGGAAAAGCATCGTGTGCCACGCATAGCGACACGCCTTCATAATCCAACTTCGATCCTCTGCCTCTCTCCCTCTCTTTCTCGCTCTCTCTCTGTCTCGCGTTGTTCTTGTAATTAAAAATCGAACGTTTTTTTTTTAGATTTTCGTTAATGCTGGTTTTCCTTCTAATTTCAAAAAATATTTTAATACAAAGAACTGTATATATATTTTTCGATTGGAATAGTTGATTATTTTTTGCAGAAAAATAGAATCGAACTTTTCTGTTTTTTTTTGTTTTTTGTTTTTTACGGTAATTAATCGACGATCGAAAATTTCTTTCGTTAATTAAACAAAATTATATTTTCTAACAAAGATGTTCTTTTATTTAAATTTTGATTTCATTTGTCGAATTTTGTTTCGATGAAAAATTGAAACTAATTGATGGTTTCGCCTCCTCGTTGTACATACGAAATGTTGGTCTTTTTTCGCTCTGATTTTATCAACGACGGGAAATATTTCGTTTCGGTCATCGCCACCGTTTAATTCGTCAGCTGGTCGCAATTCTCGCTAAGCTCCTCGGGGCTTTACTTTTCTCGCGCGATCGCGAATGGGATACGCCGCGAAACGAAATATCGCGATGTTTAACGTGTCGTATGCGTGCGTGTGCAATGCCAAAGTTTTATCGATCTACCCCGTGGGGGTTAAGTGATACCGTGACACACGAGTCTCGACCACTCGCTCTTCTCTCTCTCTCTCTCTCTCTCTCTCTCTCTCTCTCTCGCTCTCTCTCTCTCTCTCTCTCTCTCTCTCGGTCACAGCTCTGATCCAACTACCGTACATTTCGCATACGGGCATTAAGACAAATGTGCACTTTGCACTCGGTCTCCCCGTGGCCATCAGCTGTGCGCCGAGTTTACAATGTATATATATATATATATAAATACATCGTCTCGACGATAAAATCATTCGAGTTACGTGGAATTGCCACGTTATAGCACGAGGAGTAACTCGCCGTTTTGTCGAAGCGCGCATATATCTTCTCGGAAGAGTAATTCTCCCTCGCTAATTTTACCAGTACCGATATTTTAATTGATTTCTTTCTTTCTTTTTCTTTTATTTATTTTTTTCTTTCTTCTGTTCATTCGCGAATTTATGACTCTCCGTGTCCCGCGAATTTATCAAGCGTAATTGACATTATTCTTTTTTCTTTTACATTCGAATATATATTTTTATCACGAAAATCATGCCTGATATTTCATACCCGAGACTCGAGGACATTTTCTCTCGGTCGAATTTATCAAAATATTGTTTTATGCTCGCAAATACAAATTCCTCTCCTTTTTCTTTTATCTTAATTGTTTTAAATTTTGTTTTCATGAAAATTTGATTTAACGATTCGGGCAAATGTTTATCTTTTTTTTTTTGAGGGGTTTTTTTTTTCATTCGCGATACAATAACCTTCGCGTAACGTATTAATTCGCGGATTTACGAGAGTCAGATACATCGTTCTCCGGCTCGATGCTCGATGCGTCTGCCTGTCCGTCTGTTGTGACAGATGCCAGCAATGTGTTCCGGCCACGAAATATATACACGCCTCGGTGGCGTCTCTATATTTAACCTCGAGACTCGAACCACACATCGCACATAGCGTATATATATGTGAATATTCATTATATATATATATAGCTTCATTGAATATATACACACACAATGTAGCTTGGCATCGTTCGGTCCACGCGTGTCAAATAAATATGGAACTTCCTGTTCGAGGCTTTTGTGATTGTACGAGGCAAAAGCCACCCCCATCGGACGTTAGGGAGCCTAAACAAATCGTGTCCTCGATCTATAATCGAAACGTGTCGGTCTCTCGTCACAAGGCCACACAAATATTATTCCCGTGATAAAATCATTTATCTAACGTCAATATTTATTTTTCTGTTTCAGGTATGTGAAAAACGAATTTTTTCCAGTCGCGAGTAAAAGCGTTCGGTGCACAATGGGAAATGGCTCGTGAGTTGTCTGAAATTCTGTTGTTTTTCTTTTTTTTTTCTTTTGCGTTTTTTTTTTTCTTTTTTTTTTCTTTATCATTTTTCTTCGAATAATTTACGAAGGGGAAGCAATGAACGGCACCTATAACGGCTTTCACGAGTATTCGTGGCCTTTTTAACAGTGTTTTCACAAGTGTTTGGCTGTTTTCGTGTCGCGCGTGTGACGCAACGCGACCTTAATCGAGACGGGAGAATGTAAAATGACGCGTCACGAAAATTCGTCGATTCGATTGATTAATCGAGTTTCTCGACGATGAACCGAGCGTTTTGCGCGATGAAAGCTTTTTTTTCTTTTTTTTTGCAGCCAACTTCGCGAAAACGGCGTAATTTGACGTTTCTACGAAATATTGGAAAAACATTACACGTATGAGCGAGTAGGCCTAGGTACAAGGCTGATATTTCGATAAAAATAAAATCATTCGAAATCATTTTTCCCACTTGACGCTCATTAAAAATAATTAAATCGTAGATTTTTCAAACTAATGTTTTTTCTTTTCTACGAAAAAAAAATTATAAAAAAGTCCAATGTTAGAAAATTTGTAATCGTATGTTAGATAAATTATTTTGAATGTTTTTTTTTTGGTTTGATACAACGATCGTCCATTTTTTGTTTGTGTAACTGAATGTGAAACGGGAGAGAATTTGATTCGAGCATTTCCGTATAGCGATCCGAGTTTCGTGGTTCGACAATATCAGACGTATAGGAAACGAGAGAGATAGATAGAGAGGGAGGGAGAGAGAGAGAGAGAGAGAGAGAATCGAGTGATTCTCTCAAGGGTTACGTAGCACGGCGGTGTACAGAAGGGTGGGTAGAGGAGGTACCGAGGGTGTGCTCCTTCACTCGCACCATCGCCCTGGTAATCGCGGTTAATTAACGAGCGTACGGTAACGAGGCTGCCGATTGCTATGTTCTCTATCCTGCTGCTTTGCGCTGTCGCCCATCGACCCGTCGACTCCGATTATTCCGGGCGTACCTCCCTAGCTTCCGGTTCACCGATCGCGTTAGCGTTTGTCATCGTCTCTCTCTCCCCCCATTCGACTCGAAACCGTCTCTCTTATATCATTTTTTTTCTTTTCGTCGTCTCTAAAATTTTTCCAAATGCCAACGTGCACCCTCTCCCCTTCTTTTTCATGAATTTCGAACGACGACGATTCGTCGATCGCGAAAATAACACTATTAATAAAATGAAAATAAGTAAATAAATTTTTCGTCGTAAATATATTTTTGGATAATAAAATATGCGCAAATATTTTCCTCGAGAAAAAATGTATTGGGTTACAAATTTTTTTTCTCCCGTTATTTCATCCCTTAGCATCGTCTATCAAGTTTTCCAACGAACTGTTGAGGGCATCGAGGGTAACCTCTCTCTCTCTCTCGTTCTCGCTCTTTGCTCGTGGCGAAGAAGCGAGAGGGGAGGATGAACGTGCCTCTCGACGAGAGTTGGAAAAGTTTTGCCGTCAGACACGGCTCGTCGGCGTTATCGATCCCTTCGCTCTCAGCCCTCGAACGTACAGCTCACCCTCGACTTGGCTCACTCCATAGTTCCAGAGTTTCTCCCTTCGTCGTCGTCGTCGACGACGAACAACGACGACGACGTGGCGATGTCGACCGCTCATTCGACTTTGTTATATCGTTATCTGCCTGAATCCACTTTCGCTCTCTCGTTCTTTTATTTCTTTTTTCTTCTTCTGTCTTCCCTCTTCTTTTACCCACAATTTACATTTTTTTTCCAAGTTGCTGTAATCGAAGAGTCAAGTTTTTTTTCAATTACAAAACCAACGATTCGATATTCGAATTAACGAGACAAATTGAGAGAAGACAAATAATAAATTCAGCCGGTGTCGACCCTCGATAACAATTTGACACAATTCTTGCCAATCGTTCGATAAACGCCTCGTTTGCCAATTTGTCTCAATTCTCGTCGACGCGAGAGCGATATATGACAATGACCCGGATTGTCTTTATCAATGCCCCCTCTTTCCCTTTCTCTCTATCTCTCTCTCTCTCTCTCTCGGTTTCTCTCGTTAATATCAGTTACAGGGTTATACTCGTAATACATCGAAACAGACGAGGATCACCCTGAATATTTAATCAGCTTATCGGTGCGTCCCTGAGACGGATTTAGCGTTTAACTCCCATCTCTAACGGAGAAACCACCGTTAGAGATAGTTTCTCACTCAGCTTATCGGGATTAATTACATTTGATTATTGACCGTAATATACGATACGGATTATTCTCACCCTTCGACAAATCATTAATCGAACACAATTCAATACTTGAAAATTAATTAACATCAATTCACAAGTTATATCGTGCTGATAATAACTAATTAACGAACTTCTATTGGAGACCTTACTTTTTCTTTTCTTTTCGACGAAACAAATTTTCTTTTTTATTCAGATTTAAAACGAAATTTATCTTCTCGTTTTTTCGTGATACAAAAGTTCGAGGGGTGAATATGAAATCTTGTCGAGTTTTTCTTACGTATATTCGACCTTTTTCGAGTTCCTGACCCGTAGAGGCAGAGATTCGAGGGGAAGGGGGTGCAAAGGGCCAAGAGTCCCTAGAGGTCTCTCGACGACTCCTCGACTTTGCTGAAAAGCCCTGAAAAAGGAAGAGCGCTCGAATATATATATTTAAAAAGGAAATTGAAGGCTGTCGAGAAACACATTGCCCTCTACTTTCCTCTCGAACGTCTCTTCGGCATCCTCGAAACCCGAAGCAACGTCGCGAAGTACCAAGATGAAGGGGAGGGGGTGACACGTCGAGTACGACGACAAGGCGTGTTACTCCGTTTATATATTTTCCACGTGGTACGAAAAGTTATGCTCGCGTACAAAAGTGCTACCCCCTCCCGTTATGTGTCTCGTAACAGGGAGAAATTTCTGAGAAGTTTTGCAAAACGTGGGAAGAGAAAGACGACGCGAAGAAAGAAAAAAAAACGTGCGAATTTGAATAAAACAGATGGCTCGAGATTGTAAAATATTTTCATCTCTGAAATGTCGGATGTTTTATTTGTTAACAAAACAAAATAAAAAATTGTTTAATGACAAACTATCGTCGTACGTAAATCGATCGATATACGATTCGATTATTTTTCTATTTAAATTCATTCTCAAAACGTAAAGCCCCACTTTGATATGATTAAAATTTTCTTTTTCTTCTGAAATCTATCCGAAAATGTAGACGGTGGATTTTACGAACGGAAAACCCTCGCGGTTCGAGTTACTTCCGGCAGGAACTACGTGAGAACGAAACTCTCCTTCTACTTCTCTCTTTCTTCGTCTCTCTCCCTCTCTCTCTCTCTCTCTCTCTCTCTCTCTCTCTCTCTCTCTTTCTTTCTCAGAAGGCAAAACTTTCGTAATGAAGGCGTCGTCGTTGAAGTGTTTACTCGGTGGATTTGCGGAGAGAGTCAAGCGTAGTAAGGGGAAGAGGATATAGAAATGTGACTGCAAAACTATATACATATATATATATACATAGTAAAAATTCCACGTCTCGTTGTCGGTCTCAGAGATTTTTCACGCGGAGCCGCGAATCCCCGAGGGCTTTATTCGCGACCGGCCGACCGGATAAAATACCGCGACGACGAAGACGAGGGTCGCCCTCTAGGTTTGAACGAGGGACGTGAAGGGTGTGTACCAAACGAATAATAAACAGCCGTATCACGAGCTCGCTCGAAACTTTTCTACCAAAATCTTCGCGTTTTCCTTATTTTTATTTATTTTTTTCTTCTCTCATTTCCTTTTCTCGTTTATATATTTATCATTCTCTCCTCGTTTTCTCTTCTTAGCGACGTGAAAATCTCATCTCGTCGAGTGGCGAATTATTTCCATCGAGATTCGATCGAATTCTCGAAAAACGTTTCGAACGTCTCGACATTTTCAATATTTAAAAAAAAATACAATTTTGAAAAATAACAAATAAATAAAAACCACTGTAAAATAAATGGAAACCATTATTTCCTAATGGAGTATCTCGCATTCGCAGAGTCGAAGATGCTGAAAAAAGCTCGGCTGTAAAAAAAGCTCCGTTAATTCTACCGCGCGCGTTCTACGACAAAAAAAACTGTATTGATAAAAAAAAGCTCCATAGCCAACCTATATCTTCCTCAAACCGGTAGAATCGTTAAACCTTTAGCTTGAAATCCTCGCTCGTAAAACAGATAGAGAGAGAGAGGGAGAGAGAGAGATAGAGAAAGGAAATGAGAAACTCATCCGGATCTTTCTCGCGAGGATGCGAAGCGAGGGGCGTATAACGCGCGAGGTTCGCCGGAAAAGCCGAGTTCGCGTTTGCGTTCCTCGCGGCCCGGAAAAGTAGAGCAAAATCAACGCGTTGTTTGCGCGGTTTCGCTCGTAAAACCTCGAAAGCCTCGACAGAAGCCACCGTCAACCTCCGTGAGTTAACAAACGCGAAATAAAAAGTCTCTCCCGTTAACTCGTTTATCATTTCTCTTTTCTCTTTTATCTTCTTGGTTTTTCTTTCTCTCGTTTATGAGCATCTTGCCTCATTATTTCGTTTGCACCCTTCTCGAAATGCTCTCAGGGGGCACGTTTAACTGCGAAGAGAGGGGTGTGCACGATGAACTCCCGACTACTCGCGTTATCATCTCTACGTCGCGATAACGAAAATTCTCCGCTCGACAATTCAGATCGGAAAATTCTGATAAAACCAAACAATTTTCATCTTTCACGGTAAAACAAAACAAAAACATAGAAAACAACCCTTAACCCTTCAACCCTTTTCTTGTAATTTTTTTTTCTTTTTATCTTCTCAAATCGTTCTTTTTTTTTATGAATTTTAATCAACCAATATTTATCCTCCGTGCGAATTCTCCATCGTATCGCGGGAAATGGACACGTGTGTCTCTCGTAAACAACGAGACCGTATTTCGATACTTGGCACGAACGACGTCGAGGTCAGTTCTCATGCACGAGTCGATAACCGCGACAAAAGCTCGCCGAGCTGCACCAATAACGGGGAGTCTCACCTCGGCGAATGGACATGCCGTGAGAGGGAGGAAGAGAGAGAGAGAGAGAGAGAGAGAGAGGACCGACTCTAGGTTTATGCCGTTGTGGCATAAACCGTGAAACACATACTTCCCGCGTTACCTTGTCATTTGCCACCGTGCAATGTAGCGCGTTACGGCTGTATATATTTGCCCGATGGCTATAAAGAGACTATATATAGATCTATATTTCAAGCTTGATTGGTGCGTGAGCTCACTATCATAATGGAGGCTAGTTCTCGAAACCTCCTGCTCGAGCCTCGATATCTCTCTCTCTCTCTCTCGTTGCGTGTTACCAGGCTTGCGATACTAAGTACCCATTACCATACACATACTGTCGGTAATAGACTGGACGATTCTCGCTTCCTCTCTCTCTCTCTCTCTTACACAAACGTAGATTCTATCGTGCCATAGTTCCACACGCCAGTAACGCGAACCCGTCAATTAATTATACCGTGCAATTCTCCTCTATCTGGAATCGCCATTTGGACTTGTCGTGAATGCGTTAGCATGCCCTCATCGTACACAGATATATATATATGTGTATATCGTCGTCGATACAAACGTGGGCAGCTAGGCGTTATTGAGAATCGAGGGAACGAGGCGAACGTAAACTCGTATTTGGAGGAGGATGATTGAGGTATTATTTCCGAGAACATAGATCCGGTTGGAAATAAATTATGACGAGGGAATTTATACTCGAAATGTCGTAGCGAGAATTATCATCGATCTCGTTTCGCAAAATGCCTTCCGGCCGATTGAATTTATTTTATTTAGAAAGTCTCGCAACGATTTGACCAATAATTTTATAACGAGATCGATGATAAATTATCGATTGAAATAAAATCGCGATTCTCAATTCGAATCGATTTGACGATTGGTCGAGTTATAACCTCGTCACAAATTCGCGAAGGATCGACGCATTTCGCGCGACCAAATTTCAATTTGAAGGGTGCACTTTATCATCCGTTGGAAACAGTCATATATATATATATATATATATACATACACAAACACACATATATATATATATAGATGTATGAGTATACCACGTTCCATCAGGGGTCACCGCGCGCGGTTTCGACCACAGTCTCCACGGGACAAGCATCCTCACGTGCCGTTCGCTTTCCGGGACCGAGAATTCACAGGCAGACTTTGAATATATAACAAACACACACAAATATACGTATCTCGTTCATTGGTAACAGAAGTTCGCACAAACACTCTCATAGATACACACACACACACACACACGAGCGAATGTACCTATTGCATTCGTCGATGCATCCTTGTGAACATTCGCGGCTTTACAATCAACTCTCATACTCGCCTGCAGGCATTCTAGTTTCCGACTAAACCACACGCGAATTCAAACCCCCCTCCCCCCCTTCTACTCTGTTTTGTCCACAAACAGAAATACACACGTACGCGTACAGTGACAGAAACACTCGGTGTATTGTGATTGGTGATAGAGACAATCGTGGGTTTCGACGTTTTCCCACGAACACGCCAATATCGATGCCATTCGACACATTTCGATGGAACCAAAGTGAGACAGAGAGAGAGAGAGAGAGAGAGAGAGAGGAAAATCTGCGGTGCAGTGGACAGAGAGACTTTGCCAAGCCCTCTCACCACGTGTTGCTGTGAGAGCAGCGGCCATTACGAACCGAAAATCAAGCTATCCGCACCATACGGCACGATACCACCGATCGAACGCGAAATATATTTACTTTCAATTATTTTTATTGGAAAGAATTATTCGGTAGAAAAATTCGATCCGAAAATTATTTGCAACGATTTTTCGTGATTTTATTGTTTTTTTGTACAACCATCGTTTTCATAGGAAGAAACGTTAGTTTAAAATTATGTGAAGTCATGATTACAAGTATTGAAGATATATTTTGGAAAATAATTATTCATAAATTCAAAATAATAAAAGTGCGAAACTTTATTATTATTATTATTATTATTATTATTGTTGTTGTTGTTATTACATATTATTATTAATATGTAAAAGTCTCATACAATTATTAAGCAAACGTGCATCGCCCGCATCGTCGTCTACCCTCTCGCTCTCTTGTCGTTCGGTTTTCTGTTCGGATCGTACGTGAACGTTCACCGCGCCAATCGCTGCAAAATGTTCATTCGAGCGTGCACGAACCACTCGAAAGTGGTTTTCCGACGGACCGAAATAGCTTTCGCTCTCCCTGCGAAAACTTCTCTCAACGTCCCTCTCTGACTCCACCTCACCGTCCCCTTCCTCGTCGCGATAATACACGTTACCTAATATTCGAAAGCCGAGAGAGCTTTCGCGAAATATAAAAATAGCGAGAAATCATATCGAATTTTCCATTTCAATATTTAACGAAAAAAAGGAACGAAGCTCCTTGAATTAAAATAAAAAATATTATTCGATCGTTTTATATCGACGTTTCGCAAACATCGGATAAAAATATTATTCACCGTGTAATGTAAACGTCGAGAGCGCCCTGCCCTTTATATTTTTCGATTCGACCGAAACGTTCGTCGAAAAAACCGAGGAAGCGTAAAAAAAACGTAAACAAAAAAAAACCATTCGAGGGCGTAAATAAAATGCTACGGCTTTTCAACCCTAGAGAGCACCGTGGTTCTCTGTGAAACGCGTGTGGTAGGGTTGTGTTTATTCTGCGGGCGCATTCGGCGAGTTTACCACAGCGAAGCCCGATGCGCCCTGGGCGGAACCCCGAGAGCTTTTGCCTGTTGCGAGAGAGCCCAACGTTCGCCACTATAATTGAAATGAAATCGTCGGTGGGTCTCTCTCTCTCTCTCTCTCTCTTTCTCTCTCCGTTTCGTCCGTAGAGCGAAAAAAAGCCCCCATGGCGATGATGTCGGCCAGCGATGTGCGAGTCGAATCGTTTTTAGTGGTCGACGTAAAAAAGAAAGAAAGAAAGAGACAAAAAACCGATCGAAAGAGGGCGAGGGTGAGTCAAGGGTGAGGCGAACGCGCCAACGTTTCGTCACCAAATCGACGATAATAAGCCGATGCTCTCTCGGCTCGATGAGAGGTGAAAAACGTTGATTCGATCGATAAAGCTCTCGTTCACGTTTATAATCCACCCTCGTCATATTTTTTTTCGAGGGTGAGATATTTCCCTCCTACGTGAACTCCATCCCCCATTCCCTTTTCTCGTCTCCAGCCTGTGAATTATCGTTTCGCTAAACGGAGCTCGTACGAGTCCCGTTCGGCAATGAGGCTAAATTTGTCTCACGTCCGATCAATATCATCTCTGTAAAAACTTTTTAATTAAATTCAACAAAATTTCATATTCGTATTCGTTTACAAAGGAAAAATAAAAATAATATTTTATCGACTCTCCCGTTTCCACATCAATTTTATATTTTATCACGTTACATCGTTAACAATATTCTTGTTATTCTCGAATTAAACCGAAACAAATTTATTCGATTATTTTTTTCGTTTTTATTATTATTATTATTATTATTTTATCAAACGATCGAAAGTTTTCTCGAAATTACCGACCACGGTATTTCCAGGCTTTGTTCGACGGGAAACGAATCGGTCACAAATCCACTTAAGCAATTTCCTCTTTCTCCTCATCCCTTAGCCGCGTGTGTACATCCGCGATACGCCACTCGTCCTCCTTCCCTCGGTTTCGAATCACGAGGGCGGAAACGCGTTTATATGCATACGAGACAGGGATGGAGGGCGAGCGATATTGCGAAGGTACGGCGAAAGGACCGAGGTGAAATACAAGCAGCCTTCTGAGAGAAATTCTCGTGCCTGCGCAAAATAGGCATGTATAAAAAGGGGAGGGGGGAGGTTGGAGAGAGCTCTCGTTCTCGAGCGTGGGAGATCCCCGCGGGAAAAGGGAGCGACAATTAGCGCGGCCCATGCAAATCACCGTTCTAATTCGAAGCTTATTTCCATGGGCCATTGAGCACGAAACTTCGTGCCGTGTCGTTGCGCGAACGAAAAATCTCGAGAGAACGACGATGGAGAAGAGAATTTAAGGGGAGGAAAAAAATCGACGTACAAAAATAAAGAAAATCCGGAAAATCGACTCGAAGACTGGAACAAAAACATTCAACGGGCGTAAATGGTTTTCTTCCGTATTAAAAGCACAAATCGCGATGAATTATATCACGAATAATTACGACGATTAAATCCATAAATTAAATCGATCTCAAGATTATTTAAAAAAAAAAAAAAAAACGTTCGTGTTTTCTTTTCTTTTTACAATCGATAATTCGTAATTATTCTTGGTTATAAAACGATTTCGTTACTTTCGTGCCAGAGCTACCCGCATCTTTGCTCCGGGGAGGGATTATTTCTCGACCCTGCGGGGAGCAATCGATCGTGAATAATTTCACAATTCTTTTTTCTCCTTATTTTCTCTTCTTTCTTCCTTCGCATTGTTCCAGCCCCTGGACGGTGGTAACTACCCCTCGATAAAACTCGACGGTACAACAGGCAGCTATACGTCGACGATCGGTCGTTCGTTCGTCACGATAATAATAGCGATAATAATAATAACTATAATAAAAAATGATAATAACAATAATAATAATAATAATGCTCGAGGAAAATGTACACGTAGTACGAGACGCGTACACGATAAATACGTGGATTTATATATATCTATGGGCGCAGAGGGGATCGAGAAATCGCTCGGTGCGACCGATTACTACTAGCCCCGGAGAGTACGGGCGCGAGCCGACCTGGCGCCTGGACGTGAACACGTTCGACCAAATATATAAAACATTATATATATATATATATGTATATATATATATATATATATATATATATATATGTATATGTAATGTCTGTGCGAGGGTTGTACGTATACTGGACGTTATACGCGTATATATAGGTATATACGAGCGACGATGCGAAGCGCACCCCGGGGAAATATGCGATGCCTTTATATATATATATATATATATGTATGTATAAAGTCATATATATAGGACTTTGCTGCTATCCTGACTCGTCCGCTCTCCGTGCCGTCCCGAACACGGGTATTTCTACTGGCGCACTCCCCTTGCCACGAGCGTACACTCCCCTCGGTTCTCAGCCATGGAGGGTGGTGGAGGAGGAGAAGGAGGGTGGGAGAATGAGAGATAGAAGAAAACGAGCGGCGTGTACACGATGGAAAACGAGGAATATTTTCCGTGACGTTCACATTCGTTATTCGAACACGGTCGATTCCATGGATAATTGAATATATGGCTTTTGTGTCCGTATCGACGCTATCGGCTTAACCGACGCTTCCGTTCTTTCGATCACGTATTATTCATTCTCTTCTTGGGTTGTATCTAAAAATTTATCGTACGATAATGAAATTATACGAATGATATAATTTGTTTTTGTTTTTTTTTTGTTACGTTAATAAAATCTATACGAAACGTCTCTTGACGATTTATTTTGGTCGTGTGAATTTTTGCCACGCTTTGAAAATTTCTCTTATTAGTCCGCTTCGCTCGTTTGTGCCTTATAACGCACGATTAAATCGAGAATTACGAAGTTTTTCATCGTTGCTCACTGGCTCGTCATTTCATTAATATTAATTAATACGTCTAATAATTAACGCACCCTCGTTTATTTCATTCAATCGTCGATTCCTCGACAATTTTTTTATCTCTCTCTCTTTCTCTGGCGAAAGCGCTATGTCTACGACGCCCGCGGGTCCCGGTGGAAAACGAGAGTTGTTTTTATTTATTTTTTCATTTTTGTATTTTTGTTTTCAAAGCGTCGAGAGACGCGCGCGATAGAAACATTGAAACGTCGCATTGTGCGCGACATGCTCCGGCCGAAGTGTAGAGGAGTAAAGGGGGACAGATATAAATTTAAAAAAACGCGAGCGAGCGAGTGGCGGAATCGTGTTCTCGTGGATGTTCCAGGGGGAAAAGTGGGAATTTTATAGAGCGAGCTCCTCGCGGAATTAATGAGCGAACGTGTTTTCACGGCGGTCGATGCAACCCCCGTTCTCTTTCTCTCTCTCTCTCTCTCTCTCTCTCTCTCTCTGTCGCATTCAACCCCTCCTCCTCTTTTCTCCTGGCAGCGTCGACGTTATATTCCCGCTCTATTTTATCGAACCTCACGGTACACGAGGGAGAGAGCGCGGCGGAGATTTCATTTTACTATTTACCTCGAAATTTATTCGTTCGCTCGTGGAAACGAGTGAGATGGGGGAGGAGGAGGAGGAGGGAGGATTGAAGTAGAGGAGGGGATGGAGGAGGAATCGGCCGATGCACACATCGTTCTCGCCAAGAGATCCCGCACGCGACTGAAGTGCGGGGGAAGGCCGAGGGCGTGTGGGTTTTTGAATTCGCCCGGATGACATATAGCACCGAATTATTTATATATACATATATATATTGTTCGAGCCTGCGCAATCTCGTTTTTTTTCCTTTTCTCTCCTCCGGCTTTCGATTCGTCGAAAGTACGAGAGAAAAAGAGAGAGAGAGAGAGAGAGAAGGAGGAACTTGACATCCCGATGCTGAACACGACGGAAAGAGAGTTATTGGTGTTTCCACGAGCACTTTTTTTCTCTTCGCGTCTGACTGCCTCGTTGGTTTTTTTTGTTCGTTTTCTCTCTTTTTGTTTTGCCCCGTTAATACCGCTGAATTTCCGAGAGGGAATTCGTTGGACGCGTATAGTGAACGTTGTTTTTGTTTTCTCCAAAAATCATTGCATTGTTTTTTCATGTTTTTGTTGTTGTTGTTTGTGTTTGTTTACATTTTCTATTTGCAAATAAAATAAATTATTAGTATTTCCGTTAATTATTTAATTTTTCATCGTTTTTACGGCACGACGATCTTACTCGGAGAGACAAATTTGTCGAAAAATAGCGTTTCGACTTTTGCGTACGTGGAAAAAAAAAGGAAAAAGATATACGGCTCTCGATTTTTTTCAAACATTGAAAATCTCCGACGGTTTTTCATCGTTCGACGAGCGAGAGAATTTTACAAAGAAAATATATTTCCCTCGCACCGACGTTCCCGTCCCTCGACAATTTTGCGTCTCTCTCTCTCTCTCTCTCCCACTTTTTTTTCTTTCCCTTTTGTCGCGACGCGAAAACGAGCTTTTCATATCGCTCGGGACGCGAGAGAGAAAATATACATATAGAAAGGCCACCGGTGGTGTGGTGAAGTAGGATGAGGAGAGAGAGGGTGGAGGGAAGGGGGTTATGGCGAAGATCACTACCCCTGCGACGAGGCGACGCGGGATGGCGAAAGGGAGGTACGAGCAAGAGACCGAACAAAACGTTATTAAATCGTGGATTCCCGTCACGTTTCGCGATCTAACGAATTAATATGGAAATTCCAAAGCGCCTTACGCCAGAACGACCGAACGAACGAACGAACGAACGAACGAACGGCGTCGATGTGAAATCCCTTTGGCAGCCACATATCGCGCCCGCGCGCTCTCGCATACACACAAGCACATAGATATAACTATATACAGCTCATGACTTTTCCAGAGGGGTGGATCTGTCGAGGTCACGTGCATTGGCACGTACGCGAAATAGGATTTTCAAATTTGTTCAGCAATTTTTTTTTTATAAATTTCGCTCGACGATTAAAACGTGTGTTTTTTCTAACAAACATTTTTTTTATGTTTTTTATATAAAAAAATATCGATAAAGATCCATTATTGTCCCACGGTTCTTTTTCACCCCCGAATTGTAAACTGCCGAAAAAAAATATATATATACATATATTTTATCGGCATGCAAATACTCTTTATTATTTTCTATTCCTCGAAAACCAATATACGGAAAGCTTTGGATGCATCGGCACACGACGAACGAGATCGCGAAGCTATACAAAAAAAACGAGATAAAAAAAAAGATAAGGATCTTTAATATCGCGGCACACGGGCTCTTTGGAAAGTGGCTTGCTTTGTAGTTGGTGAGAGGGACGTCGAACGGGTGAGAGGATCTCGAATGGAACTTTGGAAGCGGAAGTCGACACAGAGATATGCGAGTAATATCTATATGTATATATATATGGCGAGATAGAGAGATAGAGAGAGAGGTCTGTATAGTGTGGCAAAAGCCACTTTGGGCTCTTCGAAAGGATCTGTCAGCATATTGTTATAACGAGAGGAACCGGAGACAATATATATAGATGAAACCTGAGGGTCGAGGGTGTATAAAGCCTGTTTCTCTCTCTCTCTCTCTCTTTCTCTCTCTCTCTCTCTCTCTCTCTCTCTCTCTCTCTCTCTCTCTCTCTCTCTCTCTCTCTCTCTCTCTCTCTCTCTCTCTCTTGACGCGTGCTCGTATCACTCTCGTCAAAGTGGCTCAACGATCTTTTGCCACGAAAGATTGCTCTCGCGCACGCGTGTGCTCTCTTTTTCCGGTCGTCTCGTTCGCCTCCTATGCTCCTCAAACAAACGTGTAGATATAATAATAAAATGCCGGTTTCACCCTTGTGAAGCATATATATATATATGAGCGATAACTGCAGACCGAAGAACGGCCTGACACGCCGAGACTCTCGGGAAATGAATAACCGGGTGCTGGTGCTATAACGACGAATCGATACCTGATTCTCGGGCTATTCGGGGGGTTGTTCGAGGCCGCCACGAGGAGAGAAGGCAGAGAGCGACTACTACTTCTCCACTCTCCTCTCTCTCTCTCTCGCTCTCTCTCGCACTCTCTATGTCTCTCCCTCTTCTTCTATCTTTGGTTCTGCGGGGCCGCGTGAAATATATTCGAGGTCACGACAGCGTGAAATACAGGTCGTCCGGACTATTCCGCTCTATTCGACTGTACGGAACTATCGCCCTCCGTACAAGGAACAATCCAATTTTTCTTCTTTTTTTTCTTCTACAGGAAAAAAAAAATATCGTTCGTCCTTTCTACTCCGAAATTAAAAAAAAACATCATCGACGATTTTTATCCTCGTTGTATTCGTTTTTTTTTATCTCGAACGAAATATCCTACGTCGTTACGACAAAAATTTTATTCACCCTACGAGCGAAAAATCGTTGAATAAAATCGGAAATAAAATTATAGGGTTTAATCCAACTTTTAGCTCGCGATCCTGTTACGGCCCTGCGACAAGAGAGAGAGAGAGAGAGAGAAGAAAAAAACAAAATACATTGGCACTCGTATACTCGTGGTACAGCGTGGCGGTATTCTCGAAATGGCTTTGCTCCAGAGCCCGTGGCGAGAGGGAGGAGATAGAGGAGGGTGGCTTTTCGTTTCGGAAAACGCGTTCTCGGTACGAGATATACATCCGCGTAACACCGGGAGTATCGCAGCGCGGAGAAAATTGGTTACGCTGCTTCACGTCTGCCACGGCAATTCGGTCGGTTCGCTCGTGTGAGCGGTGGATACACAGGCGCACGCCGCTCGGTGGAGTATCAACGGATAAAGTTAACGGAACAGGGTGATAGAGAGAGAGAGAGAGAGAGAGAGAGAGAGTTACCGGGGGTGGTTCGAGCGTAGTAAACGCGCCTATGCCCGAGAGCTCTTTCGCCCAGTACGATCGTACGGCGCTGCCATCGCGAACGCCGTACGACCGCTATCAACCCCCGAGGCATCCCTATCTACACATATACACACACATACACTCATAAATAAATATATATATATAGGTATGAAGTAAAATGAAACGTATATTAGAGGTTACGCCGGATCAGGGGTTGAGCCGAGACCGGCGACGGGCTCTCGCGAGAGCTCGACCGGGGGCCACGAGTCGTTTATATGGTGATTCAATGGGGGTGCTTGGCAAAATGTCAAGGGACTCGTAAGGGTGGTTCTCTCATTCCCGATCTCTCTCTCTCTCTCTCTTTCTCTCTCTCACTCTGTTCGGAGTTTCAACTACCCCTAACTCCACATACACACATGCGCACATATATATATGTATATTGTATATATAAACACTAGTACTGGTATATCCCGAAACCCCAAAACTCACCCCGTAGTCTACGTGACGCTTATTCGTTCGTGAATTTCACGACCAGTTTCCTTCCCGTCTCTCCTACTCTATCCTCCTCCTATATATATATATATATATGTGTGTGTGTGTGTGTGTGTGTGTGTATATATATAATATGTATGTATGTATGCCTTATTCTGTATTACTCGGCTCCTCGTTTCCTGGCCGGTGATGCAAACATTTCCCCAAAGCTATGTAGCTTTATTGTATACGTACGTATATACGTATAAGGGTTAACGGAGGATCAACCCTCGACGGCTGGAAAACCGGCCGTCCAACGTTACTCCGCTTCAACGTTTAGTACGGATTTCCTGGTAAACAATGTTCGAGAGCTTTTTTTTATCATCTCTCGTTCGTTTTTTTTTTCCCTTTTTTTCCCCTCGTCGCGTCCGCTCGTACTCGAAGAAGAAATATAAAGGATAAAAAGTACGAAGTGGTCGTGACATAAATTTTGTCATTAACGACGAAGTTTACGGCCAGATTTGCTCTCGGTAAGCGTACGCCGACAGGCAGAGTAGTTGCGTCGTACGGAGCTTTTATTCTGGTCGAACAGATGTCGAGGCTCGAGTATGGGAATAATGAAAAAAAAAAAGAAAAAAAGAGGAAATAAAAAATAACGCGAGAGCCATCCTCCTAGCCGCCACGAGGATTTCGAGTGTAAGCCGCTTTCAAAGTTCGTCTACAGTGAATCATAATACACGTTCCCAATTGGTATGTACCCCACGGTGGTAATACGACTATCGACGAACAATAAACGGGAGTAGCGCGTGTGGGAGATTTATAAAGAGCTGTGAAATTACTCTTTGACTCTGAATCGGCCGCAGGGCGACGAGGGATCATATAGGGTGGTGGGGGGGGGGGGGGGGGCGTGACCCATGCAACGCGAAAATAATGAAAGAGAGAAAAATCGAAGCGCCGCTACACCGCGAGCACTTTTCGGCATTGAACCGATGAATGAAAAACCTACGCGAATCGCGAGTTTCGCTCTACGGACGTGTTATTTTTCTCTCTTTTTTATTTTTATTATTTTAAAGAAAAATCCATCATATTTAAATTAGTTCGTATATATTTTGAAAACGAATTATTATATAAATATAATAATTAACATCTTTCATACGTTCAGAAATTTAAATAGCAAAACTAAATGTATATGAAGATAACGTGATAAAAAGTATACGCGCGCATAGAAAGATGAGCATGTAGTTCCGCCGACGGCCGACAGATGGCGCATGGCCTCGGGCTTGCTCGCAAGCGCACCCGTCGCTCACCGGCATTATAAAGAGGTGAACCGAATCGGAAAAAATAACTATCGTCTTCGGATTGTTCTGAAAAGCAGAATATTTGAAGTTGTTCTGAATTAGGATTTAGTTACAATATTAAAAGTTGTCTAATGATTTTTGAAAGTCTGATGACTAAAAGACGATCACCGTCTTACTACTCCTCCTTCGTACACGCCGAGCTCACCGAACGGTAGGTGAAAGCAAGAGATACTTCAAAAGTATCTCCTGCTGTCGGTTGTGATTAAATGCACCTTATACACTAACGTGGTATCCGAAGACATGGTTTATATCAGGGGTTTTTTTAAATCAATTTTTGCTTAAATCACAATATTAAATCGTTCGAATATAATTTTGTTTTTGTGAAATAAACAGGGGTCTGATATTTATTTTGTTCGAGTCTCGTACGAAATATCGGAATTTGAATCAAGCGTTTTCGTATTTTCTCCACGAAGGTTTCGCGTTTTAGCTCGAAGCAACGAGAGATGTTATTGACAAATTTGAGGGAAATAAAAATTGTGAAGTCGAGCATTTCTGATTCAATCGCAGGAAATCCGACACCGCTATTCATATTTTCTGCGCTATCCCCCGAACGACATTCGTCTCGAGGGGGTAGGGTCGTGACGTTATCGAGCTCGACTCTCTTTTGGTGGCGGTGGTGGCGGCTTAGTCTTCTTTTTTTCTTTTATTTTGTATTTATTATTTTTTTTCTTTTATGTCTTTTTTACGACATCTATTTCTACCCTACACGCGAAATATCCTTTGAAACGAAGAGCCTCCCGAGTGACGAGAGACGATTCCCGTTAACGTCTCGCGCAGTCCCCCATTGGAATGTTTTTTTGCTTTTTTTTCGGCTCGTCGGGTCTCTCGTTCCATCTTGTCACTCACGTCGAAATCGACGTTTCGACTAAATGTCGTTTTGACGACTTTATCGAATCACGCGAGTGCCGGATTTCGCCCGACGAATTATTCCCCTCTCTCTTGTTCATCCGGCTCGTGACTTTCCAACCCCCCTTCAACATTTTTTTTCTTCATCCGTTAACATATCTCCGCTTTCTCTCCTTCCTCTCCCTCTCTATCTCTCTCGCGTCGTTAAACAGTCGTGTAAAAGAAAGAATATCTCCTTTTGTAATTAGAAATGTTTTTTTTTTCGTTTTTTTTTGTTATTCTAAATAAATACAAAGGGCGAGAAATCCGAGAATAAAAGGAAGACTCAGGGTCCAACGATCCTTCGAGTATACATTGCACAGAAGCTTGGCTTTTAGACGTGAACGCCAACGGGAGAACGAACAAAAAAATGCTGGAAAAAACGTTATTTCGTTTTAACGAGGAGCCAAACTCGCTATCGCGTGTCAGAGGATGGATTCGAAACAATTTTATATCGGGATACGCGTCCGTGCCTATAAATCGTCTCACCCTCGCCCGTCGTTCCTCATTTCGCGTATTTCACGAACTATAAGATAAGATAGACGATCGTTGTCTTCCCTCGATAACGAAAGAAGCGCGAGGCGGGGGTGAAAATCGTTTGTCGAGAGAAAAGACCTAGGGTGAGTTGACTCGATCGTTAGGGAAGATTTAATATCTTTCGCTGTACGGTGTCGCGCAAGTCACGACTTATACATACACACGCACACACACACACACTCTTTTTTTTCGTGTTCCCTGTCTTTTTCTTTATTTTTCCTATAATACCCGCAAGGGATCGAAACTCGTTCGAAAAGTTTCTCTCCTTTTCTGTTTCCAGTTATAAAATATGTGTTATGTACGTCGTTATATATATATCTATATATTGATATATAAAATATCCGATACGTTTCTTGAGAAGCGGATTTTCCCTCACGTATACTCTCCTCGCTCGAACTCTTATTCCAGCCTCCCTCCGCCCTTAACTGAAGAGCCAAAGCCATTTGCCAAACTTAACGGAGAGCATCCCCTTTCAACCCCCTCTGGTGTATATATATATATGTATATACGACGCAATAGAAAAAGAAGCCTGAGGCAACATCCGTCGTCGAAGTGGAAACGCCTTGGGAATCTTTCTCTTTCTTTTTCCTTCTTACACACTCTCCCTCGCTCTCTCTCTCTCTCTCTCTCTCTATCCCTACCTCCTTCTCTCATAATGCTTGCATATTGCCGGAAATTTATGACGCCCCGGATACTCGCGGAGGGTGTAAAGTCGTCGTTCCTTTCTTTATTTTTCTTCGGGATTCCCAACCTCGCGCACGCATTGGGCAAAATGTGCCCTTTTGTTTCCGGAATATATATCAAGCCAGACTCCTCGTCGATTATCTCCCCACCTATTCTCCATTTCTTTATCCCTTATCGGATATTCTCGAGAATACATCCAAGTTTCATACTCCTGTATTTTCGCGAAAAAAAGAACAAAAGGCACGTTCCATCGAGTTGAAAAATATTCACTTTTATATTGGAAAAATTATTATTATTATTATTTTATTTTTTTATTTTTTTTTCTTTCTTTCTTTTCGTTGCGGAGTACATTTTTTGCTCAGCCACGTTCTTTTTTCTTTTTCTTTTTTACAATTTCTCACGAGATTACCGAAAATCTTGCGAATGTACTTTTTCGTTTCAACCACCCCAGTAAATCCGCGATTGAAAGTTCCATCCCTCGCGTTTCGCATTATTATCTTTTCCTCTCGTTCTTTTTTATTTCCTCCTTTTGTGGTCTTTCCGAGACGGCGAGAGCAAACGTCAAAATCTCCGCAAACAATTCGAGCCTACGTATTTCTCCGATATTAGGGGTAGTTCGAGGGGATGCTCGCGGATTTGAAGCGACAAATAACGTTTCTTCTTTTTTTCTCGTTCTCTCGTCCCTTTATCCCATCGAGAGCCAACACCGTAACCGCACCGTTTTTACTTTCATCATTATTATTATTCGTTTTATTATCTTTTTTTTGCAAATTCGTCGAAATTTTCGAATCTCTCGCGATGCGAACGAGAGAAGCGTGTACGGAAATTTGTTCGAGGACACTTCCTCTCGGTGGAGTATATGTCGGAAGCTCCGGCAACCTCAGGTTATAACACTTTGGTGTAAAAACAGAGTTAGTGACGTAATCCTTAGAGAGAAAGAGAGAGAGAGAGAGAGAAGGGGTGAGTTTGCGAACGAGAGGTCGGCTTCTCTCGCTCGTCGGTGACGAAGAAGGGTCGAAGGGGGATAGAAAGGCATCGAGGTACACTCACGACGTAAGGTACACACTTAAACACACGGACGGACACACAGAAAATGTGGATATTCAGCTCGTGTCTCTTAGCTCTGTGGTGTTACCATGGTAACAGACTGTAAGCTGCTTAAAATCCACCCCCGACCACCCACCCTCACCTCGTCACCCTTTGAAGGCTCATGCACGACCTACAGGCATCCTCCCCTCGTCGAGCCATGGGGAGTCAACTCTCGCCCCCCTTCTCTCTCTCTCTCTCTCTCTCTCTCTCTCTCTCTCTCTCTCTCTATTTCTGTCTCTCTTGCTTCTCGTATATACAAAACCCTCCGTTGCTTCTTCCTCTTTTTTATTTTGCTCGTTCTTGTTTCACCCTCTCGTTCTTTTCATCCACTAGGTACACCGAACAACCCTGATGAGCCACACGCACGTAGTGCGTGGCAAGAACCTCTTTTTCTCGAAAAGTGAAAAATTTTCACATAAAACAACACACGCGCCTTTTAAAATTATAAAAAAATATATATATTATAATTTCAAAGTCCCTGCGTATTGCGAAATTTTTAGGGCGAAAAGGTCCATGCTAGATGCTTATATGTCCTTGCTCGGAGAATTTTGTTTTTGCTTTCATTATTTTAAACCACAGGGCCTTATTTGTGATTTCATCTCGTTCTCTAATTCCTTTCCAGTGTCCGGAGACTCGTTATAATCCTCATACTTTTATCTCTCGTGCCGTAGGAAGAACGAATTAAATCCGCGAAAACCCCGGGAAAAATTCTCTCTCGGAGCATTTTTTTTTTAAATTTTTTTAAAATTTTATTTCGCGTACCAGGAGTCAAAAACTTTGCTGTATCACGGAGGCAGCAGCGTCTTTCTTAATCCTTTTCCGGTGTTATCTCGCCGAGACCGGGGATAGCTGGGCTTTTTTCTTCTGCGTTTTCGTTTTTTTGTTCTTCCCTGCTCGAAAAAAGAGAGCACATCCTCTTATCCCGCTTTTTTAATTGCATCGAAGATTTGCGAAAGAATTATGTCCCTGTGTATCCCGAGAATACTCTGATGTATTATCGGCCTATGAGTATATATATATATATTTATATTAATATATATAAGAGGGCTGACGAAGGAATAAGTGGTATTAGCAATTTTGCTTCGCTGCCTTCAACATCCACCCCACCGGGGAAAACAGCCACTTTCGCGCGAGGCAAATTTAATCACGTTGAAATCGCTTTAACGTCGCGGCTAAGATCCTTATATCGGTAAACCTCGTGAAAGTTGTTGATTCGGTGAAAGAAAAAATTGCTTTTTATCCTCGAGTCGTAATTATGCTCTCTCAAGGCTGGTTAATTTATTCATTTATTAGCTTTTTTTTCTCTCGCGGCACGAAAAATAATTAGCAAAAATGTTTTTCGGCTGAAAAATAGCTCGAGATTGTCAAAGCGCGTGAAAATAATAATTCAAATGATGCGAATTCTCGAGCTGTCGCAAGTGTAATTTATCGTTTCACGTATCGCAAAAATGTGAGCCCTTCACTTTGTACTTACCAGTGGTGTTTTTTTTTTCTTTTCTTTTTTTTATTTCTTACGTGGTCTCTCGTTTTCCCCACTTTTCTCTCCGTTGGTTTTCCGACGCGTCAACTCATTTATCTCGCACCGCGTACCAACGCGTATTTTCTGCGACGCGAATAGCGAAAAGCAAAAAGAAAAAAAAAAGATGAAAACTGCGGACGTGCTACATGAAAACGGGGGGTTGGTCTCGTCGCGCGCGAGAGGGTTGAAAAGAAAAACGCGACGAGTGTTGTCCAAGAGTCACGACAGGGCGCGAGGAAACAAGCCCCCGAGGCAGGGATGACACTGAGAGGGTGTGAAGGGAAAAAAAACGAAAAGAAGAAAATTGCGAGGTAAAGGAGAGTTCGAATGAAAAGAAATATCGCGTCGTACCGAAACACTTTGTCGCGGACACAGGGGGCGTAAAGTGCGAAGAAACGAGAGAGTCGAGGAAAGAATGGAAGAACAAAGAAAATAAGGGGAGAAAGTAAAAAAAAAACATATAGCCTGAAGAAAAAGATGTCGGTGCACTTTTACTGATGAGGAATTGAACGACGAGAAATATGACGAGGGCGAAAACAACCTCGCCGTTAAAAAAACAAAAACAAAAAAAATTATTCACAATTCGCACGAGCAAAATTATTCTCACTTTTTGTTAATAAAAAATTTGAAACACGTGAAGTGCCTATGCATGAAAACAAACGCGAAAAAGCAGACGTGATCACTCTCAGGAGAGAGAAAAGGAGATTTCCGGGATGTGAGGGGAATCCCCACGAGAGATGGTTACGTACTTTCCCAGCAAGTTCTTCTTTCCCGATAGCTGCTCGTAAATAGCAAAAGCTTCTTTCTCCCTCTCTCTCTCTCTTTCTTTCTCTATCTCGTGGTTTATCATTTTCCTCGAGCCCTCGGGAAAACGAGCGAGCCGTTAGAGCGTGTATACGGCAAACGGTCTTCGACGTATCGAACTTTGCTCGATCTCCTTCCATGTAAGTGACTCGTACGTATCCGGTAGTCTCTCTTCTCTCTCTCTCTCTCTCTCTCCCTGGAGCCTGATACATGACCTGGAAGCAATCGTTTCTGACCCCGAGGGATATCGAGTGTAACGATGCTCGAACCGAGTCGAATCGACGACTATTCGCCTAATCGCGAGTGTATACCGAGCCTTATATATACATTTATATTTATATATAAACGTAACTTTATACATTGTTACAGCTTCGAGTTTTAATCATCGTCAAACATTCGCGATAAATTATCATCGACGAGAGACACATTACCAAGAACTTTGACAAAATGATTATTTAATATCGATTAATAATTACAATTGTATAATATCAATAATAATTAACATTCGATCAATCTTATCAACGATTAATTTATTGTATAGAAATAATGAATATTATTTATATATATATATAAAACAAAAATACAATATGTTATCCCTCGATTAACGGTCCTCGAAATATTTTCGTATGATTTCAGGTCTTCAGCCAGCAAACACCAAAGCCCAACCGACGACGATCGGCAAATCTCACAGACCCAGTTCGGGCGTATTACCACCGGGTCACACACCGGGTCCGGGACCAGGTGGTCAACAGAACAGCCGAAGTTTCGCCGCAGCTTTGAGAAATCTTGCCAAGCAGGCGGGACCGGCTCCTCAAGAAGAGGAGCCCCGTGCGAGTCCGAAAAATCGCGCGCCACCTCCTCTCGTAAGAGGGCCCTCACCTGCCAAGGTTAGTTTCGCACGAGGAAAAATATTTGACCTTTGCAAAACCGCGACCTCGAGAGTATACACGCGGCTGACATAACACACAGACACACCAATAACCCGAACGAACTTTGAACGGGGAGGCACGTCGTGAAATTTCACGTCCCGTCTACGGATACCGGTTTCTTCGTGATCGTTGCATCTTCGTACCGCGTTGTCTCTCGGAACGGTCGCTTTTCCTTTCGCGTCGCGCATTTCTCATGACACTCGACCGTGACCTTGCGCGCTTGATTTTTTTCTCTCTTTCTTTCTCGAGTCGATCCAACCGAAATAATTTATGATCGTCCGATTTTTTTTCCACTGTCCGCTGCACTTTTTCTTTCCCATGAGGTTAGGTACAACGTGTCATCCCTTTCAGGTGGCAAAAAGTTCGTTCCTTTGACGTTGGACAAACGACGGAACTTTGTCATTTTGAAATTTTTCAAATTTTACCGATGAGAAATAAAAGAGAATGGAACAAAAAATGAAATAGATGGGCAACGAGAATCCGTAGGACCATCAAAGCCTGTATTAAAAATTGAAGAAAAAAAAATTGCCGGTCTTTGAAACGCCAGGGAAATAAAATGCTCGGTCTCTTTTTTGTCCCGCGTGAATCCTACGCTACGTTTGTCAAATGGGATATCTCTCTTCTTTATCTCTCGATATATATGTAGATAGTGGTATTATAAAATTGCCGAAAGTATTAGTCTTTTGATGCGGGCTAGAGAGAGAAAGAGAGAGAGAGTGAGTGAGAAAAAGGTGGACCTCCCGCGAGCTCAACCAGGCCTGGTGGCACATAATATAGTCAGTGAGAAAATATTAGTCAGTCGAGGGATGAGAGGTCACTTCGATCTCAAAGTTCCTCTCTGGTTCGTGATGCGCCGGTGGGTGAATTTCTTTTTTTCTCTCTTTTTTTTCCTTTCGAGCTCTCCGCACCTTCAATCTCCTTGAAATGAAAAAGGTGGTGAGTTTCCGGTGCGATGGGAAAGGGGTAGCTCACTTGCAATAATCGGAAGATCAAAGAGCATCGGAAAGTTCTGGCACGACCGAGCACTACCCTAAGGCCCTTCTCTTTTTCTCTCTCTCTCTCTCTCTCTCTCTCTCTCTCTCTCTCTCTCTCTCTCTCTCTCTTCATGTTATATATATATACACATAGCTGGGTTAGATTCTCACTCAGCCGAGAAAGACGTTCGATAGGACACTATGGCAATTTCGCGAGAACCCTCAATGGCCAGCAATCTTCCCAGCCCGAACTCACACCCTCGTTCATTCGCGTTTCACGGATTCGATTCTCACAAAAGACAGGACCACCTCCCTCTATCGACGACTGAGACATTCGCATAAAACGAGAATCCGTGAAACGCGCCAGAGACGGAGGAATTTATTTAATATACGGGATCTCTTTTCGAGCTGCAAAAGTCTTTTTCTGTGAATAATCGTTTTTTTGCCCGATGTTTCTTGCTTTCAGGAACGAACGAGCCACGAACGTCGTCCCGAGGAAATACCGTCGATGTACACGACAACGAGGCCGGCGGAAAACAGCAAGCACAGCGTGACAGCCGCTGCTTCCGAATTGCTGGCTCGTTCCGGCTTTCAACCTTATCGGCCCGAGCATCATCCGGCACATGCACCACCGGCATTCGCTCTCGATCCTGCGGCCTATAGCCCTTATCATCATGGTCTTTACCCACCGCCACATCTTCAGCACGCTTATAGGTAAATATACTTGAAATAATAAGTATTTTAGTACCAATTTATCAATAATTCAATGAAATTATTTCATTAATGACAGAAATTTGGCTGTAAAACAAACGAATAATAAATATTTCGCTATAATTTATCTTAAGAATTGAAATAATCATTATGATATTTATTCAAACGTTAATAGATGCAAACTTATACATTTTTGTTTCTTTACAGATTAGAGGAACACTTGTACTTGGAGAGATGTGGAATGCTGAGACCTCCATTGTTTCCGGGACTGCCGTCGTATCCGCTGTACGGATTGCGATACAGTCCCGACATGTTGCCACCGGCATCGCTCGGTCTCATGTCACCGGTGATGCACGAACGGTGAGTGTCGATTGATAAAATTAATTAGATACACTAGAAAAATGTGTGTTTGTGTTTATGTTTTTCTTTTTTGGTTTTAAAGAGATTTATAGTAAAGTATAATTCGTTTCGCTGTTTTTCCATGTTTATTCGTTCGTTAGACTGAAACTGGAGGAGGAGCACAGACTTCGCCAAGCTCGCGAGCAAGCTGCATTGAGGGAGGAGGAGGAGAGGAGAAGAGTAGCAAGAAATTCAGCATCCGCAGCTCCTGTTTCCGCACCTGCTCCTACGTCCGCCGATACTGCAGGTGAGCGAGTCGCTCCACCCCCCACTGCCTTCCATTGAAACGAATTCGCAATGCATATAAACACGCGAGGTTTGCCGGAATGGCTTTTGTTTTCATAATCGACGTGCAAAATTTCTTTATCTTTTCAATAAAAAAAATATATATTTCCCTTTTGAATTTAGTCGAGTAAAGGAAATTCGCTAAAAGTCACGGGGGGTTGAAGCGTTATCGGGAACGAGAGACAACGTCTTTTATCTTCCGGCAAACCTTGATAATTTACCATTTAACAAGTTTTGCGTCACTACGCCTGGCAAAACTAAATCGTGAAATGAAAAAAATAAGAAAAAGAAAAACAAAGAATTAACCATTTGAATTGATCGAAATATTTCACACCAGGTGAAGAGAACGAATTTAACGATAAAAGAAACATTGAAATTTGGCTGCCCGGGTTTATCAAATTTAATTATTGGAATACAACAAAATATAAGAAGAAAAAAACAAGAATAATTAATGAAGTTAAGGAGTGCGTCCGGAATCCCGTGGTTACACGAACCCGAGATTCGACGGCTCTGCTAATTCGGCTTTTTGAGCTCTGTTTTTTATATTATTTTTTTGTTTTATTATCGGGACCGATGCCAAGCGATCGTTTTCTCATACGACAAAAAAAAAGAAATGAACAATAAGATTAACGTGAATAACGAAAATACAAAAAGAAAAAATCTAAGAAAAACAATAAACTATTTACAAATAAAGAAAAGACTAAAAAGAAATATGAAAAATTTTGTTAGAACGCGTTCAGTTTGATTCGGTAAAACGGCCCCGCTGTTCTCCTAGGTGACCGAGGTGGACCACCGTACGAGAAGAGAAGTCGTTGATTATGAAAAAAAACACACGAGAGCGGAAAATTGAGAGAAACACAATCGAATCACACGAATTATACCCGACTGTGGACAAAACTGAGAAAAAAAACACGAATGATTCAAAAAACAAAAAAAAAACGAAAAAGAAAAAGCCCAAGAAAGAAAAAGAAAAAAAAACAAAACATACTACGCTTCTAATCTTAATATAGAGATAATGAAAGTTATAGTCATAGTTAATCGTTTCTTATGAAGCTAGGTTTAATATTTTTTAGATAAGCGCATACGAGGATCGAGCTAGGAGCGTCGTTCGCCCCCCTTCGTCTCTTCCGCTGGCTTTCCTGCGAAGTTATGAGAGAGTCTCGCGATGTCGGAAGATATATATATACATATATATATTTTTCTTTCTTTCACTCTTTATTTTCTTCTTTTTTTTCGTTTCGTTCGTTGATAATGTCGTGATTTCCAAGGAAAGGGCGGGAACGGTGAAGTACAAAGCAGAGTCGTTCGTCTCGTACCGATCCTCGTTATTTGATGGATGTTTTAGCTACCAAAAAAAAACGAACAAAAAGAAAATGGATAAAAAACAACAACTACCTAAATCGGCCCTTTAGTCCAATGGACAAATTGTAACGTTGATCCTAGTGCTACTATGGGGAGAACAAAAAACGAATATCGCTCATCAAAGCCCGTCGTGTAAGAGAGACAAAAACGAAAATGAATTGAAAATCAATAAAAAAAAAAATATTAAAAAAAAAGAAAAAGAAAGATACTAAAAACCTAACGATGAGATTTAAAGAAAATGAAACGAAGGCCGCGTCTAGCAGCGAATCACTCTGTTTAGACTGAACGACCGAGAAGCCTGGAACTTGTATGTAGCTCCGTCTGAATGATTGCAAGTTACATCGAGATCGGAGTGAGTCTCCATCTCTCTGTCTGTCTGTCTGTCTCTCTCTTTCTCTCTCTCTCTCTCTCTCTCTCTTTCTCTCTCTCTCTCTCTCTCTCTCAATCTCTCTCTTTTCTTCATTTCGGTCGTGTCTCGGCCTTCCGCCTGACTTTAATATCTTGGTCCCGACTCTCGATGGACCGTCAATGTTCCAAACGATTTTTGTAGATTCGAAGAGAAAAAAAACGAAAAGGAAAAGAAACGAAAAAAAACATAATAATAATAAACAAACAACGCCTGTCTGAATGTACAATCACCGCAGGCACGTTAAATAGGTAATCTTTTTACAATTAATTAACGTCTTCACGGCGCAACTTAAACATAAGAGTGCACGACACCTACGAGTGGTCTCGCGCCAATGTTCGATTCGTAAATATATATATATATATATTATTTTTTTGTTTTTATTTTTAATTCACGTCATTTGTTTCACCGTCTCGAAGCTACCGTCATGTCCGAAATATGGTTTTTGCCCTATTTGCTTTTGCAATGATATTTCAATTTGCCCGTTTACGAATTTTCATTTCGCGTCGAGCGTGACTGTGTTTTTTTCCGACTCGTACATTTCCACGATGTATATAAATATACATATTATATATAATATTGACAATATACGCGAAGCATATTCACGAATATCAATGTCACACACAACATTTGCCATCGATTTAACGAAGCTAGTCTCTATTAACTGAAAATATTTTACCGATTTCGCATGGATCTTTGTTTTTTTCTTTTCATTTTTTGTTCTCCTCTCCTCATCATCCGAATCGCTTCGTTCATTGAAAACGCACTTGTCATTGTCGCGATGGATGGCATTTTTCGCGATCTCGCGATATTTGTTTATGTTTTATTTTTGTTTTTATTTTTTTGTTCTTCATCTGTCCGTCGAAAGATCCGAACTAAGTAGTAGTAAAACGGCACTGTACAAAACGTGCTCACTTATCACTAGGTCTCTGCACTCTTGCGTTAGTTCCCGCAACTGTTTTAGAAATTTCGCAGTTAATCTCGCTGAACGTCGCAAACAAACGAAAAACTAAAAATAACGAAAGAAAAAAAAAAGTCACTTTTTTTTCTGTCTCTCACTTTTAGTAGCGAAGATAAAAAAAAACCTCTGCTCCTAAACAACACTGACTGAATCTACCAATGTACATAACTTTGTCACACATTGTTCATTTGTCAAAATTATACCATTTTTATATAATTTATTATGTAAACATGTATATTTGGACTATAATTGAAAATAAACATTGCAAAAAAAAAAAAATACAAGGTTCAAAATTCTAATTGACTTTGGAATTCTTGACCCTCGAATCGTTTTCTGAAACAGTTTTGGGGAAGATTCGGCCGATTTACCGATTCTGTTCGTTCGGTGATCGATGCATCCATTAATTATCATAGTTCCATTAACTTCGTTGATCACGACCAACTATATTAAATAAAAGAATAAAAGAAAAAAAAATTGTCAGTACTATATGAGATTGCGATCGCTCCGGTATTTCGTCCGTGTTTGTTTTTATCTTTTTTATTCTAATTTTTTTTTTTTTTTTTTTTTCTACATAAATATTACGCAGCCTAGAGATATCTATTTGAATTTATGAAGAGAAATCATCCCCAATACTCCGTAATAATTAATATATTCTAGGATAATGTATTACGAATATGGTGTTATGTAAGAATATAGAAGGTAAGTCAAATCCGTTGAATCAACTTGAAAACAAAAAGAGACAATGCGAGAGGATGTCCCGTATGGCAATATCGTACCCGAGATAAATTGTAAAAAAAGCTTCATCTTCTTCAAATATCAGTTTTGAATTTTGTATACCAATATCTTTTTTGTTTTTCATATGAAAAAAAAAACCCCCCAAGAAACTTCAATGTCTTTACGTGTCTCCACGTTCATCTTTGAATCGTCTTAAAACAAAAACGTCAATTTCAATATCGAAAAATCTTTGATTTTCCCACAATCGTATGTAATGCATGCCTATTCGCTGTAACGAAGAAAAATAAAATAAAATCTAAGTCGGTAGTAAGTAGTGGAGCATTACCAAGCACTGTGTTCGGAATTTGTTCCAGCTAGGAAGCCGACCATAGCGGCTCAGTTGCACAGCGAAAGGGAGCGAGCCGATAGAGAACGTACGAACGTCGGAATCCCTAACACGAGTAATAACACCAGCAGCAACAACAACAACAACAGCAACAACAATAACAACGGCGGAAGTGAGAATAGCGTAAAAAATACTCACAATCAGTTGCGAAAGGACGATCAAATGCCATCTCAATCGCCGGTAGATTCTCAAGCGACGATCTATCACTCGCGACTTCAGCCATTCCCGAGTCCGGTCGCACCAATGGGTCCATCGTCATTGGGATCAGCCTCGATATGCTCGGTCAGTTCCGCACCGATGCCGCCACCACCTTCGATCGGCTCGAATCTACCCCCGAGTCTGCCGCCTCTCAATCTCGGACCTGCCGCGTTGGCAAACGCTCCGATCGGTCCATCACCGATACCCTCGATATCTTCGATACCCTCGTTGACACCGACAGTCATAGGACCCCCTCAACAGCAACCTCAGCAACCCTCGCAAGCTCTCAACATGCCGCTAGCGTCGATGCTACCTTCCCTTCATCTCCCACCCGTACAAGCGAGTACGATACATTCTAGTCAGCACACAGCAACGATAATGAGCAACGCGATAGTTTCCACGACATCGTCGGTTTATCAGCCACATCAGACGTCTCTGATGCATCAAACGATTCAGCCTCATATTACCAACAACAATAATCAGAATAACGGTTGTACGACGACGACGAATTCGCTGCTGGGCAGCGGTACGATGACGACTCATGCTACTCATACATTAACGACGCCTGGAGCATCCCCGTCAACTCTCAATCCTACCAATCATTCGCCCAATATTCATAAATCACCGCCTCTCGTTCATCCGATTCACGTTGTTTCCCGTACCAAAGAAACGGTCGTCACGTCATCCTCCTCGATTTCCGCTATAATGACGACCACGACGGTTATCAGCAGCGGAACGGCGATAACGACGACGACAGCCTCGACACCACATCCCGCTTTCGTAAGGCCTTTCGAGGACTCGTTTCGTTCAACGGCAAAGCCGCAACCTTGGCCGATCGTCAACAACCACAATCAAAATGCTGTTAATCAAATAAATAATCAGGATAATATGATGAAAACAGCGAGCAACAATAATCATCCTATTTCCGGTCAACCGCTGCAGGAACACTCGTCGAGCTTGGAAAATTCGAAAGTTACGAATATTCAACAAGCATCGATACCGATGAATTCTTCTTATCCAACGTCGACTTTTCATCATCCACATATTCCTGTCTCACACGTTTCGAGCCTCTACAAACCTGCTCACTTCACGTGTTCACCCACACATTTGCAAATACAACAGAGTGCAAAATTAAATATTCCTGTCGTCGGGACGAGCAACACTGGTGTCAACTCCGCGAATCATGTAAATGGCACGAAGACACTGAGTTCGCACTCGATAAGCGATTTGCAACAATCATCAACGACGAGAAACGACGTTTCACCGATCGGTACAACGTCGAACAACGGTGTCGTTGGTGACAAAACGACGGCATCCAACGTCAATTATTACAATAGCAATAACGTCCCGACGAACAATTGTCCAAGAGCCAACAATTCGAATTACAAGAGTATAATGGACGTTGTCAGAGAGAACAACAAGATAAGCGTGAACAACGAGAAAGCGAGAGTGGAAATGCTTACGCGTCAACAAACATCGACGTGCAACAATCGTCCGACAACGACGACAACGACGACTAATTCTATGGTGGAAAAAATTTCACTGCCACAAATGGCTCAAGATACGAATAAATCAACCTCACCAAAGTCAATGAAATTGAGCGTTAACGAGAGAGATGAAAAAATTGACAACGAGACGAAAACGCAGAAAGAACAAAATAGTATAGTGTCCACATTACCGTTCGAACCCTCATTTAAGTTCAGCGCCAACGATTCAACGAACAAAACGACGATAGAGACGTCACAGCTTATGCACAGCATCAAGTCCGAGGAAATATTGCGTACGTGCCAAAACGTTTCCAACGTTTTGCTTCAGATACCCAAGTATCAGGAGAAATTATTGAATTTCTCGAGCGGCAACGATAGCAAAAACTCGTTTTGCTACACAGACAAGTGCAATAATTTGACTGAGATAACCGTCAAGTGCGAGCCCGCTGTCCTCAATGTACCAGATTTCGGCAAGAATCACGTCAAATATGATCCAAGTAACGAAGAAAGGTCTTTCGTGATTCCTGAGAAACCAAAAGTTCTCACGTCGACGTTGGATCTTGCCGAGAAAAGAAGGAAACGCAAGAGAGAACGAAATGCTGGTATAGCTTGTAGTTCGGACTCCGAAGGCGAGGATGACTCCAAGGATGTTGATATGTGGATCACGAAAGGCCCACCAGCTAAGCCTCGATACTCGGAACAGAAATTGGCCTTTCTCGCAATGTTTGGACTTACCACTCTCAGTACGAGAAACGGTAAGAAAATTATTCCTCGTTCAACTGGATTTAAAATTTTATGTTTTCTCGCAGTATATTCCATTCTATTATTAAATTATTGCAGAGCTCGAGTTGTACAAGGTGGAAAAGAGATACAAACTGAATCCTGATCCACTGGAGACTCCTGTTGATGCGGATGAGGCGATCGAGTCGATTTTACCGATACCTCGCGAACATCCCGATGTTTTGCTTCATGCCTCGGATTTTACGCCAAAAGTTGGTTTTCTCAAGACGATAGGTCTCGACGTTATGCCACCGAACAAACGGGACGGTAAATATCATTTTCCTTTTTTTTAATTCTCATTAATTACTATAATTACCATAAGGCTCGTTTCTGCGTTTGCGCACAAGACTGAATAATATGTTTTCTTGTTACAGAAGCCGAAGAAACGTGGCAGTACATACTGAAAGATCGTAAGAAGAGAAAAAGTACAAACACCGTAACGGCTTATTGTGAAAAAATTGCCAAAGTTTATTCGACAAATCCGCCAGCTTCGCCGTCGAGGCCGCCTCAAAAAATGCGACTTTTGGACAGAGTCAGAGTGAAACAAACGTCGGAAAGACAACCACCTTTGCCGCCTCTAGTTCCGAATTACATGACCAGTTATTATCCCGCTTTGCCGTTGCTGGGAGAAAATGGTTTTAGACAGCACGGCAAGTTGCTCGATATTCGAGAAAACGGCGATAACGAAGAACTAAGAGAAAGATCACGCTGGGACGGGATAGAGGAGATCATGCTCGCCTATGCGGAATATTCCAAAGGTAAGGAGGAACAATAATTCTTACCAAACCTTGGAAAAATGTCTCGGAAACAAAACAAAAAAAAACAATATTTACGAAATTTTCGTACGTTTTTTTCTTTTTCAGAAAAATCAGTGGAGAGAAAAGTTCTCACCAGTCAAATGTCGCAATTGGCCGCGCAATCCAACTGCCTTAGATCCGAGGTGATGCATCTGGAACGCGTGAGATACGAGCTCGCTACGACGAGAACCGCCCTCGAGGCTGAGAAACGTTTGCTTAGCGAAAAAATCGAAAGAATAAACGCGCTCGTTAGAAATCTTAGATAACGATGCGCGTCGCACAACACGGAAACTCATTCGTCTGTGATATTATCCACGGGTTAAGGGCCGTTGGCACGCCGACAACAAACTAGTGGCAAAACGATTGTACTTAGAAAAAACCGGCATAAGTTATGAACATATGAGAGAAGAAGGGAGAATGAAAAAAAAACCAATACGATGGATCGACAAAATGTACAACAGAGTTACGTTACCGATTTTTCCTTACATTATTTCACGCAACGAAAAATCGAATAGTCTCGCTCTGATTCTCGTCGACGACTACATTTTCCCGCGTTTGAGTTTGATCCCTCGAAATGAGAACGACAACAATACAAATAGTTCGAATTTCGTTACGAATGATCAAAAGCGTTAAAAGCGGCGAGATAAGTATTGAATTTTAATAATGAAAACAAAGAAACTTAAGAAGAAGAAAAAGAATCATATCAGTAAAACGCCTAATAACGAGCGTATGTATAAAGTGAAATGTATAGAAGATTGAAAAGCCGCAATTTGAATACGGGATTTCCTATATTGAACTATGAATGATTTATACAGAGTTAGTATTTTATAGTTTCGACTGACGGCTCTTACACCCAAAGTATATATACATAATAATTGTAATTTGTAACATAAAAGCAAACAAATGTTATCCCAGAAAAAAAAGAAAAAGAAAATAGGCGGAAGCACCATGTAACTTATTTTATTCTCAGTAATGTGGACCCTTACTATGCGAAATAATCGAAATGACTTTGTGTACTAGGGGCAATTCCTATGTCTAAAAACAATGAAAAGCGGACGAAAAATTGAACGATCTAACGACAACGCAGTTGGGATCGAGAGATAAAGAATCGAATAGATATATTCGGTATCTGAAATATGTTTTTTTTTTAATTTTCAATTCTTTTTTTTTTAAATTCAAATATACGTTTGAACCATTTTATACGTGAAATCGATGATGGGCAGTGGCGAATGGAATATCTCAAGTCGTTTGATTTCGCATATACTTTTTTACCTCAGAGAAAAATAGATCATAAAATGACTGAGTAATCCAGGCACTCGATTTAGAGTCTTCGAGAAATTCCATCACGCCTGGAGTCACCACCACGTGTATATTAATCAGGAAATTCCTGATTGAATAAAAGAAAAAACTTTTGTCCTAACGATTCTTTATATCCATCATTCGAAATAATGATAACCGGTCAGTGTTTGATCGAAGAATCGAAATAACGGTGAGGTACTTAGATTTAATTAATGACTTTCTGACAACAACAAAAGCTCGAAACTTCGCGCGAGGACATTCCAGATGATAATAAAAATATTAACCGACTCGCGCAAAACATTCCACATTATATATCGTGTCGGGCCGATGATAAAGATAAAACACCGTCGAATTGAGTTGAAGAAAAGACAACTCGAAGTATTCCGAGAATTTTGTAAAATTCGTTGTTTTTTTAAATTGATTTTCAAATATTCGCTTTGTTTAATATGGTTAACGACTCTAGAAATTATTTCGTATACGTCGGTCTGACGAAAAATTTGCCCAAATGATCCTCGTCAAAAGAAACAAAACAAAGAAATCGTGAAATCTTTTTTACTTTTTGTTCATTGAGTGCCTAACATTATCTCCTACATTTGTAAATATCATTATTTTTATGTGTTGTGTAATTGATATGAAGGGACCGCAAATGTCTGGCCAGCACGAGAGTCTATGAGTAAAGTACGACGAAAAAAGAAACCTAGTTATTTGCGTCAGAATTGATTTTCTCCTTCGCGCCAATTATTTATCATCACCAAAATGACGATTCGTATTCCCGCCGTTTTTTAATTTCAGACTCGCAGGAAGTACCAGCGGAGCGGCGACAGATGGCGCCAGAGGTCTCGCACGATCGATACAAATAAAGACGAGCGTCGCGCAAAGCTTTAAATGCTTCCAGTATCGCACGCGCGTCAGAGCGGTGTTTCGTTTTTTTTTCAATCGTTATTTCGCATCCGGGTAAGTGACTGAAAATCGCTGTTCCATCGGCCGACAAATACACGATTACAATAGTGCGATAACGGTTACTTTCGAGTGAACAAAAAAATAGTAATACATGTATTAACATCGAGGTGTGACGTTATGGTGGATTCGAGGTGAGCACGGTGAGATTCGAAATCGTTGAACCGACTAGCGTAATACTGACGTTCGTCAATACGATACTAGCATATTTTATTCGTTACCTCGTAGACTTTGCTGTGAATATCATAGAGCCCGTTTTATTCAAGTTAAAACATGTGTGAATATTCACAGCTATGGCCGAATTCGTCCAACCATAACCGCAATTTAAATGTCACATTTTTATGAACCAATATCAATGATGAATTTCGTCAATCGAATAAGTATCCATACAAAATTTGGTTTATGGATAATATTAATTCCTCTCCATATTTTATCATATATATATATATATATATATGCCTAAGAAAAAAACCGTCAACTGTTCACATTCACAATAGTGTGTAACAAACGACAGAACAAACCTGCATTGTTCTCCATAAAACACACAACCGTATAGAAATAGACATGTATTCTCAGTTGATTATTACAAGATCGATAATCAGCTTGGAAAAAAAGCGTCAAGATATTAATTCACTCGTGCGAATAAATTACCGCGTATTTACAGAAATATCTCGTACAACGAGATATCCGTGCGAACGAGCGTTATTGGACTTCAATAATGCGTTTCCTAGCTCAGTCTCTGGAATGCACACAATCCTTTTTTTAATTGCAGCGCTAATCGCTCGCATTCAATGTCAACGTCTCTGCTACATGACTGGTCTGAAATCAACACAGAAAATAATAATCATAATAATAGCAATGAACCGGTCAAGCGATTTAACTCTCGTTAGCCTAGGTCAAAGCCTATATTTTTCTGTTCGCCCAAGCAACAAGATATCCGATCGATACTATGCCAGCTCGACGCTATACTCGCTGTATAAGAACGCAGGGTAGTAGCGAAAGCTTCGAGCGGTCGCACGAACAAAAATGTTATTACATATTTCGTATCCGTGTCCGGTTTGTAAATTGCACCTTCTATCAATTGTCCAGAGGAAAGATAAACCCGAGTCAAGGGTAAATACGCAGACGTCGATAAATTAATCATTGCTACATAGACATAATAAATAAAGCACACAAACACGATGAACTTGCATATTGTTCGAGTACTCGAAGGTAGTTGCTAGGAATTGAGCAATTATTGCGACGTAGTGAAAGATTAAAAAGTTTCATGACGGTATATGCGACATTCCTACAAAAGCGTTTGATTGCGATAAAAAAGAGATGGCTGATGACGAATGTTGCAATAATGAAGGATTATTTCTAGCCGAGTCATTTCCTTCCCTGAATTGCAATAAAGTGCATATTGCATTTGTATATATATATATATATATATATTACAAATATGTATATATCAGCCTGCACTGTAATCTTTCATGCATATATTAGTTTTTTTTGCTGTTCATGTCCACGTAGAAAATTCAATTATTACATTATTCTCTCGTTCGATAAACTAATTCATCTATGGACAGGAATTTGTTGAAAATAAAGCGGTATCTCGAACTTGGTCGATTTTCAAACCAACTCGTGTTCGAACGTGTAAACAATATTAATATTTTTCATACTCTTCTCCGTTATCGTTCTCGAGCGGTTGGCGGTCACCTTTACTCGCCCCCCTCCTTCTCCCTCGCTCTCTTACACTCGATCTCTAACGTCGAACATAACGACGCTATACCGCGTATCTAAGTACTCGGCGGATCAAGTAGCATTGCGCGCGCATTTCGTTCCTAGAGTCTCGTCGGTCAGGCTTATAATTAGGAATTTAATGACGCGACTGGGCAACCGGCGCCCTCCACACACGAGCGCGAGAAGAGCCGTGAATCGCGAGTACACACAGTTGAATACGAGTATTACGTAAATGTGAAACAGTCCACGGTATCGGCCTCTAAAAAGCTTCTCCGGTCGCTTCTCTTCCGTCCCCCCCCCCCCCCCCCCCCCCCCCCCCGTTCTTCGGAAAAGCCGGTTGCACGCGATGCCGATGCGCACGCGCGCGCACGCTCGTACGTCCACACATGTGCTCGCGGAGGTGGTGGGGGGAGAGAGAGTGTAGCGCCGTGTAGGCAGACTCCAGAATTCTCAGTTCGCTATCGGCGGTCGATGAGCGTGGACGTGCAATTCGTGCAATTTTTATTCCCTTCGACAATTTCAACGAAAACAAAAGTGCCAAGTCGCGTTCACCTATCGCGCTCGCACCGTTGCTGCTGTGTTTCCAAGTTCTACAACAAGTTATTTGATCGTATCGATGACCTAGTTTATTCTAAGCGAACAAACTTGTGATAGACGACTGTGCCAGGAATACAATAGAGGTAATTTTATATTCTTTTTTTAAACAGAGTCGCCTATTGTTAGCTCGTTGGCGTGTTATAATTAATCGAGACATTATATATATATATATATATAATTATACATACATTCGTGTTAAATAGTTTTTAAACATAAAGCATTTTTATTTATTTATTTATTTTTCATTTATTCAATATCCCTCGGGGAAAATATATCGTAATGGATGTTCCTTTCGAATTAAATATATAAGCTTGTATTTTTTAACAAGAAAAATTTTCGAAGAGCCCCGTGGGACCGCGAATACCAGAAAATGAGACGAAATGCCACATTTCGCACGTGTTTTTTCTCCTATATCTATATTTTAGCCTCGTAGCAATTCATAACGAAGAGTCACGTCGATACTTTCAAATATATATCTCCGTATGTGAAAAGTCACCTGGCACGGGGTTCGTAATAATTTCCACGAAATGTCATTCCGTGCGATTGTCGAAGTGTACTTTTTTTCCCTTATACCTACACGAGCAAATATATCGATCGGTTTTTTTTCTTCTTTTCCTCCTCTCGTTCGTTATATCCTATTCTCGTTCCGCGTACGAACGGGGAATGTACGACCGACATTTGGAAAAAACGTGAAAGTCACCCTGGCTTCGGGTTGATCGATTATTCGAGAAACGTTAATAATTGATCGTTCGAGTTGCATGAATCATTATGCGCTCTATACATTTTTCATACGTCGTATATATATATATATATATCTAAATAAAAAAAAATGTACCTAGTCATATATATATATATATATATGACTCGGTACATTATTTTATTACTACTACTTAATAAATTTATTAATTAAATTGATTAATATTAATTTTTATTATTATTATTTATTATATTATATATATATTATATATATATATATATAATATAATAAAAAGTAATGTACCGAGTCATATACAGATGACTCGGTAGATTATTTTTTTATCGACCGCGTTGAAACCATAATTTCAAAATACTTACCGCTTTCGTAATATTGTGCAGTTCATTATGTCATCTTGATAAACGTCTCGACGAGAACGAGTACCGATGCGTCAGCAAGAATTCTCGACCGGTTTCTTTGTTTTTTCCTTTCGGTTGCCTCGATCGATCATCGAATCTTAATGTTAGAAAATATATTCGCTCCGAGCGTGATATCGGATCGCTTTTGTAGATAAAATTTGTATACGCGCATATTAAAGTCTTTTCGGGAACGATGAATAAGACGATTCGCGCGAAGCCAAAAGTTTAATTCGGTACGGATCGACTTCTCGTTGGAAGATTAAGTAGCTTCTTTTTTTTGTTTGTTTGGCGCACGAGCTGATTAAAAAGAATATTTTTGAAGCGAATAACCGTTGAGAAAATTGTCGACGATGACGATAATGACGCGACACCGATAGGCGTTACATTAATAAACGCGATGACCTTTTTTTTATCGTTTATCGTCGCGACTTTGACCGTTTTAGAAATGTTCGCACTTGAGAGCTTTAAATTTTCTCGCGCCTGACGACGCTTACGGCGAAATCGCGTCTATAGCAGGAAAACAAATTGAACTACTCGAAAAACCGATGTCTAGAAGCGTCATCCGCCTAATAAAATCGATGGATTTAACGAATCGAATCGCCGATTCGTGAGTCAGACGTGACGCGAAATTTTTCGAGCGTCAGAATCTCAATGTCGACGTTAGAATATTATCGCTCTCGCGATTTGCTTACGCCAACTATGCCCTTAGAAAGCGTATAGTTCGCCTCGAAAGGCAGAACACTTTTTTTACGCGACGAAAAAAAAAAAGAGAAAAAGTAGAGAAAAAAAACTATCTTTATCCCGATATATTTGCACTTGAAATTTTTGTTGACCTCGATGTCGACACGCTCGCTGACTATCTTGTGTAATTATCGAGTTGGACCGGTCTGGATTTAAACGAGGCGATTAAATCAGCGTTCTCACAAATATATATTTATATATACGTTTGTTTTTCTCAGAACACTGATTTATGTGTGCAAATAACTGTGTGTGTGTGTGTGTTTGTGTGGGAGTTGCCACGACAAGGTCGATATATATCGAGAAAGGGCCGTGACCTCAGCTGCCCAACGCTGACCAGCACCGTCCTTGAATGGCTGCCCAGACACCCACGGGGTTCTCCTAAGCCCAACTGATCTACCGATCAACGAGGCACGTGCGATGTAGCTCCAGGAGGCTCTCGCCAGCGTCTCGCGACCGAAATATATTGACTCATTGAAAATTCTGCGTCGTAGCGTATATTCGATAGCGAAACTATCCGTGTTATGTTCCTCGACCATTTTACATCACATGATAGACGCTCGATCGAGGTAGACGCTCGAGATCCGATTATAGTCTCTCGAGCAATTTATCAAAAAATATGATATCAGCATTTTTTGTTTTTGTTGTTTTTTTTTGTTTTTTTTTTCTTTAAAAAGAAAAAAATTTTAAGAAAAACGAATAATTTGTTGTAAGGGTTTTAAAGAAAATCGCATCTTCCTTAAGAGGCGAATTCCTCGTTCAGGCTTTGACCGAGGACGAATTCGTCTCGCGAGTGAGGTCGTTGCGTACGACCGGAAATTCCGGTTCTTTTTCATTCGATGATCTTCGACGATCGACCTCCGAGAGGTCGCGTATGTCGCACGCTATAGTCTTGTTCCCGTTTACGGTAGTTGGACTTTCCGAGATTTTCCATTGTGTCCTCAGTTTGACCTCAGAGCTCAATGGGACGCGCGTCGATCGGGATCTAACGCTAGATCTCGTCTCGGGTTTTCTTATGTCTCTCTTGAACCGTTACACGAATGAAAATCATGAAAATAAATGAATAGAAATAATTTTTAAAAATAAAAATAAAATAAATAAAATTAAATAAATTAAATAAAATAGAAATGTTTTCACGAAACGTCGCGATCGTCTGAAAATCGATGAAATCATGAAAAAAAAAATGTTTAATTATCGATAAGACCTTGATCGGAAATATTGTAAAAAAAAAACAAATTGTACGAAATTGATTGTAACAATCGGTAGATAAAGAGTCCGAGGGATCGACGCTAGCTCCTCGTATAAATTATATATAACGCTTGGCGCTACATAGCGCCGCGATTACGTCGATATACTCTTATAATCTTGCGGAGACTCGCGATTTCCTGGTACTTTTCCGCATAAATCGATGAAAAACGGAGTGTCGTAAGCGCTCGAAAAAAAAAAAAAAAAAAAACGTGTATTCAAGATAAAAAAAAAATACACACGTGCGCGTGCTTCCGCTCGCTCGGTGTCGATAAAAACGCGCGGCGGCGCAGATGTGTCGTCTAAAAATTCTACGTCATCCTACACTTCGCGAAAAGTCCTCGGCCGTATTCGAATCAAAGCAAACAAAACGATCGAAACTCGAGTTAAATTACGAATCGATCTTCGAACGATGACAATTTGTTTTTTAATTTTTGTTCCTCTCTTTTTCTCAAGACCACGTAGATTATTGACCGTAACGGTGTTTAATCGATCAACGCGTTACGCGATCGATTATTTACATTTACGATTACCTCGAGTGTTTCATGGAGGAAAAAAAAATCGTCGATGCGTCATATAAATAGATATCGATGTTAACGAACCAATCTTTCGCAAACCGGCAGATTTCCTACAAACACGTGACTCACGATTTTTGCATCTGTGTAGAACGCGAGAATGTTGCCAAGGCCAAAGAGTTTTTACGTGTGAACCGACAAGAAAGGTATATAAATTTACAGCATGTCGCTGAGAATCGTTATCGTAAGCGCCGATCGTCGACGCGGTCCGTCGAAGGCCGAACATGACTCTACCGAGGGATTCCACTTATCCGAGAACATTTTCTTCTAGAAGAACGATCTGTGTGTAATTTAAAAAAAAAACAATACACACAAAAAAATTGATAAGAGATTTTTTTCAATATTTTATTTTTGTACGAGAGCTCGTAATAAAATCAAGCGAGTAGATAATTCGTAGTTCGCGTTCGTTCGAGTGCGCGACGCGATAAGAATCATCCGTAGGACTCGTTGAACACGAGTTAGCGGGATTAAGGTCTTATCACGATGAGCTCTTCGCAAAATTATTCGGAGTTCACGAATCGGATAACAATGACAAAATGATTTTTTGATTGAGCTAAAAAAAGGCTTGATTAGGTCCAGAAAAGGAGTTTCGCTCGATTATTCTTCCGGGTAATTTTAATTTCAATCTTCGCAATCGTCGTAAGTAATCAAGCTTGTATATGCACGACGCGATCCTCATAATTTGTTCGCACGTTAATCCATACGTCCGTTTGTAAACTGTAATTAATGTCAATTGAAAGGACTCGAGGGCAACTTATATCGTTGAAATTCCATGCAATTCACTTTCCGATCATTACATAGTGTCTCTCTTTTTTCTTTTGCAGAAGTAGAAATTTCTTCGTGTCTGCGAAGTTACCATTGTCGAAACAATTTTTCGTTTTGATTTGATGGTATTGGACTCGTTCGCGATGCCGAAAACCGAGCATAAACACGGCGACAGAGAGGATGCGGATATCATCTACAAAGACGTCGTTATCGTGGGTATGCAAAACTATTTTTTCATCCCTTGTATCGATTTTTCTCAAATGCTCAAAAATTAATTATTTTATGAACGAATAAAAAATATCTTTGAATTTTAAGACTCTGGATTCCATTGTATCGATAATTCATATTATTTTCTTCAATAGGGAATGGTCCCGGTGCCATTTGTTTGTCTTACATGCTAGCCGGAAATTGGCCTTATTACACCGGAGAGCCACACCCGGGCGATGAAATGCTGACTGCACGATTGAATTACGTAACTCGTAATTACGAGAAGAACGAGAATATTCAAAATGGCTATGAGAAAAACGTTCGTCGATGTAAAATAGCTGGTAAATCTCAGGCCGTTGGATTGTCGAGATTGTCACGAAACGGCTTGGCTACTCTGGTCTCCGGGGTCGAGGGTCGCGGTGGTGGCAAACCACTCGCTCTCCTCATGGATCAACTGCAACATCCTTGTGTCGATATTGGACTCGATCTACCGTCCCTCATAACTTGGATATCTTCCGGACACAATTCTGAACACAAGATCATCGATCACGTTGTACTGGGAAAAGGACCACCAGGCGGATCTTGGCAGGTTGGTTTACTTCTTTATGTGGGAATCATTCATCAGGAAAGTCGAGCAATTATGCTGTTGAGAAAATCGAGATTAAGTTAATTTTTGTTACAGTCGATGGATCCTGACGTTTTGACAATCAGTCTCAATCGTTGGATGTCACTGCCTAATTTGCATCTCAAGAAATGGTGCAAACTCATCGAGGCCGAGGAATTACGAAAATCCGTAATACTGACGGATCGTGTCTCGAACACTCGTCACAGTCGTGGAAAGACGTCGACGCGAAAAGCAGCTAGTCGAGTACTCGTTGGCACGGTCGCGGCTTATTACGAGGATTACGTCAGGACTCAAGGGCTTGAGAAGTATTTCAAGTGGTTAGTCGAGAAATTTTAACGAGAAGCGAACAAAGAGAAAAACACGAAGAAAAAAATCCAGCTTGTTTTTGCCCCAAAGATCACAAGAATCATGTTTTCGGTAGATGCTCCCCCAAATGCACTATTTTCGCCCTTCTTCAGTTGCATATCTGGAGATCCGTCTTAAGATCGGTTGGTTACTCTCGATGTGTACAGCGGGAGGACGGTGACGTCGGTCAGACCTGTTCATCAAGGATTGAGCGATAACGAGGACGTTTACGGCTGGATCGTAAGAGGGTACGAGAACGACAGTGGCAAGCGATTCGTTTACAGATGCAAGAAAGTCGTTCTCGCAACTGGAACAACCGACTCGCCCAATCGTCTCGATTTACCGGGAGAGGAATCACAACCTGAGTGGATAACTCATGATCTCAACGATCTCGAGAACAAACTCGATCGACTTTCCAGTGAGCACAGTGAGTAAACGATTTTTAAAAACATTCGCACTGAATCGCATAATTTCTTTGCATAATCTTTAAAATTATTTCAATTCGTAATGTGTTTGAATTTATTTGTTAAAAAGGAATAAGATTAAATTAAGAATTAACACATTTATCTTACATGTCGATACATTCATTTCCGATTATATCGATACAAATTTATAAATTCGAAAGATCATAAAATATGGCTTTTGTTCTTCCTTAGTGACTTGTCCAATTATTGACGAGAGCGTCAATTCGACAAAATTGGAGATTCAACCAGTTCTTGTCGTTGGAGCCGGCTTGAGTGCGGCCGATGCGATAATAGCCGCGCGTTTTCGCGGAATACCCGTTTTGCACGTTTTTCGCGACGCTTCCGGCGATTGGAGCAGAAAAAAGGATACGAATGGTTCCGGGCTAAAGCTGGGCTCGAGCAATTACGACAGGCTGCAGTGGCTTCCGGCTTCGATATATCCGGAGTATCATAAAGTTTACGAAATGATGGCCGATGGTGGCACGAATTATCCTCTCTACAAGGCTCTCACGGGCTACTCGGTCGTCGACGTAGGATCCAACGGAGACGACGCTTTTGGACCACGCGAGCAGACGGTCACGCTTTGCTCGCCTAATGGACAACTACAAGTTTTTCATGTCTCAGCCGTTGCCATTCTCATCGGTAATTTTTCTTTCTTTCTTTTTGAGATCAATAAATCGTTCGTTTGTCCTTAATGGCCATTTCATTTTTATCTTTCAGGCTCGAGACCCGATCTGTCCTATTTAGGAGAATACGCGACGCGGTTGGGCAAAATTGTGAACAAACCAATAGACAGTAAATCAAATCCAATCGAAACCGACGATTTTACGTACGAGGTGTTGCGTTCACCGCGACAAGGACTGTACGCTCTCGGACCTCTCGTTGGTGATAATTTCGTGCGTTTTTTGCTCGGTGGTGCATACGGTATTCTTGCTCACATACTAAATACGCCGGGCACGTAAAATTGATGTTAATTATGGTCTTATTACTTCGAATCGCCGATAGAGTCGCGCGCGAAATTGCTCAAGCCGTGGGTGCTTCGTAATCATTGGGATATACTACGATGTTTTTTTTCCTCGCAATCCTCGTATCCCATTCGAACTTAGATGTATATCGTGAATTTATTTTTATATTGCGTTGTAAGGATAGTAACCGGCAACGGAACAACAAGCAATCGTTTCTCTCGTTAGGTCGATACGAATAATCAATGGGTCAGCGGTGAGAGAGAGATTTAATAATGAATTTTTTTACGAATCTTCGTATATTGTACATAACTAAAATAGGAAGCAAGATACAAATGTATTCAGGGAAGGTGCGGGGTTGACAATTTTATACATATTATTTTTTAACATCGTGCCTTCGAAGCAGAGCCCATTGTTCTTTAGACGTATATTTTTTATCATCGTCACTGGCATGATATATACGGATATGTGCAAATAGCTGTAATGATGAAAAAACAAACAAAAAACTACGACACCAGTTGCCTATCTGTATTCAAGCAGTCCTAGCAAATGATACCGAGGTCTGTGATACTTTATGCGAGTTGCAATATTCAGAACTGGTTTATATTTGTATATCGAAATGAAAAAGAGGCGGAGTGGATATTAAACGGTTCAAATCAAGACCACGACTTATAAGAAATGTCTCGTAAGAGAATATATATAGAACAATATTAGTAATTGTTATTTTATCCATCTCCTCAGCCGAGAAAAAATAAGATACACGTGCTGAAGGAAATGTTAAAGTGGTAATAAATGATACCGTTTCTTATTTTTTTTTTAATTCAGTCATAATTTATAATTGTTTTTTTTCTTCAACATTTGTACATTAAGTTCTACACATTCATCAATTTACAACGATAGTAACACGAGTGGCGCAACGCGACAATCAATCGAATTGATTTGCACAAAATAATTCTTCGATCCTAGTCTAACATCGAATAGGTACATGATTTTCCTACATTAATCAGACAAATCACATTATTCGGAATACGTATAATTTGTTTTTGCAAAATAGAATTCACATTCGTAATTGATTCCCTCAATTCACGGGGAATAAGGAATGATTCGTGGTTCGTTTTTTTTTTACAAACACAATAGTCAAATGTGATCTGCAATGAGAGCACGCGATCGTCAAGTGTACGGAAGTATCGTTCTTTCTCGTGACTCCATGTACTAAGTTTTGAAGACAATAAAAATAAAACTGAGAAATATTATTGATGCGGCGAGTACAAGAATGCAATACATTTTTCGACTAGCTTTCTGGTAAGTATCAGCTTTTTTCAATTCCTTGTAACCCTCTTGTACCTGACCCTGGGTCTGCTCGATATTGTAATCTATGCGATCAAGAATAGTGCCCTGATCGTGCACCATCGTTCCTAGATCCTGTTATCGACATAAACACGTATATTTGCGTGGACAATTTTGTATTTAGCATTGGGACAACATTGAATATTTTTATTTACCTTAAATATGTGATTGAGATCTGATATACTTCTGACTATATGTCCAACCTCTTGTTCCCTCTCAGCCGCTTGCCTCGTCAACTCTTCCGATTGTTCAATCTGGAGCAAAACAGAATGCTGCGTTTGTTCTCCGTTTTGCCAAAATTGTTCGTCGCTTTGACTGAACGAAGGTTCGGTTAGCCAAGAATCGGTTGCGGCGTTCGTCACGAGACTTTCATCTTCCGCGAAAAATTGCCTATTTCTTTCCTCTCGGGAATTCATCTCTGTAAAATAGAGGATGCGATATAATTGAAAGAATCGTTGGTGAAGAATACGAATATTGTTTGAGAATGTATTCCAGTACGTTGCAGATAGTTGTTCTGCGCGGTTCTGTATAAAATGCTCATCTCTTGCAGGCCTGAGGAGAGAGCTAATACGGCACTCATGGCTAACTGACGTTCTCCAGGCTTTGTTTCATGTCTAGCTGCTGATTTTATTGTTTGCACTTGGCGATAGCCATTTGAAAATGCTCGGCCAATTTCTCTCGTTAACTGCTCCATTTGACGTTCTTCCTGTAATAAATTATACCCTGTTAATCTTACCGATTTAATGCATAGCAAGGACCGAGAATAGGCTAAAGAGGTAACTCGTAAAAATTCTGCAAGAATGTTAAAGTAGTGACTTATTTTTTTATGTCAGAATTATGATTATTGGCAGAATTTCATGAAAATCAACAGTACAGAGAGTCATGATATGAAAACCTGAGAATTATCGTCCAGAGTTGGCCGAGTGAGCTGTTTTGCATGAAGTTCTACTAGATTGTCTAGTTTGGCACGTAATCGACTGAGAATGTATTGAGTCTCTTCTAGCGCATCTGTCCAGGCAGGAGGCGAGGAATCTCCCAGATTAATTCCTTTGAGTTCCACGTTATCGGATGCCGCATTTTCTCCCCCGACCAAGGCCATACGGTCGGACAAATTCTATCGTAAATAAATTTGTCACGAGAGACGTAGAAATGATTATTTTTATTCAAGATACGATGTTGCAAAGAGAGGTTATACGAGTATACCTGTTCGGCATAAATATGTTTGCTTTGGAGAGCATTGTTTCTCATAAGAACAAACGGTTCGGTGAGGTTTCTAGTAGCCATTTTATTTATACAACCGACTTATCACAAATTTAAGACTTGTTTATGAATGCACTAAGGAACGACGGAACTGTCACTACATCCCGGCTGATTACTTTACAGACGATCATTTTTATCAAACTGACAGTGCGCACGCGCACAGTCAGTTCGGACATTTGTGTGGGAGTGGGGGAAAGCAGTTGTGTAGAAATGCGGTATGGGGCGCGGCTTCGTATTGTGCGAGGTGCAGAAGGCAGCGCGAGTGTTTATTTATCCGAGACCGATAATATAGATCACCGAGTATCATGGTGGAGTTACAGGCTAAAAAATGTAAATATTTTCTGTTTTTTCATGTTCTAACCAAGAATTTCACGACTCGTATTACCTCGTACAACCAGCATTTTTCCTGGTTGTTATTGGATTGACCCGCATTGCCTGACACTGTCAGAATTTTTTCACCGGACAATTTTCCATTGCCCTGCATAACCCCGTTCATTCGGAAACTTCCCCGGGGTAATGTGGGTCAGTCAATATAACTCGACATTGAAAATTCCACTTTGTGTCACAATAACATAACGAAAGAAGTTGAAATTTGGGGTTATATTTGGCATATAATTGACTCATGTTTGAAGTCGGCTTCAAGTGGGTATCTAGCTGTTTTAGAACGACTCTTGGATAGATTCAAGTTTATTTGGGGTGTGCTTGAAGTGGTTACCCGGTGTCTCCCAGATGATTTCGTTAACTCGCAAATTTTTTACAAATCTGTTGATTCATTTAAATCCGTGGTAGTTTTATCGTGGATTCCAGAATAATACGTATCATCGAGTAGTCCGTTATTCGGGAACGCATCTGTCACAATGGAGCGAAGGGAGTCACCATATGTGTCAGTGCCTCACACCGGACGTCATTACGGTAGAAGTATTGCACCGCTCGAGGCACATTCTGCCGTGAGCCCAAACCCACTCGCGTACTTTTTTATGGACATAAGTTTTCCGGCCTCAGGTATGCTCTGCCAGGTGTTGAAGCATCCATGGGAATTATGCTGATAACTCATCGCTATTCTCACGGTGGTCCAACATGCGACAATACCAAGAAATGTGCACTCGCATTTGTTATGTAATAATGTGATTGTAGCGGAGTACATATTATGACGTCGAACGTCCTGTTATCCAAACTATGGTCAATTTTTACTTTCTTGTTTCGTCTACGAAATTTATTCACTGAAACGCGAAATGACGAAGTATTCTTCCGTCCTCGTGTTTAAACTTCGGCAGTCTGAGATTTCATTGAAATTTCATCGAACAATTGCTGATTGCGTTCGTACGATTCGTAATGACGAAAGGTTTCTGACCTATAGACGATTTACCATTTTTGTTAAATTTCACACGTTCATGAACTCTTTACGGATAAACTTGCGGTTTTTACGTTCCAGGCCCGTTGACGCCAACCGCAAAACTCCTCGAGTCGTTCCGTCGGTGTAATTAGAGCGTTTGACTCTTTGATTGACGGGACGCGAGTTTCGATGCGACTATAGCGTGCTATACTTTATCGGAATTAGAGCGTTCCCACAAATATAGCACCGCGATCGGACACATGTCGCGTTAGCGGCTCGAAGTAGCCACCTGGGATCGAGCGGCTACCTCACCAACTTTGGCGTTTGTGTGTTTCTCATGCTCGAGCGAGCCTTCCCAGTCATCGCACGATGATACGCGGCAAACAATAAGCTACAATTTTATATGTAATTAACGGAGTGAAGCGCGTTGGTGCAGTTCTTCCGGAGAATTCCGATGGGAATGTCCGCTTTCGAAGGGTCGAAAGCGGACATTCATTTCGTTAAATGCTTTAGCATTTAACGAAAAGTTTGTTGCCAACGATGCAGAATCTAGGGATTTCTATCCGCAAATTTTCGGCGAAATCCGGTAGTTGCTAGAAGTGTACCTTCGTGTTTCGAACCTAGTAGGTGAGAGCCTCGAACGTTCTTATGATGCAAATTTTTCTTAAGCATCCTACGTGGAACAGTTGTTCGGACACGAGTTTAGCATAATCCTAAATTTAACAATAAGTCGTCAAACTTCACAGCTGCTACTTCAACTAGCTTATACGGAGCTGTAACGTTGACCTAGTCTTCAAAGACAGTGAAAAACGATGAAGCTATACCATGGAATACGTTTCCGAGGGAGCTCAGGGGAGTTGACCGGCGAAGATGGGACGACCAAGACTGGCTGATCATCTAGTACCACAACTTCTAGCATTAGGTTACAAATGTTTTATAAAGTTGTAGTACGATATCTTGATATTTGTTACATGATATTTGTTACGTAAGCACACGCATGTATTTTACAAACTTTGTAAGAATTTCTGAAAATAAAACACCTTTGTTGAATAAAACTTATTCTACGAGGAAGCAAAATTGACTTTCGTCATTCCGGCACGTGTGGATCGCTATGTCCGGCACGTGTGGACCGATCCCTCCGCGATCCATTTTTTTTTTCCTCAAAAGCGAATAAAGAAAGGACAAGAATTAAAATGCCGACGCGCATAACAACCCCCTCGGAAAAAAGTTCTCCCTGTAGAACGAGCGTTCCTCCATCGTTGATTTCGGGGTAGCGCAAGTCTCGAACAATTGGAATCTCAGCTGTTTCTGGACGAGCACGCGACCGTGAGACTAGTTGCTCGTACTGGGTCCAAGACTTTGCATCTGCGCTTATTTCTCGTCCTACTCGGTCTCACGGCTCTCTCCGTACACACGCACCCTTGACGCATTGTGTGCGAAAATTATGAATCGACCTGAGGGAATGTCGCACGAGAGTGGAGAACTAAAGGAATCATTATCCTTAATACTACGTAGCGTGGCGTCTGCGCGTATACCTACGTAGGTACCCGATAATAAAAGGACCCACGAGGCTACAGAACGGAAGGGTGGGGGCAACATATCGAAGGTCCTCTTACGTCACACACGTGTTTCCCGCCATTCGCTTGGCACCCCTCCGCGGGAGTCTTTTGCACATGCTCGTGACGTCAGCCGAGGCACACGTCACCTGGAATGACGTCGAACGTCTGGTGGGGTCCGATTCCCTCAGCCCCGAAGCAAACAGTAGGGGTGCAAAGATTGTACGAAAAGGGTCTCTTGCGAGCAAGATTCCAGTCGCCACGGTACTCGCACGTTCGAAGGAATACCGGTGGCCCGCGAGGCCTACCGAAGGATCGAGGGGTGCGATTGCTGTGCGAAGAATGACGTGAAATTGTGCCAGACGCATGCGACACGCGGACCCCCCTCCCTGTCACACGTGGGAAAGTGGCACGCGTCTTGAACCTTGCGACCCGTGCACTTTGTATTCCACGAATGTTCATCGAATATTCCTTTTCTTGATACGGTACAGGATGACTAAAGCGAAGATGACACGGGACCATCCTTGTGTTGAAGCAGATAGCGCGGAGATAAAGAGGTTTTCGGACGATCCATGCATCTGACGGTTCAATATCGATAAAGTTGGAACTGTACGATGTGAGGAATCGTGAAAAAATCGTTACGATTCTACAGCTTCCTTGAGGCGTTACGTGCGTCCGTTGGGACCGGACGCGGGAGCTTCCGCAATTTTCTCACGTCAAGCGTGTATTTACACGCTCGACTCTTTAGTCGAACGAGTAAAGTTAATGTCAAGACACGGGCAAGAATCTCAACGTTCTTACCATATGTCTTGTACCGGGGTTACTGTAATGACTCAAAGACGACTCAGTCCGATAAGCATTTCGCGAACCATGACGAGGAGGGTGCAGCTGCGTTTAGTGTGCGTAAGAAGAAAATCGATGCAAGACACCCCGACTTGGTTTCTTGCGTGTTCTCTCTCTCATACCCATACGGTCGTGCGTATATGGGTCTCCCATACGCATTTCCTAAGGGGCAGGTGACGTTCGTCGCGTGCCGGCTCTCCCCTCTTCTTCGCTCGGACGAGATGTCTGCAAGAAAAGCATCGAGACCCGCAATGCATTGTCCTTCCACGCTCCTTGCTCGCACACCATTGTGGTCCCTTTAACACACGTTTCTTTCCATCGTTCGAACGTTGTGAAAGGAGGGGAACTTCTTTTACGTATTATAATACGTGGACATACTTATAAGAGTAGCCCGGAACGATTTGGCTATGTGGATTTCGGGTTTGGCAGAGACCGGAACCGCGAGGTAAAGACCGGATGCGAAATCAATCCGTGCAAGAATGCTCGCTATACACGCTGGAATCGTTCGCGATAGTTTGCTGAATCACTGCCACGATGTGTGGTTCACGAAGCGATATCGATTGTCACGAGTCGTGCGTCGTGGGCATTTTTAGAATTAGCTTTTGGTACCAATCGTGTCACGAATTTCGATTCCAGGATGGTCGATAATTATTGATATGGAACCAATGTATTAATTACCGATTAGTAGTGAAATATGTGATAAAAAACCCAAGATTCAAGACTATCTTCCCTGCCTTCGTTGTCTAAGGAGACTCGGATGGAGAGAACTGGCGCGAAAAGAGGGATGTCTTCAGCTGCCCCTGGGAAATCAATAAATCGACTAGGGAGCAGGTGACGTCTGGCACGTGCCTCCATATCTGTTTTTTCCTCCCAAGAGTCTTGATGATGACCCCCTCGCATCGTAGCTTCACTTCTAGTCCCCCCTTATAGGAATGTAGTGCCCTACTGGATGATCGTGCTGCAAGATGTGTCCATTGTCCGCCACCCTTAGCTTACACGTGACGTCTATGATCATCGCCTTCCAATAGCCGATCCGACTCCTCGCACAGGCATACTCCTCGATACATGGCTCATCTTCTTCTCCTCTCCCCTATTATCTAGCGCCTATAAATTTTCCTAGAGAATTTACCGGTTCTCATGCTTGTCGCGAGGCCTCGATGGACAGTCGTATGGGAAAGTGAAACCAACGAAACGAACAGCTGATGAGATCTTTTCACGATTCGGAGTTCTACACGTAGAGAGAAACGACGAGATAAAATTCATTCGCAGCGTGTGACAATATTAAACAATGCTTGGATTTGAATTTGTGTATACAATTGTTGGAACTGTATGATTGAAGAATTCGATAAAAAATACATTATACAATATACTCTTTTCGTTTTTCTGACTTCTTTTTTTCGTCGCTACGCTGTACGCGACGTTCCGCAACGTGGCGAATTGAAGGAAAAGTTTGATAATTCTCAGACCGCGAAAATTCCCACACGTCGGGTTATCCGGTCCTGCGAATAATTATTGCGACTACGGCAACAAAACAGTTTCGTTGATAAAACGAGGGTGCCACACTGGTGGCGAAATGATAAATTTTGCTTCCTAGACCTAACCCAACAGTCGTAATACCCTCCTTCCAGCCTTGCACAAACGTCATTAGCATGGAGCTAGAAGCACGTAACAGTGCCGATTCAGCTTTTGGAGAGGCCACCCGAGCGTCAATTGCCTGCGTCTCTCGTTATGCCCCTATTACGTCACACAAGCGCGACAGATTATTTTTAGAGAGTTACTTCATCCCTCCCTTCGTATCTGCGGAGATTATCCACTTTACTGATCAGTTCCGTGAACTTCTATATCTTCTTTATGTGGACCAATCGTCGAGCCAATGCATACTTTCTCTAATCGGGCGGAGAAAGATGTTTATTTAAAATGGCGCCATTGCGTCGCAAACGAATTTGTGAATGGTTTGGCTGAACATTCGAAAAACAAGAAATGAAGAAAGGACCTTATACCTCTGAACCTAACCAGTACATGTACTCGGGTTTCTTCGATCCTGCGTTGCATAGAGGGACGGAGAGAAAGAGAGAGAGAGAGTGAGAGGGGGGAAGAGAGAGAGAGAGAGAGAGAGAGAGAGAGAGAGAGAGAGAGAGAGAGAGAGAGAGAGAGAGAGAAGGAGCGAGACCCACCAGGGACTGGAGCGCATTGCACAAGTAGGGACCCCCTTTCGGGTTGGCGCCCGATATCGGGAGCTGTCCTCTTCCCGAAGAGCCGAGTACGGCCGAAGAGTCATCCGAAGACAGCCGAGACGATGGTGGGAACGTGTAGCGCCGAGTGTTCTCACCACGGGGCTGCCTGTGGGCTCCGCGAGAGTACGGCCGAGCTCTACGCGGACCGACGACGATGCAAGGTGGCTGTGCGATCGAGCCGAGGGCTTCGGGACTCTCTCGTGCACTCCGTTACGTAGCATCGGGGCCTCCTCCTGCTTCACCGTGCGAGCTGCTGCAAGCAACCAAGCAACCTGCTGACGCCGGTGGGATAGACCGCGTGTTGTTCCCGCTGCGTTCCTCTTGCTCCTGTTTCGTTTCGCGACCTTAGCAAAAATCGCCACGGCGATTAATGGCGTTCGTGTAATCTCATAGGACTAGCAGGACTCGAGCATCCTTGTAAAAATGAAACTATAATCCCCCTGGCATGAAAGCTTGCAAAGCTTCATTTTGTTATTGAGATTATGGCCAATTTTTCTAAACATTGCGCCGCGTCGAGGAATGGACGGGAGTGGAAGTTGTTGGGGGTGAGACGCACGCGACCATTTATAAGGGTCGACGAAAGCGAAGATCACGATGCGTAGGTACGAAGAAAGGGGACTTTTGGCCACGTGCAGAGGGGATCGCGATAGGTGACGAAAAAAAAATCAGATCTGTTCCGAGATCATCGAGGTTCGAAGTTAATGCTCATCTTCAAACAGATATCGGAGTGGAGGATCGTATGACACCGGTCTCGCTCGATACGATGGTCCTTTTTTGTACCATTTTTTTTGTTTTCTTTACCATCGAACTACAGGACAGAACCTCGACTCTATCTTCGTCACATCCGTTTGGTCGGCGAAGACTTCTTTCACCCTTTCAATGATTATCCCCGAACGGTTTTCATTTCGAATGCCTGGAACCGAAGAACAGTTCCGATGTGCAAACAACGAGCTGCATACGTGACGGCAAACCCATGGAGTTCGATCGTCAATGGCAATTCCGAGAGCAATTAGAAAACAAAATCCGAGCGTCGAATGTTTTTTCTGGTCGAGCTTAAAAGGTCGTTCGCAGACGGTTAAAACAACTTAACGGGTACTACCGCGTGTCTCGGATTTTGATCCCACGACCGTACCCGAACGACGAGGGTCCATTCTCGGCCTGACGGAGACTAAACATATCGTGTTTCCCAAAAGATTCGGCCGCCGAATGATTTTTATGAAGTTGCGGACAGCTTCTCTCGCGACTCAATCCCTCCTCCCCCTGGCTAAAGACGAGCTAAGATAGAGCCAGGTCAGCCATACTGTGTTAAACCACCCCTAAAACAAGGGCGTTAAAAATACGAGATTTTCCAGACGATACGTTGTGCCCGTGCGATAGCCTTGGGCCCCATGTAGAGTTAAATAAGCTTGTTTTTTTGTTAGCCCTTTTTATTTCACCCTTGACCATTCCCAATGGCACATCCATCCTGTTTATTTATTTTTTAGCGAATACGACACCATAAAAAAATGAAAAATCTTCAATTACCGTCTTAAAAGAGCGAGTCGACTCGAACGACGGAGTTTCGCTCGTGCCGCTCTCACTTTAGAGTCGAAGGGAAAAAAAGTCAAAAATAAGAAGTGAGAGAGAGAGAGGGGTCGTTAAAAACCCTAAAATTTATCGTTGACGCGGAGTCGCGTTCGAGGAAGGCGAGGAATCTCGGAGCTGAGACAGGCACGGCGCATAATTTAATTCTTTTTCACGAAGGACACCCCGCGCATAAGCCCAGGATCCTAAAACATTCCCACAAGACACCGCTATCCTTTTCATTGGTCCTAAAACCTCCCACGATTCTGGTTCGCTCTTTCCCTACGTCGGGGACGAAGGGAAACAGTTACCAGAGGCTAACTCGTCCTCGACGACGAAGAGTTTCAGCCTTTCTATGTAAATACCTGGACGCAGGATCGAAGGAACGTTGGAGCGAGCGAGATGGAACAGAATGAAAGAAAAAGGCTAACCATCGCCTTATAAACCTCCCCGCTCCCTCCCTTTCCTGACTACGATGCCCATCGTACCCTCTCGTTCTTCTCTCCTCTATCCCGTTTCTTCTTTTACTTCCCAATAAAATGTCGAGAATCCCGGGGACTACACAACCGCGTGTCCCTTCGCTCGTGTGTCAGCCACGCGTACTTCACTCCAGCCAGCGGTCAGGCCCATAATAGATGCACGAGGCCGGGCTCGTTTTCGTTTCTTATATACATATATATATATTTTTTTCTCTCCGTTCTTTTTTCTTCTCTACGTGCGCGACTCGCGCATTATGTGCCATCATACACCACCACCATCGTACACACGCACCATCATCGAGGAGGAGAGGGAATAAGCCAAAGGGTGAAGGCAACGCGAATCGCAGAAACGTGGGAATCGTCGCCAGGTGATCCGTCGCCTTGGTAGTCTCCCTCTCCCTCTCCCTCTTTACACGCTCCTCGTTGTGTATAGGTACGCGATGTGGAAGTTCGCAAGGAAGAACGGAAGGAAGGAAGGTGAGGACCATTCCGGAAGGGGCCACGTGTTTTAATGCCCGCTTCAACTTGGCTGGTTCTTAGGGGTGAATTGAGCAAAGAGGGGAGATGATGCGATATTACAAAACAATATATACGATGCGGGACGGTTCGTTCACCAACAGCGTTGGAAATTGATAAAGTTTGTTTTATAAACAAAATTCAACGATTTTATCGTAGACTCTTAAACCAACTACGGTCACGCCTATTCTATCGGTTAATTATCTTTATCGCGAATAGTACAATTATCAAAGGATTATAAAATTTGATGGGATATTATTACGATTTTTTTCGCAGCCTTTATAGTCAAAGATTTTTTGTTTGCACATACGGTTCGCATTTATTTCGCACGTGTTGGAGCTGAGGGTTCTATTGTTGGAAGTGAAATATTGCCAAGTGAGGAGGGGGGAATAGAATTGCGTCGCGAACGCACGATTCTAACTCGTCGGTCAAGTCGACCGATATCTGTTCTGGCGACGGTAATAAAAATAAAAAATAAACAAATAAACGTGAGTGATTATTACTCGGACAGGAAATATAAAAAATTATCTCGAGAGATATGCCGCCACGACGTTCGCTAAGAAATGTCGTCCGAGGCGCGAGAGACTCACGAAACACATTTTTCTAGAAATACGAGGAGGAAAATAATTTTTTTTTCTTCCGTAGATACGTTTGTTCTGGACAAACACGAGGTCTCGGGTTTCTTTGAGCCGAGCAGTCAAGAAATTTGTCTCACCAGTTCCTACATGTTCGAAAGGGTACGTGGGGGGCGTTTCATTCTCGCGGGAACTCAACAGGAATTACCTGCTCGTTCGTGAGATGAGAGACGGCCATTGTAGCGATTTTTCCTGTGCGTGCGTCCAGCACACGACCTCGTTCCCATAGCCAAGTACATATATATATATTTTCTCGAACCCACTGACCCAATTTTCACTGAATGGTTCGTTTTGGTTTATGATCGAAAATTTTGGGCTCGGTATTATGCGTCGCGCGACGAAAATGTTCTAGTTACAATATTGTACTTTTACAATGGAGTCGTTCGCTGCAATAGACTCTATAAAATCTTTTCGTGGCAACCTACTTCGTAAAACGATAACAAAAAATTATTAAAACATAATATAAGAAATAAGAAAAAACAAGACCGACTAAAAATCGTTTTCATGATTAAAATTATTTATCATTTTATAAAATTTATTAATTAAATATTTTTTGTAGACGATCAACGAGAATTGACGAAAAATGTACATTCGACGTGACGATTTTTAGCCGACTATAAAATATTTTCTTTGAAACTTTATATTATCCAGTTCCGCTTCGTCGAGCAGTATTTCCATTGTTTTTATACGTAGCGACTAAATAAACTCGTACTCGTTGATTTGACTTTTGAACTACGCGTAAAAAAACAGAATTGTCGTCTGTCATTTTCTCCCAACACGGACCATATCGAGAATATACATTTTGTAAAAAAAAGGGCTCTCACAGCCCGCATCGCTCTTACGAGTTTATTAAAAGAATATGAATTCCGGGGTACGCGCGAGGATCGAGGCACCCACCCTTGCGTGGGGCACGCAGCTCGTGTGTATAGGAACGAGGGAGAAAAATTGTTTTTTTTTTCTTTCAATTTTATAGACCACAAGGAACCCTCGAAAAAACGGGAAACCCCGTTGAAAATTATTTTCCGACGATAATACAAAATCCGGGGCACGTTTTACCCTCGGAAGCTCATCGACACAGATGTCGGATTTTTTTTTTGCGGGCGTAACAGGGCTGGAAGGATGGAGTTTTATACGAGAAAAACCTTTTTTCTCGGTTAAAAATTTCGGAAGCATTCGTCACCCTTCCAGAATGCCAGGTCGAAGGTATCGAGAAAACTGCGGAAGGCGAACGAATGTTGGCGTCGGTGGAGCGAGAGGGTGAGGGAATGTAGTTTACGTGGGAAATTAAAAAATGAGGGGGTCTTTTAAAAAACCGGTCCTCGTCGTATAATATACTTACTACTATACACCAAATTATACACACACACACACACACCCACATATATATATATATGTATACACGTATGGTATTATACCTTGTGACTTGTGGGCGGAAGTGAAGATTTCAGATTCGACGGGATAACGTTTCCTTCCTGAAGGATCCCATGACTGTGGGATACACGAGAACTTCCACTATGGGCTAAGCGTGGGTGCGAGAGCTGCAGGTGTATGTCGAAAGATGAGGTTCTCGAGAACCGTAGCGAAGCGTGTAAAAAGGGCGAGAGGGACGAAGAAGAAGAAGAAGAAGAAGCGTTAGGGTGGGCGTTCCAAATTTAGAGGCAGTCCAGGCTTCTTCTCTCGCGCTCGAGAGGTTTGTGGTCAAGCGGCGAGAGAGCTTGCTTTACCAACCACTTCGAAACTCGTACATATATCCAGCAGCCTCCCTCTCTCACTCTCTCGCTCTTTCTCCCTCCGCCTTCTAGGGTTAATGAGAAGGTCGCGACATCTGACCGGACGCCTTCCGTTATGACAGCTCTCCACGGATATTTATGGGAAATTATGTATCATGGGAAACGAAAAGGTCCAGCGCGACGATAGGAGAGCCTGGGAATTTTGTTCTTCCCGGTATTACTCGCGTTTGATATTGTTCCGGGATATCAGCAATGGAAAAGACAAAACCTTTTGACTTGTAAAATTCAAATATTTCTCAAGCAATCGCGATTAAATTACGGAATTCATATCTTCCCATATAAATTGTCGATAAAAAATTATTTTTCGATAAAATTCTTGTTTGTTTTTATTCAATTAAAAACTGTAAATTATCTTAACAACTCTCGTCGAGCTTTGAAACTCAAGTTCAAGGTTACCAGGATATCTGTATTGAGGGAGGTGGGGGTAAAGATACCTACGGTTTGAACGCAAATGCCCTCGGCCGTTCCGCACTTCCGAGTTCGAGACATCGAGGCCCCGCGCAGATGCGACGAAACGAGAACTCTCGGTAGAGAAACCCACCTCGTACGGCAATCACGTTTGCCCGAACGTATTTTGCGGATTTTCGTACCGACGTTCCGTTTCTCCGTCTTACTGCGTTACTCGTGTACCTATCGGCCATACGCAATAATATACCAGTCCTCCAGGGACAAAGATGCAGTTTAGCGGAGCACATTATGCGTTTAGTATGGGCGAACCCAAATAAAACCATAAACTACGTAGTTATGACGGTACTATCCTTTTTCGAAATAACGGACTCTCGTCATCGTATCGAAAGGTACTAAGGAGACGGAATGACCGATCCTCCGAGCGTTTCGTTTTAAACCGGCGAATACGAAAAGGTCTCCATATACATTTACGCCACGAATACTGCCAAAGTTTTCGTGACAATTTCGATTCGTTGCGTGAAATATTGCACGCTCTTCGTTCGTATAATTTGTTTTATTTTCAAATCGTTCGATTATTGCGATAATATTGTTCGATTCTGCTCGATCGAAGATAATGAATTTTAATCGACGAAAATTGTATTTATTTACGGGAACTTTTTAGAACTACATTGATTTCTTTTTCATCCAATTTTAATAATAAATAATAATAATAATCATAAATTTCAATAATAACGATATAATCGTTAATTTTGTCTTGATAAATAAGGGATGAATTGAGAGCGATTTTTTTAACGTAACGAGGCAGATGGTTTCGTTCGCCGATTTTTACCCGTATTTGTTAACAAATAATTGCAGCTGTAGTCCGAACAATAATTTTACTGTACTCGAACGAGTCGATCCGTATCTTCGTCGAGACCAAAAGAAAAAAGGGGTTAGCGTTTTGTAATTTCGCAATCGGTCGATCGGCCTTACTGAGAGCGCGAGGTTCGTAACGAAAGCACGATAGGAAAAATCACATAACTCCCGCGCTCTTGATTCTTCCGAGTCTGACGTAAGGGCTAGGGGGAGGGGAGGGGGTGGAGGGAAACGATAACTAAAACGAAATAACACAACAATCAAAAAAACACGATCGTCGTCTACGATTGTGAGTTCGAAACGACTACGACATTGCTGAAAATTTATGGCGTTGCGTGGTTTACTATCGAATTTATCGGCTCGGATCTCCGACCATACGTGCTTTATACGGATTATCGAGCGGCGTGATCTCGATTTAGTGAATTGTTTTACGGCGTTTGACGGAGCGCGGGAGAATTTTATCGTCGCAAATTTCACGAGTGTTTTTCTCGACGAGTGTACATCTGGCTAGAACTAAAATACACGTGTCGACTCCACAACAAAGATATCAGCTGAAATATTTATTTAAAAAAAAAAGAGAGAAAAAATCTGAATAATTGACGATTAAACGGTACGTTGTTTTTTAACGTTTAGAAATGAAATAAGAAGCTATGATAAGGATGATAATTATTAATAATTTACGGGAATATTCGATGGATATAATAATTGGAAAGCAGGTAGTAGGTAATGTTTTTTTCCGCAACAAGAATAATTCTAAAGCTATCGTGGCGAAGACGCATTCACGAAACGCGTTAAAATCGAGAATACCACGTGGAGGAACGTTCGTTTCGTCCGCTCGTACCGACGTTTGTCGTCCCCACGTTTTCGACCTCTAAAAGTAAAAGTTTAGCCCCGGTGCTTTTAATCGCAGGTCGTAAAAGTTTATCTCTTTATTGCGGCGACGAATACCTCTTAAAACGCTCTGCAATAACCGATTTTGTCAACAGTGCAAATATCCTTCGTACATTCATTGAATAGCTCCTGCGCTCTGCCATTTATATATATATATATATATATTAATTCTATAGACGAACGCAGGACTACGAGGATCGGAAAAAATCAGTATTTTTTTCGAACTTTATGCGTTTACTGGCAAGCCTGGTAAGCGTGCCATCCACCAATCGGCACGACGTTCGTTCTTAAACAAATAATCAATACAAAAAATCCAACAAGAAAAAATAATTATATAATTAGACAAATTTCATTTCGCGAATATGAACGTTTTATTTTAATGACCGTTGCCATATTTTAAAGTCCGTCGAGACGGGTGAGAAGTGGTGTAAATTGCGAGGAAACGGATTCTATAAGCAAGTAAATTAACGTAAAAAAAAAGAAAAGAATGAAAAAAAAAAAAATTATATAAACAGTGGTTTCGTTCATGGGAATTCTCATAAAGGCTCTCGTATGCGCCCTTCCCATTGCTCGTAGTTGCATCGGATCGCACTACGCGCGTCAGCCACACTTATGACGCGCGTACACGTACGCACGCACACGCGAGCGGCCACGTAGTAGTATGTTTGCCCTCCTGTGTCAGATGCTTCTCTATCGCATGCCTTTACGCTTTACCGCTTCCGTACAGTCGTTTCGCTGAATTACCACGGGCTTGCGACGATACGAAGCAGCGCTAAATTATTTTTTCGACATAATTTAATACACGATAAAAATGACTTATCGTAAAAAAATAATTAAATATTCGATAAGCGTGAAAAATAAGTGATTAAAATCAGTTATCGTCGACTTTGTAGCAGCTATTCGATACATTTTGATCAATTTCCATGAAATTGTATAAACATGTATCGATATCTGATAAATTATTGAAATTTGTATAAGAAGTTTGATACAAAATTGCAGAATAACAATTAAGACGTTTTATTGTAATTTTTGATATTATTTAATCAATGATTAAATTGATCGCACATGAATTGTAGAATATCGATAAAAAGTGTTGTTCGATGGAAAAAGATATTTGTTTTCTCATCGTAAAATATTCAGAGGGAGCACGAACGACCCGTATAGGCACGGCGCGAATTCCCACACATCAACAGGTCTCTCAGTAGGGCTTGAGACTGGCGCGGAGTTTCCCCCACCCTAACGCGAAGATATCCATCGTTGCCCCCACTCCTAACAAAATTCATCCCTACCACACGGACATTTGGGTGCATCGTCATGCGGCCGCCAAATTTGTAAAACGTCATACAGTTACTCGTTTCCATCCCGAGCGAACGGGACCTCACCGTGCTCGGTGAGAACATCCCGCGGGAGTTTTCAAAGTTTATAACACAGTCGATCGATTCTTACGAAAGATATTATTTACCTCTGGTAGTCGATCGAAACAATTATCACGAAGTGACAGTGTGATTATCGAAAGGAAAAGAAAAGAAAAACTGAAATTAGTGAATCGTGCGTGTGTGTCATCGTCGATTTTCCTATAATCGAAAATTCATACAATTCGATCAGTGATTTGATATAAATAATATTTCTTTCGGAGTACGTGTTTATTCGGAAAGATAAACGAATCGATAAGTAAACGAAGTGAAATTTGATATAAGCCGGTAGTGTCGATCGAGAGATAATCGGTTCGAGGAAATTTTTCACCGGTGGATTATTTAAATGGTGGATTATTACAATTACAAGATGTCAGGGAGCGATGATGAATTCGAGCCGCAGACCCAATCGGGTATGTCGAAGGCCGAGCTACGACGGGTGAGGATTAATTTGAATTTTGTATTTTATTTTATTCCCTCCTACCCTTCGAGTGTCTCGTAATTCCATAGCTTTTTTTTCTCTCCTTTGTACATCGCGAGAACTTTCGCGAAACTATGTAATCGCCACGTGTTCTTACGCCATCGTGCATTTCAATAATTACAGAGCAACAAGCCGATAATGGAGAAGAGACGACGCGCTCGGATAAACCAATGTCTCGACGAGCTCAAGAGTCTTATTCTCGAAGCGATGAAGAAAGACGTAAGTAGACGAATCATTATTCACGTACGTTTATAAACTTAAAAATCATGTGAGAAAAAATCGTCAATTATAAAAATCGAATCGAGAGACAGTGAACAAATTCTCTCAGTTCTGCCAGTAAATCTCGCGAGAATCATTTTTATTTTAAACACGGTAATTTAAAAAGTTCTCGTTGACATCCCTGAAAACAATTTCATAATTATTCGAAACTGTTTTTTTTTTCACCGTCGCGCGCATACCTGCCGAGGCTAAAAATCGGGGTCGTAGAATAACAATCTCAGATCGTCGAATACCGCGAGCGATGTATAAAACACAAGCTCTAGTCTTAACGGTAATAAGTCCGGCAAATGTTTGATCAGGTTTGCCGAAGGGTGAAAAAGGTAGAGAGAGGGTGGTCTTTTCCGTTCTCTCGTCGAGAGACCGTAGGCATTCGTACGTATTTGTGTCTGGAAGCATAGAATGAACGGAGAGAGAGAGAGAGAGAGAGAGAGCGAGAGTGCCGGAATGGCGGGTGGTGAAGAGCGAGAGGGACCGTTTTGTTTTAGTATTTGAGATGCCACACGCCGTGGGAACCCTTCGGTCTCGTCCTCTCCGCCTGCCCCCCTCCCCCTTCCGCTCCTCCGGACAACCCACGCTTCGATGGTCCGCGGCATGCGAGCGAGTCCGCGCGCTACCGTGTCAAAGACTGGTACAATGGCACGTTTGTCCTCGAACGGTTTAACAAAAAAAAAACAAAAAAAATCGAGTTTTGATAAAGAATTTTCAAGTGGGATTTAATTGCTCGGCACTTCTTTTTTTCCTCTCCTTACCACTCTTCTCTCTTTCTCTCTAGATACAAAAAATGCTGTTTGCACTAATTTTTAATTTTTTTTGTTCACTTTCACTGAAAATTATACGAGAAATTATGCCAAGTATCGTTCCCCGAGTGCATTAATATTCGTGAATGAAGATGAGCGCGAGATGAGTGGTCGGTGGCAGGGGAGGGGGAAGATCCGGTATCAGCAGGGTAACTCTATCCAGCATGAGTGATTTCTCCAAGCGTTTATAAACCGAGCGAGACGGCGTGTCGTTCGGTCCTCTCCTTTCCTTCCTTCTCTCTCTCTCTCTCTCTCTCTCTCCCTCTTTCTCACATGGTCCTTTCCTTCTCTCCTTCGTTCTCGTCATCGTCTCTTTCTCCTCATACCTTGGCGTGTTCTCTCCCCGTCCAGATGACTTCCGCTACCTGCTTCGCTCTCCAGTGTCCGTTCTCGTCCTTGTTCACACACATACACACGCGAGCGCACGCATACACTCGTGTTACTGTTGGTCCTCGCGTAACGCCCCCCGCGTTCGTGGGAACCTCCGCGGCGTAATTATTAAAAAAAAAAAAAAAAAAAAAAACCCATCTAGGGTTACAGCCTCCTTTTGTTGACCGTATCATCTTTGAGGATCCCGTGAAGCATTTCGCTTCTGAGTCCTCTCTCTCTCTCTCTCTCTCTCTCACAGACACACACTCTCTCGATCATCGGTGCGAAAGAACGTGGGAGGGTGGGATTCCCCGGTTTTCCTTTTTTTTTCTTCTTCTTTTTTTTTTCTCGTCTTCCTTCTCTCGCCGCGGCTTGTAGTCGTTGCAGGTGCCGCGGGAGCATCTCATGATCTTTCGCAGGGTGTCGGGTTCATCGCCGCGCGAGGATCATATCGATTTTCTATTGGTTCGAGAAACTCGGAGATTATCGTTCTCCTCTGGATTTTCCCACGTCATCACCCGATCCGTGAGATTTACAGTGAGAAAATCCGACTTTTTTTTTGCGCGTCCACATTTTCACAAAGATGGGAAAGAAATGATGAAGTTTCTATCGATCTATAGAAAGTGAAAAAAATAAGTAAGGCGTTTTTTTTTAGTTAGTTCGTTTCACCCGTTAATTTCAAGGGTTCGTTTAAATCTCCGCGGTTCTAAGGATAAGTGACGAAAGAAATGTAGCGTTGGAAAGTAGTAAAACGCTTTTGGTTCGAGTCGTATACGCGACGGCATCACTCGTCCTGAGAAAATGTCCTAAAGTAGTTCCCTAGCTTGGAAGAGAGTCATGCGAAATGTATGCGCGGGTCTGTTGCGGGCGAGAGAAGGAGCGAGACGGAGAGATCATAGAGCAGGAGAGAGGTACGTCATTACGGATGAGGCGGGATTCCCACAGAGCATCACTGCACGGAGGGATAGAGAGAGAAAGAAAGAGAGAGAGAGAGAGAGAGAGAGAGAGAGAGAGAGAGAGAGAGAGAGAGAGAGAGAGAGAGAGAGAGAGAGAGAGAGAGAGAGAGAACGACAGAGAGTAACTCTTTATCGTCGTGGCGTGTGTAACCGAGACGATCGTCGACTCCCACGCCTATTGTGTACGTGGTCGAGCACCACAGAGAAAGAGACGTACGAAAAAGAATTCTCCATAAATATATATATATATATATATATATACATATGTACATTGTATATGTATAAGTATACGAATGCTAAGCTGTCCAGACCGGGATACAGATCGTTCGCGATCCTAGATGTATCCACACAATATAGTTTTCGAAGATTTGGAAGTAGCGCCCCTGCCGAATCACCATTCACTTTTATTGGTTGCCAAAGGGCTGGAGAGTCGGAGATCTTTCTTTTTTTTGAAGAATAACCCCGATTCGGAACGGACAAGGAGTTCGTTCGTGGTTATAATTCGAGAAAAGAGTAGAAGTGCTCTCGAAAGAAGAAAAAAAAAGAAAGGGAAAATCTTTTAACGGGTTCCCACGATCGATTTTTCCCCATTCATTCGTATACGGTCAGGCTATACACCCTCGTTCTACCTGTTGCTCCCTTTTAAGAGGATTATCCTCCTGACGTAACACGAATTTCCCGTTTCTTCGGGAAATTTCACAATGGACCGTGAAAAATTTGCATATATCTATTTTCACGCGGTAGTCTCGGTGCCGAGGAAACTTCTTGTTTACCGAGTCGACGTCGTCGTGTTTAGTGCAGTGACGAGGTATGAGAATAAATCCCATGAAAAAAATGAGTACAGGAGGCTCGTTCAAGAATCGCGAGTTTGCAACTTACCGACGCGAGTTAACTTGTTTACCGACAGGAGGAAAACATAGTCGACGATCGCTGATGGTATTGAAAAAAGCAAAGATAAAGCTCTGCCATTTTTACCGTCGGTCGGTCGTTTACCGACCGTCGATAAGAAACATTTCCGATCGTTTACCACGAAATTTAATCGCACCCGTTATCTTTCTCGTTACAGCCATCTCGTCACTCGAAGCTCGAAAAGGCAGATATACTGGAGATGACGGTCAAACACCTGCAGACGGTTCAACGTCAGCAACTTGGTACCGCAGTCGCGACCGATCCCGCCGTACTGACGAAATTTCGTTCCGGTTTTTCCGAGTGCGCTGGCGAGGTATCGCGCTACGTGTCTCATCTGGAGAACGTCGAGCCAGCGGTGAAGCAACGTCTGGTATCCCATCTCAACAGTTGCGTCACGAATCTCCAGCAGATGGCGCCTTTCTACAGTCACTACGTGCCTTACATGCCGGAAAGATTGTATCCCGAGGTCAAGGTTGGCTTCCAGAGCGACTTTCAAAGTGGCGACGAGAACAACAATGGCAGCGCCACAAGGATTCAGATACCAAGTGGTGTGCAGCTCATACCGAGTAGATTGCCGACCGGTGAATTGGCACTTTTGGTACCACAATCGGCCGGTATATCGGCCAACTTTCCCTTCTTCCCGCCAGCCCCTGAGGCATCGAGCAGAAACGGATCGACATCAGCCTTTACCGCTGTCAACAGATCTCACAGTCCTCTGTTAAGTCCGTCCACCTCGACCTCCAGCTTTGGCGAGGAAAGTCACAATTCGGAGGCGTATCCTCCGTCGCATTCGCCGAATCAGTCGCAGCATCGTTTCAAAATTCCGGAACAGAGCCCTTCGGCCTCGTCCAAAAGTTTCTCGTCGTCGTCGCCCGAAACCCAGAAGCCACAGATAAGCTCGTCCAGCGATAGAAAAAGATCGTTGTCACCTACGACCTTCGTCGAGCCGAAAGTTCACCGCGAAGTGGGATTTTCAGCACCGGTAACGAGAGAAACGTCGTCACGCGAGACGCAAATATCGACTATCGCCAGTATTCCGAGTTTTGTACCGAGTTTGAGACAACCGCTTTCCGTTATTACCGATAAGACTTACAATCGAACGCCGATGTTCCCGAAGAGGGAGAGCCTCAAACGTCATCATTCGGACGGTCTTTTGGTCATTTCGGACAAGAGACCGCGATACAACGAAGCATCGAGCTCGACGATGTCGTCGAGCGTGAACGGTGGAAACCGCGACGGTCACGCGACAGTTTCGGTCGAGGATCTTTCGGGCAAGACGAATTCGGCATTCGCCAGAAACTCGAACGGCGATACGGTACGAGTTTCCGCCGCCGATGCGGGAACTTCGCAAGGAAACGGAGATATGTGGAGACCTTGGTGATCGAGGATCGATGACGTTTCTTTTTTTAAACTAAACACGGATTTGATTGAAATTGGGTGGCAAAAGAAAATTGTTTGGACCTAATTAAATTTATGTTAATTTTTTTGTTTGGCCGATATTAGTCGTAAATTTGTTTTCTCATTATCTTTATTTTCTTCCGAAGGTTCAGTTACTATGAATTTATCGTATAAATGATAATTTGTCTAGGGGGAACGAGAGACTGTTTGAAATTGGCTGATGGAGTTTCAGTGAGAATGTTTTTTTTTGTATTTATTGCTAGTTTTTAGAATCGCGTTGGTGAAACAACGCCGTTATAAGTTTTCGATGGGCATTGAAGAGCTCGTTGCATAAGAGAGACGCGTTTGAAAAGAAAGTAAAAGAAAATTGGGCCATAATCGTATATCGTAAAGCGATAACGACGAGAACGACACCACGATGTGTTCCTACGGCGAAAACACGTCGAGGCCTATCGACACACGTCGTACGTTCATCTCGCAAGCCGCATCCTTCCAAAGTATAAAGACTAAACCTAAGCTTTAAATAAATGAAATAAATAAAAAAAATAACGTTTAATCGAGACGGGACGATCTGTAAATATTATAATCGTTGTAAATAAACTTTCGTTTTTTTGTTTTCATCGTAATTTAACATAGGTTAGAATACAACGAACGATATAGCCAACATATTTTCTACGTTTTGTTTGGGATTGCGTATTTTTTTCATAGGCAATTTAAGTATTACGAGTTTGTGATAATTGATGTAACGTCGTTCGATGATAAACTACATTTTCAATAAAAAAAAACAGTAAATAAAAAATATTTAACAAAAAAAAACACACGCACGCTCGAACGAGGACAATCAAATATTTTTATCCTAGTATAACGCACCGTTGGCCGCTTCGCGAAGTGGACGATAGCGGAAACGTTTATATTCGGAGTTCCGGAGGGAAAAAAAATAAGATATAAAAACGCCTTTGTGGATCCTGGTCCGTTAAAGCGTTAAGCGTTCTTGCGGCGTTGAAAAAACCCCGCATCGTGTGCCGCGGGGGGTGGTTTGCGCGGCGCTTTAGCCTTTCAAGAGGCGTTAAGCGCTCCCGCCCGCTCGACTTCATGAGTCAGTGAGAGAGAGAGAGAGAGAGACAGAGAAGGCGAGAGAGAGAGAGAGAGAGAGTGCTCTTTTTCTTTTCTCCGATAAAGGAATAAAAAAAAGAAGCGAAAAAGGAAGGACAAAAAAAAATGCTCAGAGAAAAAGAAAGAGGAAGAAAAAAGTCGGTAAAGAGAACAAGAATTTCAACCACCTGTTACGCGGTAAAACTAACCCCTCCCCCCGCCCCTCCGCTCGCTTTCCTTCGCGCGCACATTCTACGACTAAGCGCAAGAGCAACGGGCTGATTTATCGACTAAGCCCGTGAACTTGGTCGTCGTAAAGTGAAATATTGTTACGAAAGGGGGAGATGTCCGACGAGAGTTTATCGAATAAGTGATTTTCGCGACCGCGACATCGATGTCTCGGCGTCGATCGGCTCATCGTCGATTCTGTACGATACGAAATCGTTAAAATCACCTCGATTAATTATCATTCGATCGCGGCATGTCGATATTTTATTTTATTTTTAACTCTTTAAGAAGACATTTTTTGTTTTAATTCAGAATAGTCGTCTCGTCATTTGTGCCCAAATTTGTCTTGCGGGATTGCTGATCACAGATTTTTTTCTTCTCTTCGTTACAACAAACGTACCTTTCCAGTAAACGGCCTATTCGTACTTCCCACCGATCAGTTTTTCTCGTTATTTACAGCGGAATATATATTTAAAAAAAAGCAAAAAATTTGATACGAAGAAAAACCTTCTTCAATTCGCGTTTCTTGCCCCATTTTTTCAAAACCCGATCGCCGCGGGATCCCACAATTTGCAATTCATGTACAACCTGGCTGCAGGATGGATCGTACCGAAATAATCCCAAGGACGCGTGTAAGAGAACTCGAGAAAGAGAGAGAGAGAGAGAGATAGAGAAAGAGCGAGAGAGGGAAGAAGACAGAGCGATCTTCTCGTCATTCCTTCAGCCAACGGTGGCTTGTTTGAAATAAATTCGAAACGGTTCAACTTCGATAGTCGAACAAGATTTACCACGATGAGCTCGCGAGTTCTTTGATTTGCAAAAGTTCCTATACACGGGCTGAGAATTGAAGGAGCAGAGGGATGAGAGTTGGCGAGAGGGCGGGGGGGGCGCGTAAAAGATAGGGATCTCGCGAAACGACGCGTCCTTTTTCGAGAGGCGAGTATTCCCTCACTCGTACGTCCGTATATACATACATACACACATATATATATATATATGACACATAACCATACGCGATGTATAGCTGAGAGATCTCTCGGTCTCACCAGAAAGAGCAAGAGAGAGAAAGAGAGAGAGAGAGAGAGAGAATCGAAGCGAGAGGAAAAGCGGCGAGAGGCCCTTCTCGCTATATCAGGAGTATAAATAATTACTCGAGCTCCGGAGCAATTACTATAAGTTATAGTGTAGCCGCTACAATTTGCAATGTCAAGACATAAACACTGCTACCGCTTACATTTGAATACATTAAGGTGTTCGTTGGGATCTATATACTCTGATTGGCCGCCCTGTAAGAGTATGTATCGTATCTATATACCATATTTATTATATACACACACGTATATTTATATGTATTCCTATATATAAATATACATATGAATAGTATCTATATATATACATATAGATACGTAAAATCGTATCCGTATATATACGTGAGCTACGATCTGGTTGACGATTTTTATTGCGGAAACGATCGTCTTGGGTTTCGCGCAATGTTCCTTCGCCGCGCTCTCCCCATTCGCTGATGGATCCCTGAGCGTTCAGCAGCTTCGGGCAACGTGTTACCATCGTACCGAGAGCTTTAACCTGGTACGCGTCACGAGTATATAGTCGGCCATATTGTCGTTTTAAAACCGTGATGAGTGCGCGCGCCGAGATTGTCGTTCTCGAGGCTATAATCGCATTCGCGATTTCCCATCCCGCACTGATGTCTTTACGATCGCTGAATCGGCCTGAGTATACCGATAATCCTTGATCGAAACGAAGTACCTATATACATATATCGTCATCGAAAGAGAAAGAGAGGGAGAGAGAAGCCTCCGGAGAATTGCGAGAACGATTGTTTTATGACAGGAGAATCCTGTATGAACGCGAGAGAGAGAGAGAGAGAGAGAGAGAGAGAGAGAGAGCGGGCGAGACCGAGGCTCTTCAAAGGTATGTGATATATATATATATATATGTATTATACGATGATGATTCTGCACGGATAGAATAGCAGCACTTTATATATATTTCGTTCGCTCAATTTGGCAAAATCGTTCTGCGGTCGGGGAAGTGGCTCGATTTTCCTCCCCGCAACCCGGTACGCCACGATATATACACACATGTGCCATGCATGTATGTATACCTATATACATGTTTATATATATATATATATATATCTAATAGATGGGAGATTGAGAGAAGAGCTCCGTTGGGTATACTGAACGGGGTTCATCTCTCTCCTCCTCGCGCCGATGTTCGTCGAAGAGGGATATATAGAGGATCTCGCCCTATTCGTGCACACAAAACACCATCGGCCAGTTTCCTCTCACTTTTGCTCACCGTCTTTAACTCTTCCTGCCTCCTCTTTCCTTCCTGACGTATTTATTACGCGCAATCGAGAATCCCTTTTGTGCGGCGGATAAGAAATACAAACAAACAAACAAAAGAAGAAGAAGAAAAAAAACACACGAAAAATACAAAAAAAAAATGAAAACGAAGTAAAAACGTCACGTCTCGTGAATCCTCTCTCGCCCCCTCCGTTGGGCTTTATCTGTCCAATTAAGGATCCTCGCTGTCTCGTGACGTTTAAGGGACGCCTTTGCCCGTTATTTTTTTTGTTTTTCTTTTTGTTTTTGCGTTCACCACGATCTTGCTCCCTTTCTTGTACGCTCTAAAGGGATTCGCTTCTAGCTGACGGTCGTATAATGGAACTATGGGGCACTCGGGGTTTTATCGACCGGTTTTCTCGCCAAGAACTTCCGCCATATGTGTCTCGTAACGAAATAAAATAAAAAAATAAAAAAGGAACAACAAAAAAACCAGCCAGAAAAAAATGCCTATATTATTAGACGCCGAGGGCAACTATACGATCGGTCCGATTTAGTCGTGATGGGCTCGTCGGTACCGGAATGGCGATCTCGATAGCTCGAGCCGTGCCCAATTATCGCACAGAAGCGAGATCAAACGACATTAGAATCATTCGTGGTTCGCGCTCACCTGTGTTTCTATATATGTGTATATGTGTGTGTATGCGCGCGGTGGAATATTGTGGTCCAGAGGATTTTCCAACGCGCAGTGGACTCTTCCATGGTTTTTGGGAGGCAATACCAGCTTCCGGTCGACAGCTATTTTACCAAACTTTCGTGTGCGAGCACTCTCGTACATCGACATACACATGCACACACACACACATACTTGCACACTTGTATAAGATTGACTGGAAAAATCAAACGGCGCGCCGATCTTCCGGGTCTCTGCGGCCGCGCCGGACGAACAAACGGAATGACCGCACTGGACACAAATGTACTCATCGACAATATGTAGCCTGTATTCTCCAATAATATATAGATATTTTTGTATATAACGTAGAACGTACGTATACACGTCTGTCTATGTGTTGATGTATGTGTGTGTCTCTGTGTGTGTATGTCTCGATGCACTCTACCAGTTGCCCGGATGTTTTTCGCGTGTCGCGATATTTTGATGGGCTTCCGATCGGCGAAGAGAGTAATACCCGGTTGGAGAACGAAAAGCGGACGTTCGACCACACCAGGGCCATTTGCCCGTTCCACCCTCGAACACACCCCTCCCGCGACTCCCACTGATGCGGTCTCTTGAATATCTCCACCTCCTCCTCCTCCTCCTCCATCCTTTCTCCCACCTCCACGTCGATCAACCGAAATTTTGCATCTGTACTTCGTTGAAGTTTTAATGCGTTTTTGCGGCGTCAGTCATTGCAAAGGTTAATCAGCAATCGTTTAAAGGTCTGTCCAGGTATCGTACAAACGCGCGTATGTGTTCGGACGCGCCAAGCGTTTGTCTCTTTGCGCGTTATCGTTTTTGTACCGCCAGCATACGTATATGTATATATATATATAGATATATATATATATAGATATATATTCTTGTTTTTTTATCTCTGTATTTCACGTACGATGGAGCCGTAAATGCAATTTTTCCGCAGATATGGAAAATTTATACGTATATAATATGGAACGAGTGACACGAGAATCGTGTCTATATTACGTTTCTGTATGTGTTTATGTATATATATATATATATATATATACGCGGTGGTGTATACAAGCGTCATGGCAATATTGGCCGGACGCTCTGTGACGAGAGCGTATTAATTATAACTCTGGTCAGAGGAACGTCAAGAGAGTTGCGTTCGCGAGTACCTACGATAAATTGTCGGTTTACCAGCAAATCTCATTTCCACCCCTAGCCCGCCTTCCTCACAAACCCCTCGTGCACTCCTTCCCCAACCGTTATTTTTACCACCCCTCGTTCGTCCCCGTCCATCGGTCCACGAGTTTATATATATATATATATATATATATATATATATATAGTACTGTATACGCGATGTACGAAAAAACGGACAAACTCTCTGTGCGTAACGCCCCCCTCGAGCACCCTTCTCCCCGTGATGCTCGCTCCTTTTTACCGTACGGATATGGAATTCTTTTTTCTCGTCTCCTCTCTTTCGTCGCTTATTTGTAGGTTTTCGTCGCGTATTTACCTGTCGTACGTCATTTTAGCCTTCCCCCACACCCACATCTCCTCCTCGTCCCTCTCTCGCTTCCGCTTTCGTACTCTTCTCATCGAAGAACAGCTCTCGGCCTCTCTCGCGCGCCACGTCGCTTTTGCTCTCCCGGCATAGGAAAAAGTCGCATTGTTTAGCGCGAAAATAGCGCGGCGACCAAACCACCCCCACGTTCGCCATAGCCGATCGACTACTTCCCAGTTTTACACTCTATTGTTCGACGTAGGTTTCAGAGGGAGGAGAGAGAGGGGGCTAAAAACAAAAATTGGCGCTAGCACACGTTATAACGCGGCAAGAAGAACCAGGGGTCTTTTTTTTGTTTTTTTTTTTCGTATAGTACGCAATGGAAGTTCTCGGCATGAATGTGCTCATATAGAAAAATTCACGTTCGCGTACGCTTCATTCTCAGCGTCGCGCGAGGTGCGAAAACTTTTCTCTTTCGCGTGCGGAAAATTGATTTTTGTTGATGTTTTTTTGGTTTTTCTTTTGTTTTTCTTTTGCGCTCTCGCCCACGAAACTTGATGAAAGATGCGCGTGATGTACGGCAACGATTGTGCTTTGGCCGGTATTTCGCAGCGACAATTTTTTGTTTTACGCGCGTTTTTGACGAACGCGCTGAGATATTTTTGCCCTCTTTTTTCTCTTTACGAATATCTCTGCTCGATTCTATTAACGAAACTCCCGCTGGATCGCATCGACGATAATAGAAGGGGAAAAAACAAGGGTTTTGGCAACACTCCGATGGTTTTAATCCCGAAAATCGACGTAAAAACAAAAAGAAAAATGAAAATTCGGGGGGGAAAAAGCGTCGAGTGTACAATCGGGCGAGAATAACTGCATCCTGAACGTCGAATTAGTCGGGTGTTCTGGCTACTCACTTGAAGCCATCAACGTTGTCGAGGGATAAAGTATACCGAGTACACGACAAACATTTATTTTCCCGTTCCGCGGGTGCGAGAGAGAAAGAGAGAAAGGGAGGAGGCGCATAGTTTTGAACTTTGAGAGGGTCGGAGGCGACGGTGGGCGCCGATGGTTCTGTTGTTGAATCGGGCAATGGGCGTCCTCGCGGGAAAAGGATGAACTTCACCGAGGGGGATTCCCCGTGTAAAACGTGACGGGAGAATGAGTGAGAGTGAGAGAGAGAGAGAGAGAGGTCGAGTTGGAAAAAATGACGAGGGTGGCGCGACCAGGCGAGTCCCGAGATTCCTCCCGCGGGTTCTCGCTTCCTGTGGCATTGCCTGTCTCTCCATGAGAGAGACGGAGGAGGAGGAAGAGCACGAGAGTGAGAAAGAGAGAGAGAGAGAGAGAGAGAGGACGTAACGAGGATAGTCGCGGAGGTGCTGAAGCGCGACCGCGTCGAGGTAAAAGAGAGAACGAGAAACGCGGAGAGCTAGCGAACGGACCGTAAACCCCAGAGAAAAAGAGAGAGAGCGAGTGAGAAAGGGAGAGAAAGGGGGAGAGAGAGAGAGAGAGAGAGAGAGAGAGAGAGGACGAAAGCGAAATGGGCCGTCGAGTTGGCAAGAAGGGTCGGCGGTCGCGCGGCGTGAGGAGCGAGGGGTGGCAAGAGCGAGAGCATGTTTTATTAAGTACGTCTCGCGGCGCACCCCCGAAAAAGCGCGAGGCAATTTGCAGGTGCTAAAGCGAGTGCAGATAACGCGCGAAACGCCACGAGTATACAGCTTCCTCTATTTTTACGTTTCCTTTGTATTTATAACGCTCGCATAAATTACGTGGCTCGCGCGCGTGTATCGCGCTTTTATTCTATTTTCTTGTTTTCGTTTTTTGTCTTTGTTTTTTTTTTTTTTTGAAGAAATAACATCCACGCAATTTATTCGCGATGAACGATCGAATTGTAAAAAATTATTTTATCCGAAATATGAAATAGAAAATCATGAATATAATGAGAAAAAATATGAATCAATGTTTCATCGAAATAATTTGCGAAATACGATTTTCGAAATTGATTTTCATCTCGGCCGATTTACACTTCCAGTATCTTTCCCTCTCTCCTTCTCTCCCTCTCTCTCTCTCTCTCTCTCGTGTACGACGAAATGGCGAAGAAGCAAAAATATATTTTAAAACGCGTGTGCGGTTGCGATCGTTGATAAATCGCGGAGGTGGTGAGGGGGATACGAAAAGCAACGCACACTGTGTGTGCATTCCATTTGTCGCGTCTCGATAACATCCCTCTCTGTCTCCCTCTCTCTCTCTCTCTCTTTCTCCGTTCGTCATCGATATCGCCCGAAGGTATTATTCGGATACGATCTCTCCGATGCGTCGATACAGAGAGAATATCGTAGAATATCGTGGCAGGACAAAGATAGAATAGCCAGAGAGAGAAAGAGAGAGAGACAGAGAGAGAGAGAGAGAGAGAGAAAGAGAGGGATAGAGAAAAAGAGAGCGAGAGAAAGCACGGGAGTAGATGAGAAGCGATCGGCCGCCTCGGAATTGCAAAAAAGCTCGTGGAAAAGGCAGAGGGTGCAGCGACTCGTCGAGTTTCGACTGACTGAAGAGGAAGAGGGATGGGCGAGGACGAGGAGGAGGAGGAGGATGAGGAGGAGAAGGGGTAGGGGTTGCGCTCGGCTTCGGGAAACAAAGTGAAAATTAATATTCAATCGCATTAACGAATCGGTGGCGACGCCATCAGTAACAGGAACGTAGATGAGTAACGTATACATATATATACATATATATATATTTATATTTATATGTAGATACTCATACACACACACACATATATATATGTATGACCAACGATTCAGCACGACTGGATATCCACGTATTTTCGCGTTTTCTCTCGTGCGAAATGCATATATGTATATATATATATATCTCTTTATATACAGTACACATCCTGAACTATAAATATACGATATACCTATACATATGTGTATATAGTAACAGTGCCGATGCATGGTCGGCATCGTTCGGTTCTCGGTATACGCGCACGCCAAATGAAAATACCGAAGGACAATGGAAATACTAATGATTGATTGGATACGAAAAAGAATTATAATTGAAAAAAACCCCGGGAGTAGCGGAGAGTGTGAGAGCAAGGGAGAGGGGTGTAGAGAGAGAGAGAGAGAGAGAGAGAGAGAGAGAGAGAGAGAGAGAGAGAGAGAGAGAGAGAGAGAGAGCGAGAACAAACGAGGGAAAAAAAAGAGGAACACACGAACTATTGGGAATAATATATCAATACCCATCGAAGCCACGCATACGAATGCGAGAACGCTCGGGCGTTTTTCGGATGGAGGGAAGTGCCGGGCGGGAAAGAGGGTGGGGTTTGGTTTGGAAACGAAGAGAGGAGCGATGGGGGTGGTCCGTTCTCTTTCTGTGTTTTACGTTGCGAGGAGGGTGAAAAGGGGTTTCTGAGGGGTGGCGGGCGCTCTCCGGTGCACTATACTCGCGATATGTCCTGTATCTATGTAAATATACACATATATATATATATATATATATATACATGTGCGTCACGATGGTGTGCGCGATGTTGTGCTCGAGCTCTGAGCACAGCGCGCTACCCCGGAGAACGAGAATATATAGAGACGGCATAGCGAGGAGTGTGACAGAGAGAAAGAGCGAAAGAGAGAGAGAGAGAGAGAGTGCTCGAAAAAAAAAGATAAAAAAAATATTACGCCCTCGCTCGGGGAAGGGTTCGACGAGCGGGAGAGCGGATGAAACGGGCACTAACCAATACCAATAAACCTCATCCGACACAAAAGAATCGTATAGCTTCGTTCGCGTATTAGATACATACATATATGTTATCTACGTGTGTATGTCTGTATGTGTGTGTTTGTGTCTGCGTCTGTACGTATGCGAATCGAAGCTATAGGTGTGCGAGAGATCGAAAAAACACCGAGCTAACTGCCGCATAGATATATGTATACGCGAATACTACGGTACCTAGGCTTGCATATATCTTCTGTAACCAGATGCAACGCGGAGACCGTTGCAGCCACGATGCAAAAGTGACGACGAAACGATATTACGACTTTACCGCGTAATACATACTTTCTTATCGAAGATCTCGTAGGATCGTACGTAAATTTTACATTCGAGACTCGAGCTTTATCACAAACGTCGATTGATTTTTCTTAATTGTTAATTATAAGGGTAAAATACGAGTTTACAACGAGACAAGAGGGATTTTAATGTTTAAATTATTTGTTTAAAGTCGAGTCGAGATTAGAGAAAAATTAATTTCTCGAGCGAGAGTCACGTCCGAAGCGATCGAAACGCCAACTCGGATTGCTTATAATACGTTTTCCCCGTGAAACGCGCGGCAAACCGGTCGACCGGTAAAGTCTTAAGGCAGTTACTTGTGGAAACGAACCGAGCGCTTATAGCCAAGAGCACAATGTTGGCTCTGTCTATAGTCGAGTTCTGGACCGTTGGCGCGACTATAGATACGCGTTAAAGTAAATGACCGTGGCTAGAGAACACACATTGTACGTTCAGCTGCGCATTTATTTATATCTATATGTTCGATGTGTCTTGGCTCTCGTGCAACGCATATATATGATTTTTTTTTTCTTTTTGCATCGATATAGAACGGTGCAACTATCTTGTCGCAAGAAATAGGGTCGCAATGCTGACCGTATAATGCCTAGACCACATCATTCTCGAGCCATGTCTATATATTCCCTCTCTCTCTCTCTCTCTCTATACATATATATATATATATATTTCTCGCTTTGCCTCTTTCTCTCGTCATATCTACTTGAAGAAAATAAACAGTTGCACGGTTAAGATACGGAAAAAGAAAATTTTATTGCTCTCGTGTCGCTATATAGTCCTGACTCGCGCGTAACTCAATCGAGAGCGATCTATCGCAGGGTATATACATATGTATATAGCGTATGTATACGGGGTGTTCCATGTAGACTGGGTATAAGAGAGTTAGCGTTACTTTTCAAAATTTCATTTCCATCGCTTTATTCTCATTTTCCGGAGCTCGAACATCCGTGATTCGAATGAAATTAAACGATAGCGTTGAAAGATTGTAGTTCGCCATTCGTTTGAATAAAACATAAATAAACAAAAGCGTAACAATATTTATTCTATTTTTCACACAAGCGAGTTTTCTTCAATATGATAAATATTTTATAAAGTGGGATCAAATATTTCTTAAAAAAAATCCTGAGTCGACACGGAATTGCCTATAAATATATATATATATATAAGAGAGATATATAAATAAATCTTGAAGTTGATAATGGCAGTATAAGTAAAGACCGTAGCGAATAATGGTAGCAAAAGCTCGGAGGTCTTTCTAACTGGATTTTATTATACACGGCCGAGCCGGTAGCTCTCCCTTTGCTATAATCGGCTACAATCCTGATACGAGTCAACGATATCATTATAGGTCTAGTTGCGACGAAGCAGTACTCTCTCCCTCTCTCTCTCTCTCTCTCTCTCACTCACTCACGTCGATCGATCGTCAGCAACATGAAGTAAATTGAGGCCCGTTGAAAAAGTAAAAAAAAAGAAAAAGAAAAAAAAACGTATGCTCGCCCGTGTGTTAAGTCTCTGTTTGACGTATGGCATCGATAATGCGTAAGTATATAGTGGTATAACGCTATAGAGAACAGTATATACTTGACCGATCGTGAGAAAATCGCCGTTAGCAGAAGGCGACATCGTTTCCATTTAGCTATGCGTCTCGACAAGGTGCGCGCGATATCTCACCTCACGGCGGCTTCGCGTATCAATTTTATATCTGTATATTATAAGAACCAATGCATAAGCACGCGTTATTCCTACACACGCCATAATCAACGGTAAGACTTTCACCAAGTTTTCTCATTCAAGTCCGATAGTATTCCAAAGACTCTCGTTCGAACTCTCCGTTCGAACGCGAAAATCTACGACAAACGTTCTTTCAACGTTTCAAACTGCCGAATTCTCGAGTCTTTCGCCATTTTCTTTCTCAATTTTCCTTCGTTTTACACGAAATCAAAAAATTTCAACGAAATTTTCAATACGATATCAATTTCGAGACGTAAATTAATATTTCGAGCCTATGGGATTAACGAAATGAGACGTTTGATCGTAAATTCAACGTATATACGATAGACGAATGTATAATCCGCGTCAATCTCTCGATATCCAATTCGCGCATGATCCTAGCATAGTTTTCCATTGCATTTTTGCACAACTCGGCTCTGCATATAGACCAAAAACTCTTTGCCCCTTCCCTCCCTCCGCCCCACCCCTTCCCAATCCCCTTACCCAGTCATGGTCATGTTGGTTGCGGAGAACGGGAGTACAACTAGAGGCGAGAGGCGCGTTTAGCATTTGAAAAAAGCTCTCGCACGCTCTTTCAACCCCCTCTTGCTCCAACCACCCCTTCGAACTCGCATTCTATCGCATATATTCGGAATAACGCGCGGAGCTCCTCGCGGTTGGCCCGGGGCTCGCAACCGATTTTATTTCTAAATTTAGCCGTCCAGGCGTACACAGGCAACTGGTAAAGTCACACACACACACATACACACGTACATGGATACGAACATACACGAATATATATAAATATATAGAGAACCACATTCGTATATAATAAACAAAGGGCTACATTTAACATTAAAAAAGTGCCCTCTAGAGTCGTGTTGCACAATCGGCGTATACCTACGATCACCACCGCAACGACGCTGTTGGTTTTCGAGCACGTTATAAAAGAGAATCGCTTCATAGGAGACGGTTATTCTCATCTTCGTGTTACGCGCGGACATACGTCCCTGTTTCGCGTAACGACGAGTGGCGCTCTCCGATGGACGTATCGGTAACTACCCAACTATATATATTTTTGTTAAAAACAAGATAGACAGAGGAGTGACAAATTCTAGCGTTGTTACACACATACTACACGTATAGGAAAACGAAGAGAGAGAAACGTTGAGAAAAAGTGGGAAGTCGAGGGACAGGGAGAGGAGGGAGTATCTGCTCGAGAGATTCATGGCGTAAAAGTTGGGCGGTGAAACGGACGAGGAGCGAAAGGGGTTCGTACATTGGGACAAACACATTTGGCATTAAAACAACTCTTTGGGTACATTTATATATATATATGGGTATTGTGTAGTACACGTGGGATGAACGTAGCCCCAGGCTGTGATGCCGTACAACGTTCACCGTGCGAACTCTTGTGTATGTAAAAGCTCGTTTTATATACGTCGAGTTTTCGCATCCCGACGTTTCCTACGAGCTACAGAGAGGAGACGAAACTATAGCTGGAGAAAATTCTATAGACATTCGTTGTGTTTAACGATTTTAAAGTTCACGAGATGAAAACAAAAAGTGCCGATTAACGATAATCGTTATTCGTGACTATTTGTACACAGAGTGGCTAAAATTATAACGATAAGAATGAAAAAATATAAAATAAACAATAACCGTTAATAAAAATCAGGATCAACGTCGAGGATATTAAAGAATTTCTATTTTATCCGGTAAACAATCGTTCGTCGTAATATCGTACGTTGGAATTTTCGCGAAGCAAAAATATAAAATCGCTGTACCAAAAATACGTTTTCGAACGTCGAAACGTGATAAATATTTTCGATTTTTTCGAAAAAATAATATCCGTTCGGCCGTAAACAAGCCCCGGGACCGCGTTCTTTTTATTTTTCACCTGTAAGAGCCTTTTTTCTTTTTATTTTCGAAAATTCTAGATCACGTTTTTGTCCGTGAAATCTATGTGTGTACATAACGCATCCTAGGATACCTACCAGGCAATGCGTTCACACATACCGGATGAGTCTGCATTCGCGGAAGCGTGCAATAGAAGCGTGGCGTGGGGAGGGGGGGGGGGTGGTGGGACAAGTGTGTATCTTCGGACGTTACCTATGTAGGTTCGTTCCAAAAATTCGTCATCCCTTCCGCATTGGGGGCAATAGCAGTAGTCCACGGGCTGCGTGCTTTCGGTATTCACGAGAATGAGAGAAAGAGATAGAGGGATAGATGGATAGAGAGAGAGAGAGAAAGCGAGATAGAAAGAGAGAGAGAGAGAGATGCTGTCGTCGAATTGCAGCGGCAGCAACAGCAGTCGACGCAGAGTCTCTACCAATACGCAGCTCCACCCGTCAATCGTGTTCGGGCACGCAATTTTTTCCCTTCGTTTTCTTCCCACCATGGGGCACTCACCCTCGGATACGTGAGGCGGAATGAAAATAGAAGTGTAACGTCGATAAAAAATGATGGAAGCGTACGCGGGTGATGTGACACACGGGGGATTCGCGACGCGAGGGCTCGAGCCCGCGGATCGCCGTTTCTCGCATCCCGATACATCCCCTTCGATATATCTACGCGTGTACGAGAAGTCGATGATTTTTTGTACGAAGGATCTAAGACATTTTCCAACGATCTCTGAATTATATAATTTGCGACGTTTTGACAGTTTTTTGAGAACTTTTTATTTTATTCGCTTTTTTTGTGGTGGACTTTTTTTTTATTATTATGAGCGTTACGTGCGGTATTTAATTTTGCTTTTTGTTTTGTTTTTATTATTACTTCCTCGAGGAGTACACATTTTTATGGAATTTTTAATTACAAGAATAATGTCCTCGATGTCCTCCTCGTCCCGTCTTCCGCAAAATTCCTCCTGTACTTGATCTTACGTCAGAATAATTCTCCCGGAGCCAGAAAGAAGTCGCATCGTTGCACGACGACCTTTTCTCGTCGTGTCCTTATCCCCTCGTCATCGTCGTTCCTTTTTCGCGGCTCATTAAATCGTCCATAAATTATGCATCGAAAATTACAGACCAGAGGGAGAGGGAGAGAAAAGGAAAGAGTGTGTGAGAGAGTGAGTGAGAGAGAGAGAGAGAGAGAGAGAGAGAGAGAGTGAAGAGTTGGGAGGCACCAAATATCGGTCGGTGTGGCGTGTAGCCACCGAGGCATAATAAGCAATTTGTAATCAAGAGGCGTCGTACGGGTGTTAGTTAGTAAGAAGAAATCCAACGGGAGCAACTCACCCTGTCCACTCCCGTCTCTCGTGAGATCGGTCGGCAACTTTACGCTGCCACAGGATTCAGAGAAGCAACGGAACGTGATGGAGGGAGAGAGAGAGAGAGAGAGAAGGAGAGAGGGAGAGAGAGAGAGAGAGAGAAAGGAAGAGAGAGAAATAAAGAAAGAGGGACAGACAGACCAAGTGCAAAAAGAATTGCAAATTGCACATTAGCATTATGTCCCAGGAGCTACTGAAATCGTTATTAACTCGAGTCGTTCCTCTCTCACGGTCTCGACTTCTCTCTTCGAGACTCGTTCTTTGTATCCGCTCGAGCACATAGAACATCATTCTGTACGCTTACACATATCAGCATAACTATATATGTGTGTGTGCTGTATGAAAAGATTTATATATTTAACTCACTAATAATTGCGAGCATTGACGGCAAACGGTTTGAAAAGATCGTTAAAACGTTATGGTATTTTAAAGCGATGGCAATAATTTTCTTCCCATTGTGGACGAAAATATATTATCTCCATTAGGCGAAATATGTTTATGCTCGAAAGTCGATAACCCCAATGAGCGAGAGAGAGAGAGAGAAAGAGAGAGAGAGCAATGAATTAGCATGTAATAAGCAAATTGCCGAGAGTGAGAGTGAACGCTTTTGCCCGGTAGCAAAAGTGCACGAAGAAAGAATTACCGGTGTATTATATTATAAATATATGTCAGAGATATATGACGTGGAAATCGCACCGTTCCGGAGACTCGCTAAAGAGCTTCGACTTTTTTTTCTGACTAATATACCGTTATATATTCTTATGGACCAAAAATATTTGAAAACATTCAAATAAAGCCAAAAGCCGTATCGAGTCGACTATTAAATCAATGCAGATATACATAAGTAAATATATATATATATATATGTTTTTTTTTGTGCCGAATATAAATGGACGAAGTATTCTTGAACACTTTGGTGAATCATATTGACATCGATTTGTCACCGGTATATATGTTTCGGCGCAAAGTACCCTTCGTACGAATTAATGTTTAATTTGTAAAGAATAAAAAGAAACACACATCCACGCACACAAAAACAGGATTAAATCGAGATTGGCATATATCGCAATCGATACATGTGCTATCTTCCACTGGATATTCATGAAACAACAATATTGCTATATATAACGATATATATGTATGTGTCTGTATATATATATATATATAATTCGGGGAGTTGCACATTTAAGTACTGACCAAATCCGCTGATATTATTTCATTAATAAATGGAATTAGCGAAACAGTAAAGTGCTTTTAACACTCTGTGTCTATCCTGACTCCTCTAATATGACAAATACATCACAGTCGTGAATGCCGAATGCATTTTGGCTATTCCCGTTACGGTTTTATTATATACCTATATGTATATGCAGAAATTTATATCGAGCGCGATCACGGAGAGAGCGAGTTCTTGCATTCATTAAACGACCGCGTCACACACATACACAATACTTTGCACTCTACTCTCGACCCTCTCTCTCTCTCTTTGTCTCTTCCTCTTTCTATCTCTCTCTCTCTCTCTTACTCCCTCGCACTTTGTGCTTGTTGTTGTAACTGCTTCTCTGTTATGTTGTACGTATTAATGGCAACGCGTCAAAATCAATTTTCATTTGGCGAATACTTATGTACAATGCAATCCAATTTGGAAAGCCGACTGTGCGTTAAAGTCTATACCCCCGGACACATTTTACTGTAATTGGAAACTTTCGAACGTTTGTTACTGCTATGCGCGAACCTCTCTCTCTCTCTCTCTCCCTCTGTCTTTTTCTATCTCTCTCACGTTCCCTCGCTGCAATGAGAAACGATGCCCCCCCTCCTACATGTAGCCCCCATCCGCGTGGGTGCGCATCTCGTCGTGCATATTGGCCCTGTGACGCCGATGATGCTTCTTTTTTCTTTTTTTAATTTTTTTTTGTGTAAGGTACAATCGTTCTCGCGCTTTGCTTCGAATGTGTAAATTTTTACGAATACGCGCCTGTCCCGACGCTTTTGGACGGGATTCACTCGTCGTGCACAGAATGGAACTATCGATGAATGAAAAATTAAGGGGATGTATGATTTTCGAATTTTTTGGTTTGTTATTTTCAATTTTTTTGTTCGTACTTCTGTAACGAGCTCGGTTGAGTTTACGCGAAAGTATGGCGTGACTTTTCGATTCGTTGATGGATCGTTCGGCCGAGATGGGATTTTGAAATATCGATCGTGGATTTTTTTAGGCGAAATATCCATCGAAAATGGAAAAATTGATATATTTTTAACGATCGACGTCTCGACTTGTAAGATTTATAAATGAACGAAACCTCGAAATTCGAGTGTAGTGCGAAAATACGAGTCAAGCGGAAATGTAATTTACGACTAGTTTGCAACGACTGTGAAAAATTTCATATGAAAAAATAATCGTTATTGTTATTTTTAAAAACGAAGGAAAGAACAGTAAGTACCGAGGCTTCGAAAAATTATAAATCGACTCGACTCGATGTTGAAATAATTATCGAAATGATATACCGCGTCCTAGAAGCAAAGATTCGTAAATTCCGATCGTGAATTTATCGTCGATTGACGAAGATACGTTGATTTATTGCTCGACTCCGAAAATTTCGATATTACACCCTAATTATAATACTGCAGAACGAGCTTTTGATGCTCGGCCCTGATCCCCTTGTTTTTTGTTTTGTTTGCGGGCAAAAGCATCTAATTAGCCACGTGCTGAGGCCGAGCGAAGATGAAATTATTTGGTATATTCAGCGAGAGCCCGAGATTGGCCGAGAGATATATTGCAAAAGTCGAAGGGCCTTCGCATAAAAGAGAGCAACTATATAATATAATATAATACACGAGGTTGGTGTACGAGCGATCCGTGCGAGCGAGAAAGAGAGAGGGAGAACGCACGAACGAGAAGAAAAAAATGAACGCGGTAGAGACGCTAAAAACAAGGCGAAAAAAAAGGATATAAAGTAGCTCGAAACTACCAAACTACTTTTCAAACCTGCCCCCGCGCGTTCGCGCCCAAGAGAGGGCGCTTCGCTCAGACCCCTCTCACTTTCCCTCTCTCTCGCTCTCTCTTTCTTTCTCGCTGTCTCGGTTCTTCGCGAGGCTGGCCAACCGCGCCGCGGGCAATGTGGCCAAGATTATAATTAAAACGTCGCGCGGCGGGATAATAAATTAATGCATAATTAACATAGCTAATTATAATACTGGCTGAATTTTTCTCGTAACTCGAACGCACCGGGGACGAGAACAGGCACGATCCTATATACGTATATATAACGCTTTTGCGCTGCTGCTGGCTGTGCTGATGCCCGCGCGAATGCGGAGGCAGACCTCGCCCCGGTAATTTATGATCGGACATGAAAAATTACCGTCTCGGAGGGAGAGGGAGGGTTTAATCATCCTCGGACGCTACCCCTCACCGATCTCTTCGTCGGGGCCTCTTCTTCACCGCGTATATAAACTACCCATATCTATAGATATATACATATATAGAGGGAGGGAGGGAGGGAGAAAGAGAGAGAGAGAGAGAGAGAGAGAGAGAGAGAGAGAGAGAGAGAGAGAGAGAGAGAGAGAGAGAGATTTCTTACGTTAGTATATAGTCGCGAAGCTCGCATGTCGGCTCCTTAAGGATCGAGGATGCTTTTGGCATCCGACACTACGGATCGCCGATCCTGGATCTTATCGCATACTTCCTCGGTTCTCATCCCTCTGCCATCTCGTTCGGCCACTCGATAACTCGTTATCATTTTTTTTATGTATCGCAATATCCTCATTTCGCTGTCACTCTCGGAAGAGTGTAAATTAAAATGAACAAAAAGGAAAAGAATAAAAAAAAAAAAAATACGAATAATAAATGGCGACCGTGTAATACACGAGGAGAAAAGTATGGTCGAGGGAGGTTGTCGAGCGCGTTGTCGGATACGCCCGCGACAAAACTGCGAAATGTAATCGCATTTTTGGCAATAAGCTAAATAACTTCGTTGTATATTTCGATGCTGGACATAGTTTATCAGAGAGCTATGAACTTTTAACACGAGCGATACGCGACCGGCGCGTGCGAAGTTCGACCTGATGAAGTAGAGGGTGGAGAGGCGAATGGGGGGAATGAAAGCTCGTGGTTCGTTGTCGAAGTAAAGTTGTTACGAAAAAAAGAAGGAGGATCGGTGAAAAACAAGAGGAACAAAATCGTGGCAACAGCGTTTAAAATTTTTCGTTCCATCGTCGCTGGCGTTACACGCTATAATTCAATTATTGTAGTAACAAAGAAAAACAAAATAATAATGTAATTTAATCGAGCAGAGTGGCGCGTTTCGAGCGCTGGCGAGAGACCGAGGTTATTTTCGGTGGGTTGCGAGTCGAGCCAAGTTCGTCAATAATTTACCCCTATAAATAACTTTATCATTATTAAAAAATAATAGTTTTTTTTAAATATAAAATCTATCATCGAGTTTTTTTGCGTAGGGTAAACGAAAATAGAGCATTTAATCTTTCTACGTTGTCAAACATATTTTTTTGGTGTCCACGTGACGACTTCGCGAAACCCCAACCCCGCAAGTTCGAGCATCACGATCTCCTTTTTCTCAATTCAGCACTCGACTTGACGAGCTCATTGAAATGGTAATTTTCACCGCCATAAAGAAACGGAGAGATCGAGAGAGCGAGCGAGAGCGAAAGAGCGAGCGAGAGCGAGACAGTGAGTGAATAAAAAAGAGGCAGATACACTCGTGATCGGACAAAGATCTTTCTTGGCTCTTTGCAAAGTCGCTCGTGGCGACGAGTACAGCGTCAACAGCGCCCTCATTATATCCCGTTTCGGTGGCAATTGACACAAGAGCCGAAGTAAAAATTTGAGCTACGAAAAGAAAGAAAAAAAGAAACATTTTCGGCTAATTAGCAGCTTCGATCGACCGACCGACCGACGAGGTGGGCCAAACGTGGATATGCCACTCGGAAATTTCCATGGGGACGCGTGTATTAAGGATGTACATTACTCACGGATTGTCTGAATATCAAAATACGCGATGGTGTAATCGGCATGGGAATAATTCGAGCATTCTGCGAGCTTGAGATGACCCTTGAGAACGGATCTTGCGAGGATTCCGATTGCCAGACGGAGCGACAGCTACAAAACGTTATGTAATACATATACATCTCGCGTATTAATTTATACGTAAACATAAATATATCAAGAAATTCAACGAGAAGAATCAACTTAAAATTAATTCGAGTATGCGATCGAGTCATTGAAACATACAATAATTAATATCAATTTTCTCCTATACAAAATTAAATCATTATTTCGGCAAATTTATCGTCGATTTCCATTTTTTTTTTCATTAAGATTTCCGTATTCGAAACGTTATCGAGGTCGTCGAAATCGTGAATATCTTTACGTTTCGGTAAATAACAACGAGCGTGGCCATTGATAAATAGCCGAATACAAAACGCTTAGGATCTCGACGCGGCAATATTGCGAATGTCGAAGTGCGGTAATTCATTAGTAATTTGTACGCGTTATACGAACGACCGCTCTCTGAAGTGTGCGACCGTTGAACGATAGAGAGCGGCTGATGCTAGCAACGGGCGAAGCGGTCGAGCTCTCTAACACGAGCTTTTCATCCAATATATAACTATGTATATGTATATATTTATACATATATATGTAGATATATAAACGCGTATATATATATATATATATATATATATATATAGCTATAGTACGAGGTTCTCTCCGCCACCGCCTCTGCTACCGGTCGTGCTCGAAATTCAGACAAATGAGTTAAAAAACGCGGCCACCACGTCCTCTCCGCGATTTGACATTGTCGAAAGTTAATCAATGCCCGATGGCGAGAGAGCCTCGTTGGCAGCGCTCTGTCGTTCGATCTCACCCCTTTCTCCCTCTCTCTCTTTCTCTCTCGCTTTCTCTCCCTCTTTCCAACATACGAGGTAGAGGGAGAAAGCGAGAGAGAACGAGAGGAATGGAGTGAGAGAAACGAGAAAGCGAGAGGGAGAAAAAGAGAGTGAGAGAGAGAGAGAGAGCTGTTTCGTCAATTTTTTAAAATTAAATCACTATCTGTCCTTGTTAAATGCATTTTCCGGCCGCTCCTCTCTCGTCGACGCTCCGATGCCCGCCTAGCTCGCTCTCTAGCTACCTCTTCCACCCCCCCCCCCCCTCTTCCCCGTCCTCCACTATTTTCCCTCCACCCACGCGAACCCCCATCCAAATTCGACCAACAGCACCGACAAAAAACCCCCGTGCCCCTTGTGAAACTCTCCTCTTCCACCTTCCCTCCCCCACCTGCCCCTCCCTCGAGCCGTTTCAACGTTACCAGCATCACACACGAGGTGGTTGCTGCTGCTGGTGCTGCTGCGCCTAATGACAGACAGTTGCCGGGGCCGAAAAAAAAGTGTGTAAATCTGGTGGAGCGCCATGTGAGAGTGCACCCCGGCACACCATCAACGAGGCCGCGAAGCGACGAAAGCGCCCTGTGCATAGGCGTCATCCCCCTTTGCTTCCTCTACAACACCCCCTCTCTGTCACTCTCTCATTCTCTCACTCTCTCTCTCTCTCTCTCTTCTCTTCTCTTTTCTCTCACTCTCACCCCTTACCCACTACCTCCTCCCAACCTCTCCACGTTGGAACGCATACTACCTATATCCTACGGTGTACTGGTAAAGCGCACCGGAATAAAAATAATGGCTGGAAATGCGCGCCCCGGCTGCACGAACTACCCCCTTGCCTCTCACAGCATCGTCCCTTTTCCCTCTAGTCCAGCACGGTTTCATCCCTTGCATTCTCCATACATACATATACACAGAGATACTCTAGCGTGTACTCGGATCCTGCGAAGCCCCGCCAGTCTGACTCTCTACAATCATTTTTTCCTATTAGCTAAAACTTAAAAAACACCCGTACTTCCGGTAATTTGTCCGGACGGGACGGTCACGAGGGTGAGAGAGGCAACGACAAACTGCAGTTGGTTGAGCAGAAGCTATGTTGACGATAAAAACCTTTTCTGGACGATAAAAATGTCGGGACGGGGTGTGTTACGGGGGGGTTTTTTTTTGTTCTTTGTTTTCTTTTAGCGTGTGTGTGGTTTTTTTGCTTACGGGTAGGAATGTTCGTTACGCTGTTGGAATATAGGGATGAAAGAGTTTTGAGATATTTTGGGGTTGGGCGTAGGAAGATGTCGATCTTGATTAAATTATGCGGATTAATGATTTTGTCGGAGAAAATTGGAATTTTTTTATGTTCTTAGGTGAAACGATTCGGAAAATTTGGAAAATAATGCGAGTTTCGAATTCTTTATTCATGACTTTGTCGTTTAAGTATGTATCTATCGTCGCGGCAGTTTCAGGGTTTCTTTGGTATTTGGTTTTTAAAAGTCATCGACAGAACTCGATCGAAGATTGATCTCGTCAAAACAGAGAAGAATGTGATCGGTGAGAGAGAGAGAGAGAGAGAGACTTGGGACGAGACGATCCTGCAACGTGTTTTCTCGCTCACTTATTTTGTATGCGAAACGGGAAAAAAAAACTGCACAAGAAACAAAAGCGCATTCGACGTTTTACGTTATAAAGTCAAGCGGAATGAAAGCAACGAGAGATACGTAGACGCATATAGATATACGAAGAGGATCGGCGTAGGACGAAGAAAATTATGCACAATTAATGTCAGTCAAAGATACTTATGTCGGACATACTTTTATATACTGAAAATGTTTATGTATTCTTTGCCTCCGGGGCTCAACCGCGTGTATTTTATGTTTTCGAATAAATGTATTCGAGGACGTCTGGAAATTGCGATCGTACCAAGAGAGAGAGGGAGCGAGAGAGCGAGAGAGAGAGAGGACGAGAGAAGAGAGAGGGAGAGAGAGCGAGAGAGAGAAAGAAAAAGAAGCGTCCCAGGGGCAAATTCAAATATTCGACGAGTCAACCCCCAAAGTTCAAAAGTAAATATCGACGAAATCAAATAAATCGATTTGATTATAAGCAAAAACGAGAATAAATAAAAATTAATAAGATAATAATTAATTATAAAAAATCGCGAGTTCAAATTTTAGGACTTTTCATTGTGTAAATTCGAAATTGTATAAAATTATTTTCCTCGTCGAACAAAAATATTCGTCACATCGACATTTCGATATTAACAGAAACCCGCAAATTTTTAAATTAACACCACTCCGTTGCTCGCGGAATGGTCGATTTTTACTCGAATGAAGCACACTAGCCCGGAAGTTTCGAGTGCCTTCTCCCGCTTGGTGCGAGCGAGCGAGCATGTTGTGTGTGTGTCCCGCAAAACGCAAATCCGATTGGCTCATGAATATTAAGTTCGGCCCGCAATTATTATCTGCGTTATAAATCGGGTGACTTGCTCGGCTGCCTTTTCTCACCCCGTTCCCTCAGCCTCTTCGCGTTATTATCCTCGTTCACCACGCACACGGATATTCTTTTATTAACTGGTACGCGCGATATTCAATACAAGTATGAGCGAATGTCTTGTGTATATATATATATATATATATATACGAGTCGGCCAGAGGTAAAATGTAGGTATATAGCGCCCTCCGCGTGGCGCACATTACAGATTCTCTTTCTCTTTGTAAATATATGTATATGTACTATTTATTATATACATATATATATGTATGTATATATATATATATATATATATATATATATATATATATAATTCTTTCTGTAGAGACTGGTGCGAGCGCGATCACCCTCAAGTGTTAATTACTAATCTTGGCGCTACTAATTATAATTAACGCCTTTCGGCCGTGAGACGTTCTCTCGTGTATCTGTAGAAAGAGAGAAAAAACGAAGTAGAGAGAAAGAGAGAGAGAGAGAGAGAGAAAATTAAAGCAAAGTGCAGAGTACAGAAATACCGCGGCAATGAATTCGAATTCTAAGATCGCTTCGTGTACTCGGATACGGTTGATGAACAAACAACGTTCTTGAATCAAATTTCGATCAAGCTAATAATCCGGCTCGAATCAAGGGTGTCACGTTGTATCGAACCCAACGCTGATCCGCTACCTAATGTGGTCCTGATTTCAGACAGATCTGGGCTTATCATGGATTAGAGAATGACGTTGGGTTCATGGAGATAATTCCAATAAGCCCTTCGTGAAAATAATTCATAAAACGCGGAAAAAAATGAAAAATTCACAAAAATCAATGATCCGGCTACACAAAAATTTGAAAAATCTTTAATAAATCGCAGAATGATAGACTCAACCACATGCTGAAGCTTGAAAAGGTGCGAATAGAATGCGTTCAAAGCCGATTCGCGCGAACATTTACCAAAAAAGTTTTTTTGTGGAAAAAACGACAAAAAGCCTTCAAATAAATTTCTTCTCTTTCATATATCGAAAATTTTTAAAAAAACACAAATTTCATCTTTTTCCCCCATTTTGTCCGTAGAATCGCGTTATTTCAAATTGTCATAACTTTATACCAGAAATGAAACATGCGAACGAGATTTTTCTTCGGGTTACAAATATCCTAATAACGTTCTCAGTACTTAGCAATAAACAATAGTTTATTGCTAAATTTCAAATCGAAAATTTTCCCACTTTTCTCTCCACGAATTATACAAAATTGAGCAAAAGACTGTCATATTCGTGGGAATAACCGAATATCTTATTTTTCATTCGCGCTCTCGTCACCGTGTCGCATTATCATTGGCGTTTGGCACGTTTTGTCGAAGTTCGTTGAATATAACTTTCACCCCCTCCCCTCCCTCGTCCCTCATTTTGCCCGCCACTTCAACGTTCAACCTTTCTCGTTGTTCTTCGCTTTCAAGTTAACCGCTTGTCTCGTGCCAATACGCCAACTCGATAGTCGATCCTGTCTCCCCGCATTCTTTTTACTCGCGATCTCTCGCACTTTGTGCTTATATCGTTGTGGTAAATCCTCCGTACCTACACCTCTGGTCTCGTGTGCGGTGCGCGTACACACCGATGCGCATAGCGCGGTGCCCGTTGCCTCATTAAAATATGCAAATACACTCGAGCTCGTTCTTTCTCCCTCGTCCCTCTCTCACACTCTTCCTCCCTCTTTATATAACACTTTCCGACTAACTCTCTCCTTTTCTTTCTCTCTCTCTCTCTCTCCTTTTCTCTAGCATCTCCTCCTGCATGCGTCGAAATGTTTACGATCACAGCGAAATTAAAAGTACCGCTAAAATACTGCCTCTAATACGTATGTGGTGGCTGTCCTCCCGTTGCTCTCTCTCTCTCTCTCTCTCTCGTCTTCTTTCATCGTGTCGCTGGGCACGAGATACACTCGGTCTCTTTCGTAGAGCTTTTAAACTACCTATACAGAGTATACGAACGATATATATATTATTAGGACAAAATCCTAATGTTTTTTAGCTCCCTTTCCTCATCGAAACTTTTGCAACGTTTTCGACGGAAAAATAGGTCGCGGACACAACTCAGGTGGTCGTGCGAGAATTTTTTCTTACGTAACTCGACGTTCTCGGCTGTTTTTTTGTTTTCTTAAGAACACAATATATCTAATTCAAGTAAAAATTAGCATAAAATAAAATAATAAGTTAAAATTAGCATAAAATAAAATAATAAGTTAAAATTTTCATATTTACGAAAATATGAAATATAAAATAACGCTAATTTCCATTTGATATTATTAAAATTAATTTATATCGAACGTTTTCTTTTTAATCCGCGCGCATCTGCTCTGCAAATTATTTTAATTGCATTCTCCCTTTTCCGCACCATTCGTTAATTCACGCGTCACCGGGTACACAGTCGCATCCCCCCACCCCCCTGCTTCCCACCAGGCCAACGCTATCACTCGCTCCCTCTCGGACGCTCTTCCCGACACCCGAAGGGTCGACTTCTTCCGCTTCTTTATCGTCGATTCGCGTGCAAATCGGGAGTAAACTCGACCGCAAAGTCACGAGATTATATTGCCCGAACGAGTGAGAGAGAGAGAGAGAGAGAGAGAGAGAGAGAGAGAGAGAAAGAGAGAGAGAGAGAGAGGGAGAGAAAAAGAGAGGGAATCTCCCTCGACGAGAGATATACGTAGTGCGAACGGCGCACCGTAACGATTGACTGTCACAGTTAATTAAATAAAAATGAGAGACTGTTCAGGCTTACGTTGCACACGTGACGATCACAAAGTATTAAGAAAAATTCTAAAATTTCATCAAATTTATCCACTAATGAATATTTTCCTTTATCGCAAACATTCTCGTGTCCCAATCCTTCCAACCTCTTATCAGCTCACTGTAAAACTTAATTGAATTAAATATAATAATTTATCCAAAGTCATTATTAATTCCGAAAAATCGCGTCGATTCTTACAAAATTGATAATTCATGCTTTTTCAATCACGTGGTATTTTTTAGGATATTCCTGGGGGGCATCATAGCCGATCGAGGCTCAAGGGGGGTCGGAACGATATCTACCCACTTTATGCTCATCTCGCGATTACATACACGTATAGCGCGTGCGGGGCATGATTTTTACGATCGCGAACCGCTAACGAGTAGCGAGAGTAGCGTGAGAGGACGGGGGGGGGGGGCAGCTGCACCTAATGCACGGTTCGAGTCTTATATGCGGCGATAATTCTTCATTATCGTACATTGTTGAGAGAGAGAGAGAGAGAGAGAGAGAGAGAGACGCGAGGTTGAAAATATCTCGCGACGTGTCTCTCGCAAAATCATATCTCTCGCTGTTGCGCACGGGAGCCCCCCGGTCTCGCATCTCATCTCATCGCTGCCTTCTCCATCCGCGATCTCTCGCACACACGTTCGACGATATATAGCACCAACGTCGCGAGAGTTTTAATTTTGTATTTTCTTTGCCTCGTTTTTTGTTTGTTTTTGTTTTAATTTTTTTTTTATTGTATTTATTTTAATTTTCGAGACAGGAACGCGTGCGCGGTACGTATGCGCGGTAATCAGGGCGCATGTTAATTGCAACAGTTTTTTTGCGACCGGGATAAATTTGACTTTTACGGCGGGTTCCCATCGTCGAGATGAGAGGGAAGAGGTTTGCCGAGAGCACGGAGGAAGATCGCACAAACGTGCGAGCTCGATGAGCGAGAGAAAGAGAGAGAAAGAGAAGAGAGAGAGAGAGAGAGAAAGAGAGACCAATCGACTACAAAGTATCTCTCTGATTCAAGAAGATATATACATAGATATAGATACGTATATGTATGTTTGCGCTCGTTATCTCGTGTGTGAGAGAACACCTCCGCTCATTTCTTTCTGTTTTTCGTTAAATAGGCTTAACGAGTCACGAAACGAAAAAAAAAAAACGAAACATTTTCACGAGACCGCTTGATTATACTCATCGCAAATTATTCCATTATAAAAACATGCAATTATGCATTACGCCCGAGTACGAGGAACAAAAACATACAATTTTTTCCCAGAATGCAGCGATGATCTATAAAATAGCAAAAGAATAATAAAAAATAAAATAAAATAAATACAAAATTAATCGAATCCGACGTGGCAGTTCCACGAGAGATACTCGGCAAACGCGACGACAAAGATGTTCTTCAGGACGAGACGCGAATACCCTTAGGCGGTCTTTGTTTCCAACCACGGAAGTTACGCCGAATTACTTGCGGTCGAGGCGCGAACTAAACGTTTTTTCCCTCGTTTCGCGAAAATATCTACTCGTACATTCGAGCATTCGTGGTGTTTCTCTTCTTTTGCCCGATTAAATTTCATTCGTTGCACCCCCTTGCCTGTATTTTTCGAGGTCACGTATATACGTGTATATAATTGATTTATATATGTATATATATATATATATAAGATTCTGGATCGTCGGTCGTCCCTGGTATGGCCGCGGTTGCTCTTTGTCGATGAGATCGAAACGAGCCTTCTTCGACGTGCTAATTATGCGAGAACGCCGAGAAGACAGGAGGGGCTGGGCTGGGGAAAGGGGAGTAGGATTTCTTGTTTCTCGTTTCATTTTCTTTTTATTCTCTCTTTCTTCGTCATCTCACTCTCTCTCTCTCTTTCTCTTTCTCTCTCTCTCTCTCTGTCTCGCTCACTCTCTCTTCGTTCCGCAACATATATCGGACGAACGTTTGACTTGGACTGGTTCCCAATTGCCGGTGGCAATAAATACGACGCGACGCCCGACGAGGCGTAAGATGAGGCATGGCCTGGGCATTCGTTACGTTAATGCGCGATTTTATTACGAGGCCGCATTTTTAATTGTAGTCTTAATGACGCGCCGGAACGACAACGACGACGATGGCTACCACAGTCTGTATTATATAAATATATCTATGTAAGATGTATCCACTCGAATACATATATACATGTATAATACGAAGAGTAAAACATTCGCGACGAGGAGAAACACGATTCTCGACGACGACGTCGACAACGACGACGACGACGACGACGACGACAGGAGAAGCTTTTTCACTTTATTGCCTCACGGAAAGACAGCAGTCTGCTACTGATTCTCTGATTCTCTGATTCTGATGTTCAAAATGCCGGACCTGAATCTAAATTCGACGCTGGCTCGATCTGTGGTCGTTCGAGAATGATGAGGAGGAGGATGAGGGAAGGAGGTACATGCGAAATTCCGGTAGCTACGGAATTCGTTAATATTACAGGACCGAAGTGCTTTTCCCGTTTTTTTTTAATCCTTCGTTCGTAGTTTAATTTCTCATTAAACTCGAGGTTCTTGATAACGAGGGGTAAAATTGTTTTATTATTATATTTTTGTTTTAAAATCCCAGGGTCAACTTTTTTTTTCTCTCTCTCTCTCTGACAAGAAATTGATAGTTTTCTTGCGAAGAAAAGAATTCGAGCGCGAAAGGACGTACGTCTTTTGATCGAGTGCGTGTATATTTATATAGCACGCCCAGTAGCCTTCGATGATAGCCCTATCGCACACCAGAGGGCACATATGATTATTACTCATCTTCCGAGCTCTCATCATCACGCAACGCCAACGATATAAAACCGAAACAACTATAGTGGGTGCAGAAAATGAGAGAGAGAGAAAGAGAGAGAGGGAGACTAAAGCCTCGAATAAAATGCCAAGAGCCCACTTCATTATGCGAGCTCGTAACGTACTCGGATAACGGGTAATAACAGCGTGACTCGATATCTCCCGGGGGCCAAGCGAAAAGGGTGCAACGAGAAACGAGCGAGGATGCTCCGTGGTGTATTCTCTCGGCTACTCGCGCGTATACATAGTAATATTTACTCTCGACTCATCGTCTCAATAGTTGAGAAAAAATATATATATTTATACGTAGAAATAGACGTGGAATTTTCGTGAAAAATTATTCGTTGCTGATAATTGAATGTGGAAAAAAGCCACTTGATCATACTTTGAAGATTTTTATCGTCGAGATTCGAGCGAATACGAGAGTTTGAAATTATCCCACGGATTTATAACGTGATTATAACGCATCGAACATTATTATACGTATATATATAGTATATACGTATAAATAAGCGTATATATAAGCATCAACACGTACACAACGTACATGACACACGAGAAGAGGAATTAATGCTACGAGATCACGTGCCAATAAAATTCAATCTACCGGGCCACTGTTATACGAGGATATATATATATATATATGTTTTCTCAATTTATTTTTACATCGCTGCGTAATACGTGAGAAAGGTGTAAATACGTGATCAGGTGGTAATAAAATTCAATCAGCCGTTGTACTGCTCGTTTTTTTGAGGACTCCCCGGATTTTTCTCGTCAAACTGTTCACTGTGTTAAATACCAACGTTCTCTCTCCCTCTCTCTCTCCTGTTCTGTTCATCGCGATGAAACGTTTTTCCGTTCGAAACGTTGGACATTGAATTCTCATTAATATTCTGCCCATAATTAATTGACAAGTATATATCGGCGTTGCATATCCATATATACGTATCGTGATATAGCCACGAGTGAATAATACACGAGGGGTTGGTTCGCGGACTTTTAAACAGTCTCTCGATACGAGAGAACGAAGAGGACTGTCGGATAATAGCCACAAGCCTTTCTCTCTCTCTCTCTCTCTCTCTCTCTCTCTCTCTCTCTACTTGTCTTTCTCTCTGTCTCTCTCTTGGCAGAAAGTCATACAGTATTTCAATCGACCGCCTCTGATTGTCACTTAACGAGATATTCGCCGTCGGGCAAATTGTTGGATCCCTCTTCTCCTCGCAAAGTATTCTCTCTCCCTCTGGCTCGGAGTTTGCCCGGCGCTATATATAAGTGACGAGCGAGAGCTACGAACGTGAGATGGTGCGAATCGCCACTCTACGTTTCACATCCTCGGACGCTACACACGTGCCTCTTCGCGTTACACGATTTCTAATTGTTCGTTTCTCCAAGTCTTTACGATTGCTATTATTCATACGTTTTTGCATATATATATATATATATACATAGCATATGTTACACGTAAAATTCTACCCTCTTTGTTTATCACGCTCACAATGACTCGTCGCACGTGGAACACTTCGTATCAATGATTTGTTCGGATGTTAAAATTTAATCGCGCACACATTTCGCTCTTATATAAATCTAGCCTCGTAAAAATCTTCCCGATAATTTATATTCCGTTATTGCTCGGTTATATACGTCGATATCTCGCGTGTTATATACGTAGGACAAGATAAAGGGTTGCATACGTATACGTATCTATCTTGTTTTATTTTATATCGACATCTTCAATCTCTGTATATAAATATATATATTCACACAAACACATCATGAGCATATTGGCAGCGAGCTTCCATCAAAGTTATAAATTCTCGATTTGCTTCCTCCTCGGTTCGTAACCGGGAAGAAGTTCGAGAGTGGACAAAGATCGAAGGAGGGGGAAAGGGTGAGAACACCCAGGATCAGCCCACACACGACTTGCAACCCTCTCTCGTTCGTGTATAGTCTGTAGCTTTACGAGCTTTATCGGTGCATCGAGAGGGAGGAAAGATGCGGAGGGAAGAAGGGTTCGATCGACACCACCTGGCTTCGCGTCTTGTACCACGCTTCCTTCGCAGTTGACGGTCTGTGTTTCCGCGAGACACTTGGCCGACGGCCCATCCCTCATCTCCTTGTCCCGATCATCCTATAGTCTCGTCGCCCAGTTGTCCGAGAGCTCCTTTCTCCCCTCGTTGCGATGTATATAAACGAGAAGGGGGTGAAAAATCGGGCAATATGGCCCACTTGAGAAAAATGATCATTATTCGATTATTTCGAAGTATTTTCTACATTGAAACTTCTACGGAAATCTAGGGGTGGCAAAATGTTAAAATAATTTGAAGAAAGAGTAACGATAATTTCAAATAATATCGATTTTTGTTCGTAGGTTAATTTCTAATTAATTTTCGGTCTGAGGAGGTTAAAAATGTCACACGAACATCTAAAAAATTTGACTCTGTGAGGTGACATCCCTGATACGTTCGTTAGAAGTCTCGAACGGGAACGAACACAACCTTGACCGATAAAATTGTAACTTTAATCCTGGCAATATTTATCCAACCGGTCCATTTTGCCCCATCTTCCCCTAGATAGCCTTGTACGACGCAACACCGGCTTGGTCGCATCGCGCGCTGACCAGTCACTGAACTCTCGAGCAACTTCTGTTATTATAAGTTAACCCCCGTCGTACCGCCTCACCGCCACCACCATCGAACTCGCCCTCTCTTCTTTGGCCGTCTTCACTTCAAACCTTCCTCGTACATACACACAAATGTACACCAACGCTTCCGCGAAAAGCCTCTATACAGTACACGAGCCGTTCTCCTTGTCCGGTTTTGGCCCTTTCCAGATTATGGCCATCAGCCAACGTAGCCGAGATCAACCGTCCGGTACAACACTGCAACGAGGTGCTCGCGGTGTCTCTCGGACCCGTAGAACTTGCCTTCTGTTTGCCCAGGGAAGTGTCCCAGGACCGGAAGAATAACACGTCTCGTTTATATATATATATATAGCTCATAGTTCTCGTACGAGAGAGCTTCTAGATCTCGGGGAATAGTGGGAGAATCCTGCTGTTCCGTGGGTTTCCGGTGCTGCAAGTTTTGTACAGGGGTAGCTTCGGCAACTAAGCAAGTAATGGCGTCGAGGATATTTTCTAACGCGTCATTGCGACGACCTCAGTTTGCGTCTAACGGTCGGAGAATGTCGGACATTTCTCGCATTTCTCTGTAGAATCATCGGTTCACCTTTCGACCCGCCACCTGGCGGTCGATTTTGTAAAATTAAACAAAACAATCGTTCTAAGAAAATCCACAGATTCGAGATATTCGAGCTATTTGCAATAAAATAAATATATTTATTGAAAGAAAATGGACTTGAGATGAAAACAAAAAACAATTGAAGATTGTTATTTTACGTCGGTCGAAAATTTTTTGTTCTCGACGAGCTCGGGGTTAAAAACCGCTTATGCGTCTGGGACTTTGGTCGAAGTTTCAGTGGGGAGCTCGATGATCAGAACGCGAGAGACGAACGCGAATGCGACGAGAAGATTGGAGACCACGGGGAGACAAGAGAACGAGGCAGAGAGAAGGAGAGAAAAATAGAGCGGGTGGGGGAGAAGAGAGAGAGAGAGAGAGAGAGAGAGAGAGAGGACTGTGAGCGACTTTACGAGAGCGGAAAGTTGCATTGGGGAATATAAAGCAAGCTCGCGTCGCATATAACTTACAATCAGCCTCCGCGCTGTGGTTGCGTGGCTGATGCTTCGTCGACCGCCGCTCTGTTTCTCCCTCTTGCTCTTCTCGGCGAGTTCACTCTCTCCCTCTCCCTCTCTCTCTCTCTTTCTCCCTTTCTCGCTCTTCTCACTGACAGGACAGAACTGCTACCGAGACGAGGGCTTCCTTGAGAGGCTTGCCTTGAATTGCTGGTGCATCGGGATTCGGGTATGCGCGGACCTTCGCTAATACGCTCCGAAACCGCAAAAAAAAACAACAAATCGGGGGAAAAAAAGACAAGAAAGAAAAAAAAATATCTCTCGAAAAACCTCGCGTTCCATTACGGGAAAAAATGCTGCTCTCGTTTGCCTGGCGTAAAATGAGAATAGATATTTACGAGAGAGAATTGTGATTGAGAGGAGAGCCAGGGGGTAACGAGTACCTCGATCTTGCCCAATTGAAAATAATTTCGTAAAGTACAAGAATCGCAAGCAAAGGCAAACAACGAAACGTAAAAATAAACGAAAAAATTGTTCTCTTCGTTAAAAGTTCTTTCGAACAACGCGAGTCGTTTCGTTTCCAAAAAAGTATACGTCTCGACGATTCTTCGAAGTCGAACGTGACGAGGCCATATAAGAGCTTATTTATTGATATACGAGAGAGCAATTGAGAGAAAGAGAGAGAGAGAGAGAGAGAGAGGGTTGAAAAAATCTTATTTTATGGGAGACAATATTGAAAATAAATCGATAACTTAATTAAAGCACCTCGAAGCATCGAGTAGGTACAGTCGCTTAAGTCGTCTTGGTTATACGGAGAAACTTTCTTTTCCATCGCTCTCCTCGTAATCAATTCGCTGCGTTGGAACTCTCGTATTATATTTAAGCGAGAATGCGCATGACAATCAAGCTCGTAAAGCAAACTATCGATGCTCGTTTTCATTAACTTATCTCTCTCTCTCTCTCTATCTCTCTCTCTCTCTCTCTCAGTCTGTTTCTCTATGTGTGCTCGCAGGTAGAAGTAAAAGAGATCGTACGCTCGCTGAGTTTTCGATATGCGTGACTCGGAGAAGTAAAGTCGCGTGCGCTCGCTTCGCCAATTACACATCTCGCACCGCGCACGTGTATATTATACACGGCCGTGCTGTGCACCCATGTGCGAGAAAACTCACGATTTCTCCCTGAGAACACCCCCGTTGCCCCTCGTTTATTTCTTCTCACTTACTCACTCTTTCTCTTTTCTTTTTCTTTCCTTCTTCATCAATCGACATTCCGACACGTTGCTGGCTTACCGGCACGGTAGTAAATTTTATTTACCGCTATATGTTTGCGATACCCCCGGACAAGCTTTATTAACACTTTCGGCGCGAAAATTTAACTCCCGATAAAATATCGTACATTATACGTTGTACGTCTGAAATAAATATCACGATGCGAGCGAAAATTAATTATCGACCTGATAATTGGACGAATGTGATTCGTAGAACTCGATGTGGTTGAATTATTTTTAATCATCGATTGCCTAAATACGTGAATCGTTATTATTTTTTTTTCTTTACTTATTTATATTCGAACGAGGATTTTTTTTATCAAAGTTTCGACGTGATAAAGTTGCACTTGAAAATTCGACGATCGTTCTTGAGAATTTATAAGAAAGGGCGCAAGTGGGGGAGGCAGGAAGGCTTGTCATTGTAAATATGGGAATTAAAAAAAAATACAATCCTATATATGTATACACGTTGATTCGTTCTATATCGATATATATATATATATATATATATATGTATATACGTGTAGAATGTATCACATATATCGCGTCGGGAGAGGAAAAGGTGGGTGGGCGCAGGATCGCGGTTTCTGCCCCCATTAAATACAGCATTATGCTCTACCCGCAAACGACCGACAACTTCTCGCGGGCGACCGCTTCCCCGCACAAACCGTGTAATGTTAATTGCCCCGATCCTATATATCTGGACTTGAGCCATTTTTGGCAAGTTGGCAATCGGAAGAAAATAAACGTCGTAGAAGGGTTATTACAGGGTAACGCTAGGCCCGTGAATATCACCGCAATGCGTAACGTCGTTCGAGCCAATACATTCTCTCGAAACATCACCGACAATAACAATTTACATCGAATATTAACGAAAGTTTATAAAGTTCGATTTTTTTCCGCACGACAGTTTTTTTTCTCCTTTATATCCTTTTATTTGATTTCTTTTTTCATTTTTCTTCCTTTTACTTCGTTTCTTCGAAATTTGTAAAATCTGTTCCGATCGTACGATAAATCGTTCTAATTTTTTGCCAATTATTATTATATCCCTGAGAAAAGCGACAGCAGTCACGTTCCCTCCCCGATTATATTTCTCGATCGCGAAAACACTCGCGACAATCGATAAGCCTGGCGAGACGAGAAACCGCGGGCACTTAATTGCATCGAGTCTCTCTCTCTCTCTCTCTCTCTCTGGCGTTTCATACAATTTAGCGTGTCCCTCGGTGGCCCGTACGGTTTATAATGTGTCGATTTTCCTTTACAATGTATATCTATACAATGTCTAAATATATATACAAGAAACTATAGATAACGCGTCGGGGCTAAGAAAATTTTCCACCAATCGCCCCAAGGCACTGCTGCATAAATAATGGCGGTCGTTCTCGCAAACCCCGAGCTCGTGTGAGCCTTGCTCCCTGCATATTATTATTGACAGTTAAAAATCGAGCAAGAGAGAGAGAGAAAGAGACCCTCCTCCCTTCTTCTCTCACACTCCCTCTCTCGCTCTCTCTCTCTTTCTCGTTCACTCGCTCGGTTGATCAGTACAACCGGCAATTACTCTACGGTAATAAAATCCGAGGAGTGTAGCACAGAGTGCGAGTCTAGCCGATAAATAGCGGAATGTTGTGAAGGGAGAGTGTGTGTGTGTGAGTGTGAGAGAGAGAAAGAGAAAGAGAGAGAGAGAGAGAGAGAGAGGGAGAAGGAGCGAAAAAGAGCAAAAAAGAGCGAGAAAGGGGAGGAGGGTGAAGGTGCTAGGTAGTGTGAGATTGAAGCTCTCTATACAGACGCCCAGTAACTGCGAACGGACACGCGACAGCCCCGTCGTAATTTCTCACAAATATGAAGCATAGGCAGCCTTCCCTTGCTTCTACCCCCTCTTGCTGCTAGAAGTTGTCCGAGACCAGCTCGACTCGAGTTTCACCTCGCTCGCTCCAACCCTCCTCTCAACCTCTCGAGCTTTTCTCTCTCTCTCTCTTTCTCTCACTCAATCTTTTTCTCACTCTCTCTTTCTCTCACTCTCTCTTTTTCTCACTCTCTCTATCTATCTCTTTCCCTCTAGAGCTTTTTCTGTTTCCATCTTTCTTGTGCATTTTCGTCTCTCTCTCTTTCTCTATCGCTTCTTCTCTCGTTTCTCTCCGTGGGAAGTTCCTCTCTTCACGCACTTCGCACTTCGCGGGTACTCGATCTTATCTAAGAACGGGGAAGAGGCGGCGTTTTCATAATGATTTATTTCGATTAAAATGATTCTCCGTCTTTGCGACGCAACGCGAGGCCCCGGAGCGCCGAACGTCGGTGAAGATCGGGGCGAAACTCACCTCCCGAAGCCGATTCCGTTTTAGTTATACTTATAAATGACCTCGAGGGAGAAAGATCTGATTTCTCAGATGAAAAATTAATCAAACTGTCTTTGTGATAAAATGAACGGACGACATTATTTTTAAAAACTAGCGATAATCGTCGTTCGAGAATTATTTATTCGATATTTATACTCGACGATCGATCGAGAAGGGTGATTGAATGATTGAAAAAAAAATCAAATAAATACATAAAATTAATTTTTCTCTTTGTATTCTTTCGAAACGATCGACGTATCGTCGAATTTCTGATAATTGAACGTTGCGGTCGAATCGCAAGCGTCTCCGTCCACGTTTTCGTCATACGCGTATTATCACTGCCGGGGACGAATTTCCATCGGACCTCCCAGGAGCCCTCGTAAATCTCTCGATCCTTCGACAGGTTCTCGCCAAAGCAGGTCCAGCGTGTGTATGCGCGATCATAAGCAGGAGTAATTAATGGCCAAATAATATATCGATTACTTAGGTCGGACCTCACGCGCTCATATACAAGAGGTTATCGGCGTATTCACTGTGGCCACGGTTCGACGAGACGCGATGCAGCGGTTTGCGAAATCACGGAGTCCACACTCTTGCACACGCGGTGAACGTATATGGGCCGTTTTATGCGAACTCGACAATATTATTTTTCGACAAACTTCTCTCATCGTATCAATGTGAATAAAAATCCTAAAAAAAGATCTGAAATAGAAAAATAAACGTTCAAAAATGACGGATAAAAACATTAAAGCTTAAAGCTATAAGCGAAAATCTTTCTAAGAATAAAGGTAAGAGGGATCAATTTGTTTTATATCGGTTGAAAAATATACATCGAGGTAAAAAAAAGAAAAGATCGACGCAAAGATCTATAAGATCGATGTTAATTTTTGTTTTCAAAAATAAAAAATTTTAATCTTATTAACACGGAACGACCTGTACCCGTGTGTTTACAGGTGCGCGTGAGAGTCACTGAACGAGTACATATATATATATAGCCACAATTTGCAACAAGCTGGAAATCCAAACTCCTCTCAGCGCGGCAACGAGAGAGAGAGAGAGAGAGAGAGAGAGAGAGAGAAAGAGAGCGAGTGGAATGGCGAGAGGGAGAAAAGAGGGTGAGAGAGCAGAGGTTACCACCGCGTTTAGGGGGTAGTAAGCAGTATAATGTATTCCAGTCGGAGAAGAGAAGTGAAGCATGCATATTCGAGATATATTATAAATAATTACTCAATTATATCTTTGGAAAGGCAATGAATAAAGATGTCTCGCGGAGCTGTGGAATCGCTTCAGAGTGGGCGAGAAAGGAGCGCGAGGGAAGAAACGAGGGATTTTAGCCGAGAGGAAGGCGAGGACGCGCGAGGGGCGAAGGTGGTCTGGGCTAATAAAAAGAAAGTAAAAAAAAAAGAATATTAACAAAAAGAAGAAGAAAAAACAAAACAAAAAAACACGAAGCAAAAAAGTGAAAAAGGTAGAGAAAAAGAAACAAAATCTTTCGTTGAATATTCAAAAGCAACAAACTAGGTACAAGTTAGGGTGGAGGGTTGAGGGGTGGGGGGTGGGGACTTATTTCAAACGGCAGATCCATATTATATAGACCACTTCGCGCCCTCTCGCCTCATACCCCGAACGGGTACTTTTGTTTCGACGATTTTCATCCCCCGACTCCCCCCCCCCCCCCCCCCCCGGCCCCTGTACATTTCCGCACCATGAATTTTACAGAGATGGATTTAAAGATCGCGAATAATTCTCTCTCTAGTCCGTTCTCCGATTTCACATCTGCCCAGCTACGAAATCCGACGTTATACGTTGTAACTCGTTCGAATATCACGTGATATTTTCATTCACCGATCGACCCGCGTTTAATTCACGAGGTTTGGTTAATTTTTGTTTGTTTTTTTTCGAATGGAACGTAACCGTATCGTTCGTAGTTTCATTTCGCAGCAACGAATCTTTTTCGATTGTGAATTAAAAAAAAAATATATATATATATACGTTGGGCAATTGTCTGACATTTGGACGCTTCTCATTTTCCGCTCCCTCTGTTTATACTATATACGTATACATATGATGAAAACGTCACGATGCTTTTTATTGCGGCATAAATTTGTTTACCGGTGTACGCACGATAAAATTTTAAAATATTACGAAAATGAAAATGTATTTTGGTGAACGGTACAGTTATAAAACTATGTACCTCTACCTGTATATAAATATATACTCGGGCGAGAGAAAAGCACACATAGACGTGTATGAAAGGCGAGTGAGGACGGCACTTGGCGAGTTTTCCGCCCAAAGATAATGCAACGTTGAATTTACGAGCCCGAGCCCTCGTTGGTGCGATTTCTTGGTTATTTTTGTTGTTGTTGTTTTTTTTAAATTTATTTTTTAAATGAAATTTGACCCAAGCGCGAGAAAAAGCACTCGCGGAAAAAGATATTGTGAATTTAAACCCTTTCGTTGTATATTCGTGCGCCCCCTCCCCGTCCACCCTCTATTTTACACGCAGCGATTCCCATACGCAAATACGCCTATAATAACAATTAACCCCTTGAAATAATATTTTTGTCACACGAAGTGACTCGTTCTTCCTATTTCCGGTTTTGAATCATACCAATTCAGATATATCTATAGATACAAGGGGCCTATTTCGATTTTCATAAGACGTTCTTCTCGTTCGACGTTCACCCTTCGGCATTGGCTCGAGGATGCCTGTACGCGAGTTTATATATTTATAGAGCCTCGATTTTCCACATGCACAGATATAGAGGCCACCCTCCACCGGACGTGATTGGCTCCTGATAGAATTACGAAGGGTGGACCAGGAACTCTCTCGGTATATTTCATATAAACGTGTATCTATATAGATATGTAGGTACGTGTCCCTAACTCACCCTTTTTCGACTAGTAAATAAATATATATATATGTATATATAAATTGTCCGAGGGAAGGACAGAAATGCATTTGCTACTTACATTACGAAGCTCGAGCAACCCCTGGCCGAAAACAAAGAACGGACGGCGTGGGCGAGACGCGACCCCTCCGCGGTCTCTCAGCCATACTCCCTCCCTCTCGATCGTTTTTGGCCACGGTAGACCGAGTCGCTCGATGCAACAACTTCGTGTACCGTCGCTCGGATATCATATTAAGTTTATTTTTTGTCCCTTCCGACGGACGTATAGGAAACGAAAATTGATGAGGTCCTTTTACGGTCCTTCGTCCCTTCTCGTACTCTCGACGGCTGAAACAAATAAGAAAGGAAAGCAAAATAGGAAAGACGAATAAAAATGTAAGACGAGGAGGAGACCGAGAGAATAAGTGTACGTGCGCGATTTACATTTTCTTATTTCGTACTTTAGTCGTCGCGTTCGACACAAAAATGAAAGATATTTGCAAATAATAGTTTTTTTTTAAATTTTCAAGATGGCGATTATAAATGTGATTCGGAAAAATCGATGGGTGGAAATCAAAGCGTTATATTTTCTTTACGATCGACCCTCGGTTCTCGTTATCCTCGATCCACGAACCAGAGAAAGCTAGCCCTTTAATCCAATTTCGCGTTCGCGCGATCGCTTATAAGGGATGATTCGTTTCGAACTTCATGGAGAAGCGTGAAATTCAAGAACGCAAGATTTGTCCCGTCGTCGCGGAATGAGACATTGTACGATGAGAAACAGAGCGAACGGCACGGTAAAAGGTCCTCGACGTCCTCGAACATCCCCCATAAGGACGAATAAAAGAGGGGGAGGAACAGAGAGTGAAAGAGAGACAAGAGCCGCGTGGCATCTGCTGTTGGGGTGCGCGAAATTGAAAGACTCTCGTTTCTCTCCGGCACTCGTGCCAATTTCCTTTTCGTCACGAAAAGAGAGAAAGACAGAGAGAAAAAGCGAGAGAAGGGCGAGCGAGTTTATAATTTTATTGCCAATTTGCGAACCATTACGCACTGTATATATACGAGTGGTGATGCTGCTTTTGCTTTTGGCACGACACGGTGGTGAATTTTCACCGCGTGTTTCAATGTATGAACCTGTGCTATATATATATATATATATAATATATGATATACGATTATATGTGTCAACGTCGACAGATGTCTCCTCTCTCTTTCCCTCTCTCTCTCTCTCTTGCTGTTTTTCACTCATTCTCTCTTGATTCACCATGTAGTCCCTGTTTTACGGTATATTGTACATGCTATTATATACAAATATATACATATATCCATAAGTATGGGACGCGTACGTATATATTCGGGTACACGTTACACCAAATTTTAGTGTTATAGCATAAAACGTAATCTTCGTAGCGATGACGAATTTACGAGTGGTGCGTTACAGTGATTTGATGACGCTATCGCGTGCCGGGTCGAAGAGCTCTCCCGTTACGTTCGAATGGGGTTGGTTCGTACCCACAGGGAAAACGAATTTCGTCGCTTCAACTATACACGCTCGTATACGTGTACGCTCTCTCTCTCTATCTCTCTCTCTCTCTCTCACTGTCGTTCGCTATCTATCGCTTTTACCGTGTGAACGTTGTTTCTCTCGAATCGTCGTGTGGTCATGTTTTCAGGTACGAGAAATAGTCAATGACGATCGTTTGCAAGCTCGAAAGGTCGTTTCGAACTTTGACATCCGCATGGAGAACGAACCGTCGAGGTGAGTACGACGTAGTCGCGTAGTTGAAAGATCGAATGGTCAAACCGATCTGATTAATGGACGTCCCTCTTGTTTTCTCAAAAATTCAAGGTCGAGGCGAAGGGGTAGGTCGATTTTACAGATAGTGAATAAAAAACAAAAAATGAGGGCTTACTTTTTATATATAT
>OX637868.1:4741976-4769389 GCA_951802705.1 Netelia virgata
CTCTCTCTCTCTCTCTCTCCCTCTGAATCGCTCGTTCTCTCTTCCTGTTTCGCGTTTTTTATCCCGATGCCGGGGAAGAGCGAAAAAAAACATTGAAAAAAGGATGGAGGAAAAAAATCGCGCTGCACGTCGATTGGTCGAGGGGACAGATGACGTAGTGAGCGACGTGCCACAGCCACCCACATCCCTTCCTCCCTCTACCTCAGCAACCCGACCGGGGAGAGGAGGTGGTTACACACGAGACGGCCGAATGCTGGGTGCTGCTGGTGCGATCTACGTATATATATATATATGTATGTATATATATATATATATATACACACACACATATATATATAAATATATATATATATAATATATATATATATACGTGTATGTGTCTCTCTATATATAATACATTCTCTATATCTCACTTGGGTTCGAAGCTTTCGCAGCACCCTCGTGTCGCACACACGAAACGGCAGGAACACCCCCTTGAATTGGATGGAAATATCATTACATCGGAAAAGCCTCCGAAACCTCCGCTAAAATAGTTACACGACGAAAAAGTAAAAAGCCTCGGTGTATGCGCGCGTAGACGAGAGAGAAAGGGTGGGGATAGAACGAAGCAAGTAACGATGCGAAGGTAGGCCGAGAGAGAGAGAGAGAGTGAGGGAGAGTGAGTGAGTATCGAGGGTTGAGAGGGAGTGACTAGCGAATGTATTTTATTTTTGGACGCGTGCTCTTATCTCGATCTAGGAAAAATTAGCGAAGATTATCGTATGGCGACGAAGCTTTGAAAAATTGGGATGGAAAATCATCGAGTCGTTCGGCTGACAAAATAAAATTAAAAAACATAACCCTTAATCGAGTCGTTCTCAAACAGAAATATCGTGATAATACTAGAAAAACAAAAAATTAAATATTCGCTATCGAACGAAAAATCGTCGGTGAAGAAAAAACATATTATAATTCGATTCACCCCCGTCTATCGAAAAAATTGGTCGAAAAAAGAGAAAAAAACAAAGAAGAAGAAGAAGATGATAAACCACGAGTATTATCAAGCTTGGCGTACGCGAAAGCAAAATTTTCGGTCGGTTATTTTGGGTGTCTGAAAAGTGGAGAACGATGCGACGATCTCGTTGTCAGTTTTTCGTCCCTCGTCCCCTTCTCTTTCCACCTTTCTCTCTCCTCCCTCCAGCATCGCGACGACGCGTCGCGGTATTCCGGTGTTTGTTTAGCGAGAGCCTCGATATGACATGATCAGCGCATTAACCCCGTACGAATTTTCCTTTTTTTTCCCCATTCGTTCGTTCGTTTCACCCGGCATGGCTCTCTCGCGAAGTCGCCGTGTGCCTCGTATCTCTCTCTCTCGCTCTCTCTCACTCACCCCCGCTCTTTCTCTTTAGTCCGTTCATTCTGGATAATCCATCTATCCCTTTCTACCGGCTATGTCCTGGCGCCTCTGCCTGGGATGCGTTTTTATCGATTCGTAGAGACCCCCTGCAGCACTCGCGATGTGACCGCGTCTATCTGTATGTCCTCCTCTTCTACCCCCCCAATCTACCCCCAAACCACCGCTCCACCTCGCGGCTCGCACATGCATGCCCTCGCACAAAAACGCACTAATACACGCACGTGAAACAATATATATATATATATATTGTTTCACGTGGGTGTAGGTATATAGAGCGTTGGGCACAGAGAGAGGTGCATGTATACACACGGCGGAGAGCCCGCGCGACCCGCGTACAAAGCATCGATAGAGAGAAGCATACAGATTGGACCAGGGCGTTCCTCTTTTTTCGGACGCAATCCTCCCGCGGCGGTGGCGGCGGCGGCGGCGGCAACGGCTATTCCCCGGCCAGAAAACCCCCCCTCTCCTCTTTTGCACACGTTCTCTACGTGTGCATGAATATGCTCGCGCGCGTGTGTGTGTGTGTGTGTGTGTGTGTATACTCATCGCAAAACTTTCCAACCGACGGTATAATGCGCGAGGCACTAGCAAAGGTGGCGAAAAAACAATATTGCGATCAACGTCGCGCTCGGACATTGAGAAATTTCGGCGGCCGAGGTGATGCACGGCTTACTCGTTCGTTTTAACTTGTTGTTTTTTTGTTCAATACAAAAATATAATTATTCAATGAACACAGATGTCATGATGGTTTTCTTGGCACGTTAACTCGCGCTTGAAATTAATGAAATTTATTCGTTGTATAATGAAATTCGTTCGAGGGAAAATATGACAATTTTCATGCTTTTTTGTTTTTGTTTTAGGAGGAAATCTTGGATTTGTTTCATTATTTTGTGTGGATGTAGAAAAACACGTTCGTGGAACAAATTCAACATCTTGTGCGAGATATTATTTTTATCGCCACCGCCTCCTTCTTTCCGTTGAAAATTTGTCTCTCAGCGTCTCGTTAACCTTACGAAGCTTCACGACACTCTCGAATATCGTTCGTTCGATACCCTTGGTTCTTCTCGTATGTGCAAAATTCATTTCGACAATTCCACGCGCCAAAGTGTATAAATTTTTTATCTACGCGAGAAAAAAAAGTGGTAAAATCCGTGCAAAAGGAGTTTAAAAAAAATTGTACCTATACGCGCACGAGCTACTGATTGCGATTTTTGTGATAAATGATTTATCCCCTTTTATAGGCCGGCTGTATGCAGGAAAAGAGAGAGAGAGAGAGTGGTTCGAATTTTTTCGGTATAACGGACGAAAAAAGGAAAAAAAGAAAAAACGAACGAAGAATTTTCAGCGAAATGGCGCGCCCCGGCCATCGTCCACAGTCTCGACGAAGAATAATGGAACGCACGATATAACTGCAGCTCACGCAGGTACACACAAAGTTTGTTTCCCCTTCTCTCTCTCTCTCTCTCTCTCTCTCTCTCTCTCTCTCTCTCTCTCTCTATCTCTGTCTCTCCTAGCCCCTTGTTTTTTTTGTTGTTTTTTTTCGTTTTCCGATTGACATATACAGCTCCGGGGTGGCTGTAAAGAGGGAACAATAAGTTTTACAGGTTTTTGTCCATCGGCCCAGATGGGCGATGGACATTAAAGGCGTCCGCATTTCGTTACGGCCTACCGTGACGCGATGCGCAATGCGCTCGACTCGTCCACCGTATACGCGATACGTATATTCTACCTGTACGAACATAAATATATAGATATACACATAAATATATGTATATTTTTTATATACGTATATATATATATACATTTTTTGTTTTTTTTTTTGTTTTTTCACCAACCTGCATTCTCCGTCTATACATCAGGGAATCGTATCGTTTTATCTCCAAACGCGGGCGAAATCCTTCGCTCAGCTCTCGTCTCTCTTCGATATCCACCGGGAGATAGAGAGAGGGTGAGCTCACGGTTTTTATATAACTATAGATATGTATATATGTATATATATATATATATATAGGTAGCATACATCGTGTGTACGCGAGGAGAAAAAAAACCTCCCCGAGAGACCGTGCGAGAGGTCTCGCGAATGTGCCGGGGGCGATAGAGTCGGGGGCGAGAGTATACACCACGGCGCACGGAAGTTTCTCTCGCGCTTCCTTTCGCCCCGTTCGTTCGTTCGTTCTCTCCCTCTATGGACTGTAAGTGATCGTGGCGAAGAGAGCGCTCCGCTGGCGATGCTGGTGGCGAGGGAGGACGGCGAGAGAAAAAAAGGGTTGAAAGTCGAGGGAGGAAAAAAAAGGGGGTCGCTTTATCGCTCACGGAAACGCCAAACACCTGTGGAATAACCTGAAAACCTCTCGTTCTCTCTCGCTCGAGCTCTCTCCTTCACTCTCTCTCTCTCTCTTCCTGTCTCTCTCACTCTCCGTGTTAAGTAGAGCATCTGACGAGGTGAAAAAAAATGAGAAGAAGAAGAAGAGAGCATAATAAAAAAGCGAAGAGAACTCCGAATAGCATATCGAGGAATTCGGTAAAGTTATTTTTATGCGCTTGAGAATTCGCACAGGGGCTCGGGTGCGATAAAAAAAACGACTTTCCGACCGGTAAAGAGGGAGAAAAAAATTGTTCGTGTTCCTCGTGAGAGGGGGGGGGGGTGAAAACGATTTCGGTACGAAGGTGGTGTGCGATAAAAGAGGGTTAAATAGATGTCAAGGCAATTAAAAAATTATCGGTAATGTTTCCCGTGAAATATTTCAGTAGAAAATTCACGAAAAAAATACGACGATGATAAAGCGACCCTGAATTTACTATGGAAATTATAATCTCAGATTATTTTCAATAAACTTCGAATCGACTACGTATTTTCTCTCTCCTCGTTGTGTATCTTCTTATCGTTTATTTTTTACGAGTTCTTCTTCCCTCGAAATTCATGAGAAAAAGTATACCACGAGTGAATAATAATTCCGGCATAATAAGGAGGATCGAAGATCGCGAGCGTAAGAAGGCTTCTCCCCTCGATACGAAAATGGTGGTGTGCGAGGGTGCCGGCGCGTTTCCAAGAGCGAAATTCAACGGACGCCCTCGGTTTGTGCAAGGGAAATGTTATACGCGAGAGGTTCTCGCAAAGGCTGCACTGACCATAAGCATAACAATCAGGGGATGAGAGGCGAGCTACAGGGGGTGGTTAGGGGGTGGAATATCGGTTGTAAAGTCAAATGCGATACTTGGCTGACCATTTCGCGAACGCGTTCACGGGGGTGTTCTCCTCTCTCACTCTCTCTCTCTCTCCCTCTCTCTCTCTCTCTCTCTCTTCCCTTGCTCCTGTGTCGATAGGAAGAGAGGGGGATGTCCGACAACACAGTGGCAGGTTTGCCTGGTATGGAGAGTTCGTAACCATGGCGACTCGCAGGCTCAGAATGATCTTCGCCGAGCGCGGACGCAGAATTCGAACAGCGAAGTCCCAGCGATTTCGACACCCTTCTATCTCTCTATCTATCTATCTATCTCGTTTACGGACACCAGGAATATAAACGAGCCCCTAGCCTAATCTCGTCCTTGTGAACCCAAGCCCATCTCTTCACGATCGTATTCCCTCATTTGCGACATTGCCGCGCTTAAACATCTTATCACAATAAAGTTATCGTTAACTCAGTTTCGGAAACATTGATCGGGTTCTGACCACTAAAACTGGCTTGGATCGAACTTTCCTCGAGGTTGACGGTTTTCGGGGGGATAAAGGACAGCCAATAGCGACATTAATGCGAGAATGGTTTCTTGATATAATTCGAGAGTGTCGATGATCGGTTTGAGGGATTTGATGACGATCGAGTTCAATAAATATTCTGAAGGTGACGGTGAAATAAAGGATTTGGTAACCCCTAATTTCTTCCTAATAGGTAGGGTTGATCTTCTAATTAGGGTCGTTGGGAATTTTTGGAGATTCTTGAATGGTTCGAAATGGTTCAAGGAATCGGCAAGGTTGAATAAGTTTAAGAATCTTCTCGAGACTATTTACAATTGGCAAGAATATTTTTTCAACCCCTGACACTAGAGAATAACTTTGAGGGAAGAAATCGTCAATTTCTATTTCGAATTATTTTCTGCAACGCTCGCGTGAACAATTATTAATGACTTTACGCGAACTCGCGAAATGTATTCGGATATTCGGCTCGCGTTTGTCGCGATATTAGTTTTTCCGTAGCAATTTACATTTTCGAATCGCTCGCGTTATTTCTACAATTTTATGGAAGATTGTTAACCGTCGTCGTTTCTGAACACGATCCGGCGTCGTAAATGAACATTTATTTCGACGTGAATTTTTATTCGTCGACAATGGAAAAGTGCGAGATATATTTGTTTCGTTATTTTTTTATTTTTCTTTTTTACGGTTTTCGCATCGAGCGAACTGTTTTTCATATTTATGCTCGGCTGTCGTAACAAACATCGAAGTAAATTCTCGTGCTCTTTTGCATAACGTCGACTCTCGATCGAGCGACGATCTTTTCACGCGGGTTTCGGGACAAAAACGAGCGAATTAAGCGCTAGTTTAACGTCAATTTTAAACAGCTACCCCGATGCGTTACCATTTGACGCGTACCTACACCGATCGGCACATTTACGAGCCGCGGCGCAATACGCGCGCGAAAGTAGCCTCGCGCGAGATAACGCGCGCACGTCGATATAGATGATTGGATTCGGTGCAAGTTCTCGACAGCCCGCAATTGCCGAATGTTAAACGCGTTAAAAACGAATTACCGTGAAATTAAGGGAATGAGAGTCGCGCGAGCGACAGAGCAGAACGTCGAGAGTTCGTGTCTGGGTGATGCCGACACGAGAGTTGCAAGGATCGTAATGATAAGCGTGTTACAACGATGTGAACTATTAAAGTTCGATCGAGAGATGAATTCAAGCTTCGTGGCTATCGATGAATAATGCGGGCCCGAGTTTTTTTTCTCTCTCGGTTATAAATATTCATGAAATCGAACGAATCATCGAATATGATTATATAACAAAATATAATGGAGACTTAATTAGTCGGAAATATAGTAACGAAATTTAGTTTATACTCGTTAAAGGGATCATAATTATTTCGATCGATCGTGACTGATTTTTGCATTTTTGATATGTTAATTTTCTTATGGTTTAAGAAATTTTTTTTTTATGATATTTCGTTAATTAATTCAATGATAGAGACGAGATTGAAGATGCCACGAAGAAGGCATTCGCTTCAATGTCCGAGTGACGTCACTCGGCGTACGATCTTGCGTGTTATAAGAACCACATTTCTTTCTTACTAATTAATATGGCTCCGGCACACAATTCAACTGCTGGCCAATCCCTCTCTCTCTCTCTCTCTTTCTCTCTCTTCGGCGTCTTTGATAATTGGACCATTCATGCGGTTTTGAAAGAGTTGCTGATTTGCAAGTGGAGGCTCTAATGATTTGTAATAACGTGGCACGACTCTCTCTATCGAGAGAGAGAGAGTGAGCGTACCGCCGGATGGGAGAAAGATAGATAAAGAGAGAGAGAGAGAGAGAGAGAGAGAGAGAGAGAAGCTAACCCTCTCATTCCGTTTCAGTTGGATAACCGTACTAAAGAGAGGCGCTGGCACAGTAGCTCTCTCGAAGGTTGATCTCTATGTTCGCGTCAGCGAGAGATCCACTTATGTTGATTACCAAAGGTTTTCACTGGCCTGATTATGTCACCTACATCTCGTCCACCCCTCTTGCCCCGTACCCTCGCATTTCCTCTTTCTCACTCACTCCCTCTCTCTCTCTCTCTCTCTATTATTATTAGTTATTGATTATCTTACTTATTATGTTTTTTATCTTATTATTTAATTATCTTTTTTCATCTGAATGCTCAGCCCAGGAGAGATTAAGGGACGAGAATGGTGATAACGAGGGTAAAGAGGATCATTAGTAAGGGTTAGGCAATCACCTTTATATTTTTATTTAAATTAATTGAATCAGCATTTCTATTTATAGTCTCCATGTTCTTTAAATTTCTAGTTTATTTTCTAAATGCGCGGTGCAATTATTTTATTTTGTAGTTGGTAATTTTCATCCTGAGTGGCTAATTGTATTTTTCACTGAATTGTTCATTGTATTTTTAAGGGTATTGATTTATAAGTACTTTTAGATATTAAGAAATATTTCAGTGTATTGAAATGGATGTTAAACTTGCCCCAAAGTCTAACTAGGGCATAATAAATGAATCTATCTACCTCTCTGTCTCTCTCTCTCTCTCTCTAGAATGTAGAATTTTAAACAGGCTTCCGCGAGCAAGAAAATCGCAGATAGCACGACAGAGAGCGCGAGCGTCTCTCGAAAAACGGAAACTCGCATGTTTTTGTGTTTCTCGTTCATGCGATAGAGAGAGAAAGAGAGAGAGAGAGAGAAAGAGAGAACGAGTGAGAGGAGGGAGGGGTTTGCGAGACGAAAACGGAGAATAAAAAAACATACGACTCTTTTCGCTTCTAGCGACAGCGCAAACAATATGCAATCAATATTTTCAATCGCAAAAAAATCGTACGGATTTTTCCCGTCCGATGGATAATTTTGTTGTTATTCTTTTTTCTCCTTCTTCGTTCGACTTTTTTTTCTTTGTTTTTTGTTCGATTTGTTTCATTTTCTTCTCTTTTATTTTTTCAACGTTCGTTCCTGCCGAGATAATACGTAAAAAGTCGGATGGAAACGCGTGTGCGCGTCTGTGTAGTTCACCGAGGGAATGAAGAATCGACTTTAAAATCGATTAGCTTCTGTCATATTATAAATTGAATTTCGGCCTCGAAGCCCCTGTTCGTCTCTCTCTCTCTCTCTCTCGCTGTATATATTTATATATATATGTATATGTATGTACGCAGATGTATTTTTTTTTCATTCACCTCTTTTGCGTATGCTGCCTCTTGCTCTTCGCTCCCTGTGCTCTTTCTCGCATCCGACCGACAGATTTAGCGATCGCGAGAACGAGGCACGTCCAATATATATAGGTATATGTATATACATATTTTTTTTTAATTTTCGACAAATCAATAATGAAGCCCGATGGGCATTTGAAACCGAACGTACTGTCTGGTACTATCGACGTACGTGAACCACGTCATTGTGAGTTTAATGAACGTAATCGTCTTGGTGTTATTATACCCGGTAGGTACTCTTGGAATCCTCTTAAGGGCGCTTAGAAAAAAATATCGAGACGACACGCTCGTACACGTCGCACGGCCATAATTGTAATTATTATGCAAAATCTCGATGGCAAGATTTAAAAATGATCCTCGTGCATATTGTGTATGCACCGAGTATACGGGGCGTTCCGTGTGAATTGATATGTTTTTGATTAACATTCTGATCTGATTCGTGAAAACGAACTCACTTCCGAATTTAAAACGTAATTTTTTCAATCTTCGATCGAGCATGATTAAAATATACAATTAATCTCTGCGGATACGTTTTTTTGTTGATGATTTTCTTCATAAATATAATTTATTCTAAAGTATCACGGATTGAATAATAATTTCACGATCAAGCTTCATTCGTTGAATCGAATTGTCGAATAATATCGTGTTAAATTATTCGAAATACGAACGAGTTATTTAAATGATTAAATATGAAATAGTAAATAAATGTTATTTCTACTCGATTCGAAAAAAATGATCGTTTAATACAGAGAAGGAAGAACTGATTTTTTCAGACGGTGAACAACACGATAAATGTATAATCGATCGGATCGAACACGATCGGTCAGAAGCCTCGGTCGATTTGGCACGTAACGGCCGATGCATAGCCTCGGGACAGTCATGATAGCTGGATCGCACTTCCTCGATTTCACAGCTCAGGGGCCCTCTGACGGTGATACGAGCAACAAAGTCTCTCTCTCTCTCTCTCTCACACACTCTCCCTCCCTCACGCAATATAGCGTCCTCTCTCTGGGCGCAGCCTCGAGAGAGTCCGTTCAAGCCCATCGAGAGAACTCTGCGCGGTGATCACTCTTGTCCAGCGGCCGCAAGGCTTTTCCTTTTATCTTTTTTTTCTTCTTGTTGTTGTTTATTTTCATTATTATTTCCTTTTGAAACTTTAATTTATAATGCGAGTCGATCGAGTCTATTAATAACATGCGCGCTTGAGGTAAATTATATTAATTAAATTTCTCCTTGCACGGCGTACGTACACACACAAAGTGAGAGAGAGAGAGAGAGAGAGAGAGAGAGAGAGAGACGTACGAATATAAAGATTATAAAAGTGGTATAGCCCCGATGCGTTCGCACGGACCAAAGTTCCGCGTGCTAACTGGAACGAATGGCGCCCATAGGATATCGGATTATATATACGAAGATGTAATTACTTTTCGTATTCCGCGCGTAGGTACTTTGCGCGACCTTTGTAAAACGTTTCAACGAGGAAAATCGACGTACCTACCGAGCCAGGTAACGATACGCTAAATTCGTCGAACGAAATTTGTGAAACAAACCCCCCTTTCCAACCATGATCGAATTTAATATTAACTAAATATTTAATATCGATGTTTGTCGTAGTCGCGATAATATCGAAATAGCCGTTGCGTTCGTTACGAATTTATCGCGATATGGAAATAGCTTGGAGGGCTTCCCATACCGTGGCCATGTTGAACGAAACACTTGCCCAAATTCGAGGGTGGTGCATGCGAGCGAGGGAGGGTTATTCCGCTTCGCCTGTCCTCATTATGCTAAGCACTAAAATCGATAGCATTAGAACCCATGCGTGGTCCGGAGACCACGGCAACCCTTCCTTCGACTCCCTTCCTACCCCTTTCCGACTGTACAATCCTATATACGCTGTGTATACGCGCCGATACGAAATGTTCTTCCGATCGACCGATTGGTTGTACAACCCTTAGTACCGATGGACGGTACTGCCAGTCTCCATTCCAGAGTCGTGGGGGCTATCGCACTTTGATATATTTATAATCGTTCAAGTTCTTGTAGGGGAGAACGAGGGAATTGGAGCCATGTAAGGAAAAGTTTGAAAAAAATAATTTATTGCTGTAATTATTTATTGTTTTCACTATTAATCAGTCTTTTGATCAATAATCTTTCATTTTTATTAAATAGAAACTTAGTAATAATTGTTTAAGGTAGTTAAAAAAAAAATTAAAAAAAATGTGTCTTTGGTTCTCATTACCCGGCAGGGCGGGTAACGGGAGACATAACTTTAAACTTGACAAGTTTAATAAGTTTTTAGGACAATATTAGTGATAGTAAATGTGAACTGTTTAACATGAATACGTTTAACATATGATAAACTAACGAACATATAATCAACCTAAATATAGCTTTTTTACTGCGTGAATATTCTTTGTTTTCTTTATTGTCTCGTCTCTTCTTCTTTTCCTTCAAAAACATCTTTCATGGGAATACCGGTCGGGATTTCAGAATGTTGTTTAGTTTTGGTGATCGCTTTGGGCTTCTTGATTGATGGCCATGGACTCGATACAAGGGGAATCCATCTGGCTGCCATTTTCCCGAAGGGAAGCATTTTGAATTGAACATAATAATATAAAAAAATTATGTTGTAACCTATTTTGTATCACTTTCAAACCAAAATACATGAATTGAGCTACCGAATGAACTCGAAAAACAATTAAATCAGAAATCTTTAAATACTCAATTTGATTGTGAGAAAACTATTTTTCTTATAACGGGAGGACGCGAAATATGTTTGTGGTCGTCGCCGCTATACTTGTGGCACTGAAGCGGCCATCGGCAGTCGCATGACACGAACGAAGTTTAAAAGAAGGCATTTGGGATGATTCGAAACACGTAGCTTCCATTACTCCGTTCTCTCCTACCACGTACACCCTTACATGAAAATCAACCCCTTTTTTCTATGGCAGGATTATGCAAACAACCGCAGGACTCTCTTGATCACGATTCGAGTAAGTTCAAGAGCTTTGGTGGCTTTATAAGGACCTCGAGCAGGAACATGGACAGAAATTATCTGAAAATATTTTGGAGATTTGTTAATTTTTTTTTTGATCGAGCAATACCTAACCGATTTTTTCCCATTCCTCGACTCTCTCTTTCTCTCTTCATCGATCTGGAAATTTTGATTTTCCAAACGCTTTCAGCCCCGCGAACGATTCAAAATTCACTTTGTGCTTTACCGATTTAGTAAATGGGTTGCCAAAAAGGGCGTTTTATGCGTTCGCACTATCGCTCGTGGATTAAGCGTCCTTTTTGGATGGGTCCTTTGGTGAACGCTGAACACGAGGAGGTTCCGTTTTGTTCCCTGCGTCGACGCGAATCGTCCGAGGTTTTTTTAAAGTGATCGAAAAAAAAGGAAAAAATGGTGAGAAAGTTATCGATCGTTTCTCAGTGAAGAAATTAGTGCTGAGTGGGGGAATGCGTATCATTGGCCTAGTTGCGCGATCGATTCCTCTCTTGTAGCCCAGTCTTGACTCACCGGGCAAAGCCTTAACGGAGGAATACCGACCTCGAGAATCGTGCTGTAGCCTCGGTTAAGCCTGTGGAACGATCGTCGTGTTTCTCTCTATGTGTGTATGCATTTCTCTCTCTCTCTCCCTCTCTCTCTCTCTCTCTCTCTCACACACACACACACACACTCGTGAGTTATCCGGAAGCAGTACAATGTATAGGTAACTAACCAACCCACAGACGTGTTGAGAACGTCTTTTGGGATTTACTGTTCACATTTGCGGTAGGCCAGTGACGTTTATCGGGACGACACCGGGCAGATTTGGTTTCGTATACGTCCCTGACCGGAAATCCTGTCGTATACCGACCGGGCTTAATCAGAAACCATCGAGCTTTACAAATAATCGGGCATCGACGTTCATCGCTCGAACGGATTTCGAATCAAATGCTTTTGAAGCCATCTATGGGGGGGGAAAAAGGAAGAGAATTAATATTTCCATCGTTTACAATTTCCATCCTTTGGACAACGTAACTTTCCGACGTTTGACTCCAGGGAACGTGATTTTTGTTTTATTAACATCGACTCGGAGCCGGAGGCTGTTCGATTACAGCGATCGGAGAAGGAATCTGGTTTTATCGAAAATCAGTTTAGTCACCGATACATTTACCGTTTTTTCTCGCTATTTCTGGTGCCGATAGGCTGTCGTTGAAAATAAATTGTCGGAACGATACGACGATGTAATATCGTCGATCGTGATATACATCGAGTCGTTTCCCGATTTCTCCGTTTCTCGTCAAAGAGCCTGCCGATTCGAACGTTAACGTTCGCGCGCGTTATTATCGGATTCACGTAGAGTTTTGATTTTTTTGATTGTTTTCTCCGTCTAGAGGGCGAATATCGAAGAGAGATTGCTAGCCCTCGACTGTTTTATTTTCATCAGAAAATATTAAAACTCACCCTTCGGGACATTTCGTGCGATGAAACCGAATGGATTATAATTTTTAAATGAATTTCTCCTCGAAGGGTAGAAAATTGATCGGAATGCGATCGGATTTATCGGCTGTCGTTCAATTTTTCGAAATTTACAAATCAGCCCGATACAAGAATTTAATGAACGTGATTGAACGAACGAAGAACGTTCTCGACCAGTATCGTGAATTTTTAGATCGTATTTACAACGAAACTACCGCCTCCTCTCGTGGTTTTTCCGAATAATACAGAGACTCCAAAAGCTGTTTTACATTTCGCGATTCGGTTAGTGTCTGCGGGGTTGAAATTGATGCACATAAATTTATATCCATTCATAGCGATCGCATAGATGCGCATGCATAACCGGCTCGAAGAGTCTTGCCAGGAGGAATAGACGAGTTGAAATAGAGAGAGAGAGAGAGAGAGAGCGGGGGGGGCGGTGAATTTGCATGCGTCAAGGTGTGTAACACCCCTCAGGGTTAGGTCCGTTTCGAGGCTTGTCTCAAAAACCTAGGGAGAAAAGGCACAGGGGTGCGAAACTTGATCATAATGGAATTTTAATGGTATTTTTACCGTCTTTTGCAATATTCGAAATCGTTCCCACGAGAAAACGCGCGCGCGGTAGCTGCGAGAAGCTCTTTGATAACCAACACACACCGAGAGACGGACATTCGTACGAAAAGCGATCGATAATAGATGGCCAAGAGACTCGATACGGATCGGCAAGAGCCTCTCGCACTCACACGCGCATAAAATATAACGCAGTCGGGATAAAACATACCGGCCGCGAAAACGGCATTGGCGGGGATGAGGAGTGAGCGAGGGGGTTGGACGAAAAAAAAACGAAAAAAAACACACACAAATTTCCGAGTAAAATTTATCGCTATAATTTTTCGTGCAGTTTCTCTCCACCTATGCATATACAACGGCGATGGCTGTCATAAATAAAACAAAACAAAACGAAAAGGACAACAACAAAAAAAGCGGCGAATCTCGGTCGAAATTGTGTTGGCCGAAAGACTTCGCGATTTTTCCCTGATAATTATGCAAGCGCCGGTCGCTTATTACGGGCAATATTTTTCCCGGTCGAATCGCCAGTACGGAGAAGAGAGAGAGAGAGAGAGAGAGAGAGAGAGAGAGAGAGAGAGGGAAAGAGAGGAAAATGAAAAATATCCACAGTGCCGGAGAATGGAAGAGATATACGGATACGGAATAAATAATATATGCCAAACAGTAACGAATGATTCGAAAAAGGAAATAAAATAGAAAAAAAAAATAATCATAATAAAAAAAAACGAAGTAAAAAATATATCGATTCTCACGTTCGCCCGCAGATTCTGCTTCTGATTGGAGACGGGGGTGGTTTCAACCCCTTTGCGGCTGGTTTTCCCGCTGGGCAAAAGTTTCATCGAGCACTCTCGTGCCGCTCCTCGCGCTCTCGCGTATATGTATGAGTGTGTGTGTGTGTGTGTGTGTGTGTTCGCTCGTCCCGTCTCGTAGCGCTCTCCGCTCATTCCCAATAACAAACAGGGCGAGAGCGAGAGTTCTCTCGCGGGGCGCCCTCGAGTTACGAACCGTAAATGAGCAAACGTTTTTCCTCTTCTTTTTCTCGCGGTCTTTATGTACCTTGCTCTCACTTCTCATTCCCTCCCCGCAACCCCTTCTCGTCACCCCGTACGCGTTTTCTCGAACAACTAATTTCGTTGCTCGCACACCGTCGAATAAAAAATGATATCTTCAATTTGACGATTAGCTCGCTTTGTCGGTGAAATTAAGACTAACGAGAAAATAATCACGGACGTTTCTGATATTAATTAATTTTTGTTTTCATTTTGCGACAGAATCCGATCGTATATTTATCGAACTTATCGATGAAGACCTTAACTCCGAATTATCGTGGTCAATTCCGGGGGGTTGGACGGACGACAAATTATTTCAACGATCAGGATCAAAGTGCTGGCGATAAGCGACCAAGAGAGAGAGAGAGAGGGAGTGTGTGAGAGCGAGAGGAGCCCCAAAATCCTTGGGATTGTCGGAGGGAGTTTCGAGTTTCCCCGATCTTCGATTCTCGATTTGAACCGGTTCGAGACCTACGAGAAGCTGGAATCCCGATCAAGCTGCGAGGACTCGTGGAAATGGACCACCACCAACGCGCATCGTTGCTATATATATATATACCTTGGCTGGTTAGAGAAAGAGAGAGAGAGAGAGAGAGAGAGAGAGAGAGAGAGGAGCGAGAGAAAGAGAGAGAGAGAGAGAGAGAGAGAGAGGGAGATCAGGACAGAGACGATCTCCAGCCAAATTTCGTGAGAGGATGCATTTGCATACAAGTGGCGTCCGTTGGCCAATCCTAGCCAATAATCCCCATCCCTCCCACCCTTCCCTACTCTCTCTCTCTCTCTCTCTCTCTGTCCCACTCGCACCCTCGACGATGCCCTATCGGGTATACGGAGACACTATCGGAGGGCTAATGACAAAACTACAGGCCCTGGGTGTTCTGTGTCTGCCGCAGAGTGTACAACGTTAACGCGGAGTCCACAGAGAGGGAGAGAGAGAGAGAGAGAGAGAGAGTTCGGCCCGTTGCTGTATGTCCATTCTCCAAAAGCTGGGAAGTGTGAGCGGGTCAGAGAGAGAGAGAGAGAGAGCGAGATAGAGAGAGAGAGAGAGAAACATGGTAGCGACTGGAGAGTGAGAGAGAGAGGGAGAGAAAGAGGGATGGATAGGAAGGGAAGCTGCGAAAGCGATGGTATCAAGTTGTTGCCGGTCCAGTTCAGTCGGACCCTCACTCTTGCGAACCTGGACGAATGATAATTTGCCACCCTCATATCACCCCCTAGTGTTCGTCTCTACCCCCGCGCGGGCCAACTCAACCCCCGTCGGCCAATGTCCACCCTTTGATTACGTAACACTCCCTCTTCCACCCACCCTTCTCCCGCCCGCCTTCTAACCCCTTTTCACTCCTTCCCGTTTTGTCCCTAACAGTCGTACTCAACGTTGGACCTACTCGATGCTGGATGACGCTGTTCTCGCGATTCTCCCACAGACCCCTTTCCTCTTTCGACGATCCTCCATCTGCCCCCTTCCTCTCTCATGGCTGAATCCCGTTCTGACCAGCCACCATCGTCCCACGCCAACTTCCACCCCCTCTTCTCAAAGCCACCTTCCCCTCCCTCCCTCAATCCTCTAATTATATTCACTCGGCGCTTCGGCCCTCCGACTGCTCGGGGTACAATTCCGTTCACCTTTCATTACGAACTCGCTACGATTCCAACGATCGAACCGACTGCTCCGACGCTACTGCGGCATCAGCTCCCGGGAGCTGTTTTTTTTTCCTTTCCAACCCTCTCTCGTCCTGCACACTTCGTTCGCACGACGGAACTATGGCGCCGAATTCGCCTATCAACGAACTATCGCATGGCCCGGGTCGTCGTTGGGATACCTACAGTCCCATCGTTGCGCTTATGAACGACATTTTATCATTTCCAATCAAACTTGTGAATTTTCAGGATTTTCAGGATTTTCTTATAAAACTCGACGTAAAATTGGATTTTCTTACAACCTTCGATATATTACCCTGCAACCAACGCTTTCCCGTGGGAAATTAATTTCGTCGAGGTCACGTGTGACGTTCGGACCATTTTGTAGGCATGTAGGAAATATTCTGCGAGTGGAGGGGCAAAATTAAATTTTGTGCGAAAAATCGGTGGTCGGGAATTTTTAACGATTATAGAATTTTTTAAATAGCTCGGTCGGACGATTATAGTTTTTCCGGTTACATCGTTATACGGTACCGAAACATTTTGCGATTTTATCGACAAAGTGTAATACGACGTTTAAGATATTTTTTTTCTATTTTCTTGTTTTTTTTTCTTTTTTTTTTCGTTTGGTTAAATTTTGCCCGATCTTCGTTATCGCGATATCAGATCCGGCGCATGTGATCTGTAAGATGCCAATTACTCGCATGGAAGTGGGTACAAAAAAATATCGGTTGCTTAAAACTGGAGTATAAAGCGAGCGGAGCGATATACACAAACATATACGTATATATATATATATATAAACACACACACACACATATATATATATATATATATATACATATATAATATATAGTAAGGCGAAGCAGTTCGCATGCTACTCAGTGCTTAGACATAGTAATATTCAAAAGAGGGGGCGTGTATTTTCTCCTTGGACTCGGCAAGTCGGCGCGTTTGAGAATACACACGAGCGAGCGAAAGCACACGCACACACACAAGTTCGCACGTTGAGACCAACACAAGTACGAGTATTCGAAAATTGGATGAGCTGGACGTGTTGATTATAAACTAATGGGGTCTTGAATTATAGAGATATTATGCGCGTGGTATAGGAGGCAGAGGACTCTCGGCTCGCTCGCACCCTACTCTCTTTCTTCGGGCTGGGCCCGAACGCTCTCGCACGCTCTCCATTATATTTTGCTTCATAATTTTCGTGGAAAAATTATGACGGAAGGAAACGACTGTCTGCTCGCTTATAAGAAAGCTCAGGTATGTTATCTCCTCGAGATTTAGGGGGCCGACGCTGTGCAGTTGCATAAAGAAAACACGCGAGAAGACGATTATCCGACGGTAAAAAGAAAAAACAAACAAACAAACAAACAAAACAACTAAAAATATCGAAAAATAAATATCCTGGGAAAGTATTCGTTCGAGATTTAAATTTCTACGCGAATGAAATAAGGATTGTGTTAATTATATTTGCGATTTTTTGAAAATGTTTATTCTCGAACTCGAAAATCGTTCGGGTACCGAAGAACACCAGGGGAAAAAAGTTCTGGTTTCTTCTTCTCTCTTACTCGTATGCCCATCGACTAATTATCATCGAACCATTGTATTTTCAAAATGATTCAAGACTTCCGTTTGCTCGTACCGTGGATTATAAGGGATTTAGCATTGTGCCAAAGACCAAGTAGAATTCACCAGCTGCTTTGGGCGTCTTCTATACGGCAAGAGAGAAAGAGAAAAGTGTGTGTGTGTGTGTGTGAGAGAGAGAGAGAGAAAGAGAGAAGCAACCGTCTGAGGGCTCACACTGGAAGGAAGCTTGGAACTCCATTATTACTCCCAATTAGCCGTGATTAAAATATTTCGGCGTCTTGCGTGCGTCTCCGATATTAATATACACCCATATACACATATATATGTGTATACAATACACACACCCATACACCTATATAAATATATGAAGTAGAAGCTGAGAGCTGGGACGAGAGCGTGACGACAATTATATGGAAATTCGAGGCCACGATCGGAAGGAAGAGCCCGTTCCTTTCGTTGATTAAATAATCCTCTCTCTCTCTCTCTCTCTCTCTCTCTCTCTCTCTCACTCTCTCTGCATCTATCTTTCTCTTTCTCTCTTTCGCTGCTCTTTCGAAGAAGCTCGCGAGAGATCGAGGAAAGAGAACGAAGACTTGAGTCGAGCGAGATGGGCGACGAGAGACCGACTCGATAATGACTTATTTATTGCGCCAATTACCTCATCGTATTAACTATGCTAATGCGCGAAATATCTTTGGCATCGTAAATTTCATTAAAATTGCACCCAGAGCGATTATTATTAATAGCATATTTATCCAAACTCTATACACACACACAGGCGTGCACACACAGATACGCAAACACAGATGCACACTCACATACGCAACACAGGCGTGCACACACAGATGCACCCATGCACCGGTTCGCCGAGGATCGTTCTCGCCGGATTTTATGATTATACCGTGGTCAAAGACAGAGATAGAGAGAGGGGGGAGAGAGAGGGAGAGAGAGAGAGAGAGAGAAGGTGGGAAAGAGATAGAGAGAAAGAGAGCGTAACAAGTAGCTGGCTTGTAAATACATCGACGTACGTACAACTAGCATAATATCCATAAAATAGTCGGTTATAACCGTGATTGATAGTTACCCCGTGTACGATCACGAATAATCCACTCACGGGGCGTGTATCGCTCGTAAATACGATGATTTCGTAGAAAATGAGTATGCGAAAGAAAAATCAACGAAAAAAAGAGATGATTTACAAAAAAGAAACAGTACCTAAATAGAAGAAGAAGAAAAGTAGAAAAACCGAAAATAAGACGAAGAGATCGGAACGAGTTACACACCGACGACGTTCGATCGTTCCTTCGTTTTATTTCAAAGTTTTTCTCGCGGTTTCTCATACATCAATCGACGAGTCTTCATTCTCGGGCGTTAGAAATATCCGATAAGCCGCGAAATGCCGAATAACGCGTGCGTTAATACTGTAAAAAAACGAAAGAAAAAAGATTACAAAATTTTATCAAAATTGCTTCGAGAATCTCTCTCCGTTCATCGCGTGCATAAATTAACGAGTAAAACTCGTTAGGAGAATAGTTGAGCTCATCCAGATATTACATAAATTACTCGAGCTTTTGTGGGACAAGAGGATGAAAGAGTGAGGAGAGAGGGGCGGGAGGGAGAGGTCGGTCGGATTAGGCGTGGATTCTTCGAACTTTCGGCGGCCGATAATTCAGAACTTTGTGTGAAAACTTTCGCGAGTTTCGGGTTTGCGAAAGACTAGAGAGGTGGGCGGGTGCTCACGCGAGCGGCTTTCCTTCGATGGTTAAATGAGAGACCTTGCGCGAATGAGGATATGCGTGTATGACGAGGAGGCGATTATTGGCGAGAGATTTCGATCGCCGCTGGTGAAAGAAATCATCTTTCAAAACGTTAACAATAAATCAGCAGCTTCTCTCTTTACCAAAAATCACATTGTTCTCAAATTTCACGTAAACCGTGAGCAAAATCGAGAGAAAATTGAAAACGACGCGAATTCGCAATTTTATTTGAAAAAACGGCTGTACATCGGAAATGATCGATACGAAATATTGAGCGACGAGACGCTTCAGGGCCATCGCGCGGATCCAAGTCCTATTGCATTTCTCTCGTCGTCTGACCGACCGAGCAATATTTAGTGCGAACGTTGTGTATGTGTGTGAGTGTGTGTGTAAAGAGAGCGGATAGGACGACAACGACGACGTCGAGAGAGAGAGAGAGAGAGAGAGAGAGAGGACGTGGAGGAGGGAACCCGGGTAGCGAGGGTCGTGATGGCCCGGCCAGGCCACGAACGGAACCAGAAGAGGGTTGCTAAATATTCAGGCATTACGGCTCTGCATAAATTCATTTCATTATAGCGCCACCAAACATTGCTTTTGATGCTTTCCGCCCTCGCTCTCTCTCTTGCTCTCATCCCCTACCATCAAGCCTCCGTCCCTCCCTTCGTCGTGTCTTGACGGTCTACGTCGACGCGCTCCCTACGACTCGTGCACTCGGCGGCTAAGCCACCCGCGCGTCGGAGTAATATACACAGAAGTGATATGTATATGGATAAATATATGTATATATATATATATATATTTGTCATACATACATAGACCTTATAAGGGTAGTATTACCCTAGTCACCGCGAGGGGTAGTTTTCTCTCGCATCCAAACCGAACACCCCCTTATGTGCATCGCTCTTAATTCTCTCTCTCGCGGCGTTGTCACTCCCAGCATTTACGATTTTTTACCCTTAATCTATAACGATATAAAAAATGGATAACGATCTTATTTTCGATTTATTATTATTTTCTACTTCGATCGGGATCAATTGTTACGAAACGGGTATGAAGAATTTTACGTCGATTCGGTATCTGAGAGAAATTTGAAAAATAATATCTTAAGGGTAGTTTTCTTTTCTTTTTTCGTGTGAAAAGCAACATTAAATGTAAATGGAGAATTTTTTTTATATCTTTCAGGATGTTTGATAGAGTTTTTCAGGAAATGCTCCGAGGACTTGACACTCTGATTGCGCAAAATGAATGCATGGCGTATAATTCCATCTCGAGGGAAAAGTGTAAGATATCTATATGTATATTTCAGGGAAGAAATAATATGTAGGTATATTGTAAGCACGGGAGAAAAAGTCGTAGTGTCGGTGGTTATCCGGAGCGAGAGTCAACGACAGAGGAACATATACATATATATATATATATATATATATATATATATATATACATACATGTAATATGTATACGTTCTCCTCGAAGAGTCTGCTCGACATCTCATGCATATGGAGCGTTTCATTATATTAAATCCTCTCGATGTATAATTTACTTTTGCATGAGTCATTTGAGAACGAGAGCCACCAGGTTGTTATTATACCTATACAGCAGGTAGCGTGAAAATATACACGTACAACAAATACTTTCAACGTGTCCAATATACATGTATACGCGGTTTATACGGCAGTTTTGTTATATTCAAGAACGACTTAAAAATCGACTCGATATACGTTCACGTGCAAATTAACAATTTCGCCCGAGGCGTCGATCGGTCTGGGTGGCATATTTGGTCCGGATAGACCATTGTACTCTCCTTTCGTTTACTTCTCACGTGGCGCGAATATTTTTATTCCGAATTTGAAAATATTAGTTTAAAGAACAAAAACAAAAGAATGGATTAAAGTGATAATATCGAAATATGATAATGGTATTAAAATAGTCAAACGTGTTTGTAATTAAATTTAAATTTTCTTCGATCGGAATATAAATGACGAATCTTTCACGGTGGGCAAAATCGTGCAATCAGCCTCGATCGATGAAAAATTGGAGATTTTTTCGTCAGGAAGGAATAGTGTTTTTTTTTCTTCTACTCGAAGTTAATTAGACCTCGTGACTATGTGGGAAAATAATTATTAGAAAGTTATGCACAGTTCCACCGTTAATTAATATAGATAAGGAGACTGAGTAATAAATTTCATCTCGCGCATTTCGAAATATTACACACGCGCGCGCAGGTACAGGCAATCTCGTTTGAAGTAATGCGACCGAGAAGCCAATGGATTATGCAAATACGCGATAATGATGCGAGAACGAGCGATTCGAATAAGATTTCAGTCGATTTTATCGACGGTTGGGAAAATCTTACACAACAAAGCCAAGCGGCAATTAACCGTATCGTGAAATATAATCGAAACCGGAATTACGGTGACTCATTAAATTTTCTTCTATCTTACTTAATTCCATCGATATAGATTTAATTTTTTCTACATTCTTTCGTCATCGTTCGCCAATTTTCAAGAACAAAAAGCCTCGAATTTATACCCGAGCGCGCGAAAAATTCACGCTAATTTAACACGTACGTTCGTTAGCGGATAAAATATCGATGACGCGGATATTTCGATGATACGATAGACGAGAGATGGAGAAAACCTTGAAAATTCAGAGAAAAAAACATTGTAAAACCGTTATTTCGCTGTAAGTTTTTCCGACGTTTCTCGAACAGAATTTTATGCAACTCGGTGTCGACCTTGTTTTCGCACAAGGGTGTCCCGAAGTTGCATGACGTGCGTGCAAACCATCGCATACATACATATATATCTGTCTATATCCTCATGGAGAAGGTGGAGAGGGAGGGATGTGAGTGGCGGTTACTTGATCCGCATGGACTGGTTTTAGTCGGGTGCAAGATGCGATAAGTACATTTGCTCCGGCTATAACTAATCGGTGGCGTGTCTCTTTAGCGTGATTGTGCGCGAAGGCGAGACAAGTATAGCGTGACGAACATTTGTCACTTGGTAGTTCGTACTTCGTTACGTGAAAGTCGAGAGTAAAAAAACACTTCTAAATACATACATAAGTATATAAAATTTACTTGATAATAAAACGCCCGCTCGTTAGATCCTTGAGGCTAAAATAAACAATTTTCATCGCAAGTTTAAAGAAAAAATTTTAAATTACGATGGAAAAATAAGGGTTGTTTGACCTCTACGTTCTTCGATATAAACCGGGGAAAATTTTTTTTACGGCGTTCTCACCCAGGTGAGGACGTAAAAAAATATGCAAAGCACCCCTTTTTACCCATCAAGGGAGACGGGAAACGAGAGCCGCGTTTCTGTTTCTCCCGCCGGCTCTCTTCCTGCGACGGGACTCGAGCTCGCCGGCGCTCGTCGCTTCGCGGGGGTGAATCGGACATTCTCACAGTAACACAATTAGACCAACAATCGATAGGGGAGTCCCTAGTGATGAATACGAGCGGAATTTTCCACATGTACGCGGTACAAGACAGGAATTTTTTTTTTTCGCTGTTACTAGAAACGTCGTACACGAGCAATCAACCGGAATTTTGACAAATTTCCGTTATACGCATTTGCCCGAAAAAAGGCTTTTTTTCGTGAGCTAAAAAATATTATAAAATTTCAAGATTAATTAATTTCTCCGGAGTGTTAATTAATTTATTTTTCTTACACATTTTATCGGCGTTACGAGCAGAAGCTGAACAAATTTAAAGATCGTTTGAATTTATCGCTACTTGAAAAAACGACAAAAAAAAAAAGAAATGTACACCCTGTGCTTGAACGTCCACCTTGTCTCCCCTCGTGTGGCAAAGGGAGTATAGGATTTCATCCCAAGCCCCTCTTCGTTCTATAGTCCCTCAGTTGCCGCGGCGTTCCATCCAGAACCATCCCCTATCTCATTTGGCCTCATTGTACCTTAGCGTCCATTGTTTTTTTTAAATTACGAAACCCCACTTCTGCACAGGATTGCACGACGAGACAATTTTTATCTCGCTCTTTCCCCTGTCTCTTTCACTCTCCTACTATTTTTTCCCGGGGTCTCGAAGTTGATTTCACGTTTTGTCCCTTTTATCCCTCTTTTGAAACTCTTTTTACCCTCAATGTCCATTAGAGATTACAAAATATCGTTTAAACCATTTATTTTTTGTCCCCGAGTCTTGAAATTTTATTCACCGTTAAAACACAAATTTATGTTTCCGGTGCTCGCGGAAATCGAGCGTGTCCGTATCATTGCCACGCAGCGTGAATAATCGGATAAATAGTTAACGAGCCGTATGGGTAACGAAAAGTTTGATATTTTGACAGGACACGTATATAAACTCCGAAATAGTCGGCAGTTAGTCGATAATGGTTATTAACGATTTTGTTTAGCGCGCGAGAGTTCGCGAGCAGAGTCCATTGGACGTGTTTCATGACGGTGGGGTAATTCGATCATTGAATTAATGATGACCGTTGGGGTTTTAACCCACCAAGTGATGGCGATCATCATCATCATTATCATTCATACATCAGCGCCGAAATGTTATTTCATCCTGCTCGTATATCCACCGTTGCCACCCATAGTCATCGTTGCAGCGAGGGCGATATTTATCAGCGACCCTCTGTCATATTAAAACAGCCCTGAGCCGTTGTCGCGACTGTCAAGTTTCTGGAATATTCCAAGTTCGTGCCTCTGCGAATGCGTTCACCCCTTTCATTTTCCTCTCTTTCGTTGTAATTTTCGTTTTGCATCAACGTTGTTCCTTAATTATACGAATCGTCGAGACTGATCTAAGAAGGGGTTGCACGCCCCTTTAATTCGAAAAATGTAAACGCTACGAATATTATATCGTCGGGGCCTCGAACGAAATTACCGTCCAAGAAACTATTTCCCAACTCGTATCTAAAAAAACAAAATACATTTTTCAATAAACGAATTTTTCTTTCAATTTCACCAAAGTCTTTATTTACTTGAAATTATTATCAATATATTTCAATTAAACGTGAATCGCATCCCTCCAAAATTCGCCGGATAAATACTGTTTCATCATAAAAAGAACGTATCCCCCAACCCTCGCGAAAGAATTCATCATCGTTCCCTGTACAAAAACAAAAATAGCAATATCGCCTCTCGATTTTCACGAACTAAAAGTCATCATCGATATCATCGAAACGATAAAGAGTGCCGGAGAATGGAGGGTCTGTATCAGGGGTTGTGTGTGCCAGATTCGAGGGTGTCAAGTTAATAGCGTACGGCAACACACACACGTTTTGTGCGACACGCGCTCTCTCGTTTTCTCTACTGTAGCGAAATACGCGCGCGCGCGCGCGCTTTCGACCCGCTCGATGGCATAAATCATTGGAAACGAAAACATATCCCCGTGGCCACGCAAATTTGCCAACACCCGACCGCAACGGTGGCGCGCAAACAAACGCGAAATCATGACACGACTACCGATGACCCGGAGCAAGTCGGTGTACGAGAGTGTGTATAACCTCTCCCCCTGTCGCCTAAGTACGTATAAAACGCACGTGGTCCTGCGGGCCGTTCTAGTGACACCGGTATACCTCTATATACACATACGTAGTTCAGTACAAATACGAAGAACGATGGAGGTACGCGTGGAACATCGGCACCCTCACCGACGCGTCAAGTTCTCGCTCTCTCGCGTCAGCTCGCACGAGAGAGAGAATCATCGTTCTCGTGTATGCGTTTGCTGACTGCGCGTACCGGCTTCCCATGTATACATATGTACATACATAAATACATATGTATATGTATGTATATATGTCTATATATATATATATATAGGCATGCACACAGGTAGCCAGATGCGTTGCCCCGTGGCCGCTGTTGGTGGAAGCGGAAGCGAGGTGTTCTAGCATGGATGACTCGTCATTGCCGTGGGGCGCGCGTGCCACGCACACCAACCCCCTCCCTCCCGCGAACTCATTCACAAACAATGCTTGGACCGATCACTCTCTGGTTCACCATACTCTTTTGCAACCAACCAACCACCCCCTGTTCCTCCTTCGCCCCAACGTCATCCACACCCTCGATCGTATCGCGCGCACACCGACGCGCTTACGCGTGTCGTCGATGATGACGAGAGGTAACATACACGAGGCGGTGATATATACGTACTACCCGCAGCTTTTCGACACTGTCGAGAGTTCGAGTCCCCGAGAGTACTGGAAATGGGTGTCGAGGCTAAAATAAACGGCACGGGGTTGTATACTACGAGTATAATGGAATGTGGGGAGAATGGGGGATAAATGTGGTTCGCGCGGGATTTCGAATCTGCGTAGTCGTGTCATTGAACGAAGTTTTCTTGATGAAACTATACGTTCAGCTTCGATCTGTCCTCGATTTTAGGTGATTCGCTCGTTGAATATAATGGAAACGAAGCTCGAGAGTCCGCCGACTACGATTTCAACCCTTCTCGAAGTAAAATTTACGTCGATTATTAGTACAAAAAAAGTACTAATCTTTTCTACATCTTTTCTAAAATCGACAGATGTTCCAGATTACCATCTTCGCTTTCGTCGAATCGTCATCGGTCAGATTTTTCACATAATCGATTATAATCCGTTTCGCGAAAGATCCGATCCTCGTTCGTCGATGACGTTCGCCACCCCGAAGGTACGCGATCACGTGCCTATACGATCGAACGAGTGCAACTCGCCAGTTTGCTGTTTTCGACGGAAGGGCGTTTGTGTGCATTTGTGTTATTGTGTTCATGATACTCGTGCGTCGAGCGAAGGGAGAGAATGCTTCGTTGGGTTTTCGTGCGCGATACCCGGTTGGTGGTGCACATACGCCCGCACGAATACCGGAGTCATCGTAACCCATCGTATACATGGATGCACGTGTACATACGCGAGAGAGAGAGAGAGAGCGAGAGAGAGAGAGAGAGAGAGAGTGAGAGAGGGATAGTGAGAGAGGGGGGAAGAGAGAGAGAGAGAGAGAGGGCGCACGCGTCCGGCACCACTCAATTACTCGCGGAACGCTGCTGTGGAATCATTTACCCAATCATTTGGTTACATCAACGCAAAGCTCTCGCGCAAAAGCCGCACACGCACGCACGCACACACACACACACACACATAGACAAACCCACACACGTGTATGACGTATCTACGCAGAGGGCTCGCACGCGAGTCAGTTTGTACCGTTGTGGTCGACGTACGCCCGAACACATTCCTCTATGCATGATCCCACCCCCGTTTCACCCCTCGACCTCTCCCGATTTACCCCTATGTATATAGAATTTCGCGCACTGACTGCTGTTCTCACCACCACCTGTACGGTGTGTTCGCGGGACAGGATGTGCGAAGGTGGACACGCCGTGTCGGCCCGTGGCCACCTGTACGTACATGCACGCACACATTCGCACATATATATATATACACCTATGTATCATTGAACATACACATATGTACGTACATATATATATATATATATATAGGTAGGCTTGTCGCAAGGGTAGGCGAGGGTGCAAATGCCGCGCGGGGCACAGCGGGACACGGCCCACGCGTGTGTACGCGTGCTCGTGTGACTATGTGTGTTATTCTATATTCCGTTATACTGACGCTTCTGGCTATTGTATTTCGCCACGTGGGACCCAACCGGTCTATATCTCGTCACCCTGTTGATTTCACGTTATATCGTTATGATGACGATATAATAGCTCTTCGTCGATGGTCAGCGGACGGATTTAGTTTGGTAGCAACGGCACACATACACGCTAGGGGAAAAGCGCGAGCCTCTCTCGATTTCTGTCTCTCTCGAGCGAGAGAGCGAGCGAGGGGGCACCTACATATTTTCAGTCCACCGGATGCTCTCATTCAACCCCTTTTTATATATATATGTGTGTGTATATATATATATGTATATTCTCGTTCATCGCACCCGCCCGTTCGTGCTGATTCTCCCTTTCTCTCTCTCTCTCTCTCTCTCTCTCTCTCTCTCACTCACTATCTATCTCTCTCGTCACGAAGCGAAACTGGCGAATCGGGGCGGCGAGTAATTGCCTGTGCCGAGAGTCATCGAT
>OX637868.1:4769589-4802089 GCA_951802705.1 Netelia virgata
CTCAACCCTCCCCCTTCCCCTGGTTCCTATGTGTCGGCTCAAGCGCTGTGTGTCCTACCCTCTCGCTCGCACGGCCGACCATTTTTTTTCTCTCGATCGCCTCGTCTCCCTCTCGTCCTCGCGCCGTCCGATCTCTCGCACCCTTTTTCGCGCATAGCACGTTTTTCCCTACCCCTCTCATTCTCTCCTCGTACGGATCCACACCCTCTCCTACAAACGCCGGAGTCCCCGTTTTTTTCCATCCACCACACCTCTGCGTCTCGCTCTTTCTTTCTCTGTCTCTCTCTCTCTCTCTCTCTCTCGTTCTCACCCAGTCGGCCTCTCTCGCTCTACGAACGGGTATGACGGGTGAAAAAAAGGGGGTTTGCTGCAAGCACCCCCCCCCCCCCCCTCCGCCCCCTCGTCGCCCCTTCGCCTCGCTGCCCCTTCGGGGCACCGCCATTTCCGGACAAATAAACTCTAGTCGACGTAATTTTTGGGGCTGGACCCCGCGAGCCGCGGCCGAAACGCGACGAAAAGTGAGTATCACGAGCGTCGAGGTACGGGGGCGCTCGACCGAACAACGTGAAATTGTTGGTTGGACAGCGCGCATCTCACTCTCTCTCTCTCTCTCTCTCTTCTATCCCTACCTACGTTCTTTGCCGCCCAATTTTTTTTCAACCCTCCCACAATGCACTCTTTTCTAGTACTCTTCTCACGTATCCACGCCCTTTCCGTTTAATTCCTCGTACCTATATAACGCTCGCTCTCTCTCTCTCTCTCTCTCTCTCTCTCCTCTAACGCGTCTCTCCATTTTTCGTTTTGGAACCCCCCTACCCTCTTGCACTCCACCTCAACCCCCGGATATATCGTCCTTCGTTCGACACCCCCGTAGTGCATACCCGTAAGATGTTACTTCGACCGAAAAAAGGCACTTCGATTAACAAGCCTCCCCCCTGCCCCGCCAAGTGTGTGTATGTGTTGCACGATGGGACGTTCATCGCAACGACGGACGCAGATATTTTCCCGATAGCGTTCAAAGAGGGTTCCTTGATAATTCACCCCGTATACAGTATTTTTTTTGAACGATCCGTCTACGATGTGGCTTTATTTTAGTATTTTGTTTTATTTCGTTTGTTTTTTTGTTTCGCGAAACGGGGAAGGACGCCCATTAATTAAAGCTCGCGTGATTAATGCTATATGCCACATTTGGCCGTCTGGCGGAATCCTTCAGGGCACACTCGACGATCTACCTCCTCCCGCGCGTTTCAAAGCCCCACCTCGCTGCCTTTACCGCGATTTCCGACTGCAGCGACAATACAATTCGCGACCATACAGCGGTGAGACCATCGAGGCTTTCTCACCCTCTTTCACATACGCGTATTGGAAGCGGCGAACTCTCGTCTCACCGGCCGACGATCCCCTCGTTGCGCTCAACGGACCCGCCGAAAACCCCTCTTCCTCCCAGCGAAAAAGGAGCGTCGGGAGACGAGCGACCCCGCGTAGCGAACGATTGTACCATGGTATACGGGCGGACGAGAGCGACCACCGCATCGTCGCCTCGTCTCTCTACGACCCTCCTATACGCCACCTTCCCACCGTTTCGATCCACCGTTCTCCCGCGCCGAGCCTGTCAAACATTAGTTAATTTTGAAAAATTGCGCTAAACACGCTCGGACCGCTCGTGAATTGGCTTCTGGGGCTTTAACAGGCCAATCGGTGTGGGTGGGTGCAGGAAGGAGGGAAAGATGGGATGAGACACGCGCGCTACATACATCCTGGTCTGTATATGTTCGATACTCCACTACGCTGGAGAACACAGCCTTGACGCTTATATATCTATATCGAAGTCTCGTTTCTGTGCACTCTTCCCTATATGGAGTCCACCCTGTCTCTCTCTCTCTCTCGGGAAGCACACACCATGCCGACGTGGCAACCAGGCGTTTCGAACACACTCCAGCTCCCTTGGAGCTGGAACGACGAGCCCTCCGTTGCTGTACACTCCCCCTCATCGTCGGTTCAACGGAGAAACAGGGGGTTTTTCCTCTCTCGCACTATGCGTTACCCTGCCAGCGAGTGAAAGAGTGTTTGTGTGTGTGTGAGAGAGCGAGAGAGAGAGAGAAAGGGTGAAGACCCTATCACCCTTTATAAGTGTGTATGTGGGTTTCTGTCTCTATCCTGTGTGTACCCCTTGGCTTCGCCACCAGTTTTTTCCCCGGCGATATACACCCCCGGTCCCTCTGCCACCACCCCTTCGGACATGCTACACGCGTACGTATACGCGTTTATACACATCCCCGTGAACTTCGGTCATCACCCATACCACGAGAGACCACGGGCAAACGCGCGCGCCCCTCACTCGCCCGCGCGCACACGTTAATGCCTGAAAAATGTACGGCAATTTTTTATTTTTTTTAATGCGAGCTCGCGTGCTTACTCTCTCTCTCTCTCTCTCTCTCTGGCGCTCTCTCACCCCCCTCTCATTCGGTCGTCGTCTATGCGTGATGTAGCGCCCCGGGTTTCCGGAGAGCGCGCCACGGCATCGACGGCAAAACCATCCCTCGTACGTGGACGCACACACACCCTCGGCCTGCTATTGCGTCCAACCCCCCTGCAACCCCACCCTCCCCCTCGCCAGCTTTACTTCACCCCTTCATACGTATACACCCTCCCCCCTGAAGCCACCCTCCGCGAAGGGTTTTTTTTCGCCTCTGTGTATGCCCGCGCCCGTTTTTTTCGCTCTATCGATAATTTGTTTGGATAATTTCCAATGCTATTGATCTAGATGTACATCCTGGTAGGATACACACAATGGCGCGCCTCTATAACACCGTCGGGATAGAGAGAGGGTCGACGGGCAAAGCGGGGGGAGAGGGCTGCAGAAGCGGGACGACACAAAGCCGATCGAGTGTGCGAGGGTGATCGAAAGTGAGAGAGAGAGAGAGAGAGGGTGGAGGAATGAGGAAGAGGCAGTACAGACAGAAAGAGAGACATCCGGATGGCACGAGCATGGAGCGAGAGCTAACCGGAGAAGCGATGTGTGGGCAGGAGGAGGGCGGAAAATAAAAAAAATTAAAACGGCGAGGGAATCGCGATCGTGAGTTAGTGACGTTTCGGTATTTATCCATCTACGAGAGCTGATATATCCCACATGACAATTCTCGCGTAGATGGCTGCGCATCCATCTATCCGTTTTGTGTGCGCGTTTGAGGCAAATGTGATACTGACGGATATGTCCCGAGCTTTTTGTTTTGTTTCGATATGGAATGAGAATGAAGAAAATAAGAACACAGAGAAACGAAGAGAACTGGCGAGTGGCGAGAGAAGGAAGAACGATTTCATCACAGGGCTCGAACGGGAAAGTAGCCAAAAGAGATAACGTCGGAGGAACGAGGGAGTCCACTCAATGGAGGTCCGATTGGACTCGCTCGAACGATAAGTGGCCCGTTTTCCGTTCCCTCGGTGACCCGAGAGTGAGATTTTCCACGTAGGTAGGGTTGGAAACTTGGGAAAAGAAAAAAAATGCACGGTCATCGGGACAATACCACTCGGGTGGAACCACGGGATGGGTGGGTTAATGAGGAAGTGTGTTAGTTCGTGTTCGGCCAACTGACGAAAGGGTTCCCTATGTGTGTTATGTAAGACCGATGGGGGTTTCGTTCCTGAGAAAGGGATAGAGAGACGGCTGTGGGTGCTCTTTGGAACTGGTTTTCACTCTACACTTAACCAGCCACGACCCGGCAGGGGGGTTGGATATGGCGAGGTAGGGGTAGTTACAGCCAGCTTGAACACGCTGGCTTGGGACCCAGCTTGGAAAACGAAGGGAGAGACGCTCTTCCTCTTGCCTACCTCCGCGACCAGAGTCAAGTTTTAATTAGCTTTTCCGAATTACTGATGTAGCCGAGGCTGGCTCAACGCTTTGCGGACTCCTTTGGCTCTTACTCCAACAACGTCGTTTATATATATATATATATATATATATATACATATATATGTATATACATTGCCGTTGGGGAACAAAGAGAAAAGGTTAGCTCTTGGGGGCTAGGGATCGTCGAGGACCGTCACCACCACCACCACCATCACCACCACCATCAACGGCAGTCAGCCCAGAAGGACTTTCCGTTACATACGGAGACTCACCACGACACTCGCACCCTTCTTATCCAAGTCCGTCGGTTGGACAATAGCCAAGCTGCTGATTATACGGTAATCTTAATGAAAAGTCCGCTTTGGCAAGTTACCACGCCGGAGTGATTTTAACCATTTGAGGAAAATTTCAGCTAGTTCGCATCGAGCTTTGGTTATAAACGCGAACTACCAGGGGAAACATTTGTGCTTAGAGGATAAATAAAAGAAGATCGCGAATCGTCGGTGTGCAATAAATAAAAATTATTATGAATTTTCTTTTGGGTGGGTTGCTCTTGATAGTTAGTCCATAAAAATGACTAAATATTTCTCCGAGAAAAAAAATCTGGTTGTAATTCAATTTTTTCTCAAAAACCTCGAAAATCCGTAGGGTCTCTGTTGGAACTTTTCAAGAATGATTTTTAAGGGTTAAATATATTTTGTAAATTACTCTTTACACGATTAACGTTGGTGCGTTTTTTAGGACACTTATTTATTATAATTTCCTTAGTTAATGATTTTATTTCTTTTCTCTATCGCCCTTCTTGTCATGAACATAATTCTTTATGTTTTATTGTTCCGTCTATATGAGGTCTAATTAGCCGTATCCCAGTGTCCTTGTTCATATTCATGCGGTATAAAAGTACGGCCGGGCGTATAATGAAACCGATAATCTACCCTTCTCGATTATGAGTTCTAAGGCTCGAGCGTATAGTTATACGGGAGAAGAAACGAGTATGCGTATCGGCCGGTACTACCTTATCGGTGACTGCCGATCTCAAGGGGGATCGACCGGCCTCCCTGATGTTCTTCATTATGGGTCTCGATGAAAAGCTCTCGTGTTCTCTCGTACGTTTAATGATCGCTTCTTAGATCCTTATCGACGTATATGACGCCGGCAATATCCACGAAATCTCTCAACGACGAGAGGCGTCGGCGACGCTCGAGTGAAAAATCATTAAAATCCCACGATAAATGGTCGTAAAAAATAATTACGCAGAAAAGAAAAATAACAAAACGATCTATCTCTTCCAAATAATTCAGTACGATGAAAAATGATATTGTTTTACAACAAACAATTCCTTTCTCGCATCCTTTCCCAGTTACTTTCCTAAAAACAATTGTTTTAACCATTTGTTTCATTCCCAACGATTCGGTTTATCTTTGACCAACGTCGAACCTCGTTCCCAGCTTCTTCCTCGGACACTTCGAGGGCTTCGGATTCTTGCCACGAGCCACGTGGAGCCCCGTGACAAAAATCATCAACGGTTATACATGTTAAGTTTTCGTATACGTCGAGCTGTCGAAGCACAGAGCGACGAAATAACGTTCCAATCCATAGGGGTAGGAAACAAAAAATACAAGAAGTAAAAGCCGATGGATCGCGAGCCATCCGTCCGTTGGATAGAGAGACACAGAGACAGGGTGAGAGAGAGAGAGAGAGAGAGAGAGAGAGAGGGTTGAACAGGGTTTGACCAGGCTGCTGAGGGGGGTGGGGGTGAGAGGGGAAGAAAGATTGGATGGAATCAGCAGTCTGCGAGTAACAATGGGGGGTTCAATTGAAAAAATAATTTAATGTGTCCTTTTAATTAAACAGAGAAGGACAGGCAGGCGGGCGAGGAGTAGAGCGGGGGGGTGGCTAGGGGATGAAGAGGGAGCGAGAGGGACGTCGAACCGTTCAGGTCGGTGCAGCAAGCGACAGAGAGAGAGAGAGAGAGCGAGAGAGAGAGAAAGAGAAATGAGAGAGAGAGAGAAGGCAGAGTGGCGGCCGTGGGAGGGCGGAGGCGAAGCTCGGATGGACGCGGAAATTTAAAACCTGATCAATTGATAGGACGGAATGAAAAAGAAAAAAAAGTAGGGTTGAGGGGTTGCACAAGGGGGTTGGGTGCAACGGCGCGGGGGAGGTTTAGCGGTAGTGGACCGGGGACCGTCGAGGCGGTGGGCGAACGAAGCGTTGGCCGAGCGTGTACCAGCGGGCTTCGCGAGAGCACGCTGCACGACGGGGGGGTGAGTGGGTGGGTGGGTGGGTGGATCGAGGGAGGGTGAAAGAGAAGCGGGTGGCAATGGTGGTAGTGGTGGTGGTGATGGTGGCGGTGGTGGTAGTGGGCAAAGGGGGTAGATGGGATTGCCGAGCATTATTCTGAAACGCGAATTTGTTCATTTGTTTCTTCCCTCTGTATGCGCCGCGGCGTGTGTGCATCCTTTTATCGACTAAAATCCAGGCTTCCAATTACCGTGCAAATGATTTTTTTTCTTCCCTCGTGATTTTTTTTTTTTTTTTTTCGTTTTTCCTTTTTTGTGTGTGTGTGTGTGTTTTTTTTCGCTTTTATTTTATTTCGCTTCCTCCTCATTTTTTTCTCTCGTGCGCGAACGAATGAACGAACGAACGAAGCGGCGGAGCGAAGGAGGGTCGGCCGTGGGGGGGGGGGGGGGGGGGGGGGGGGGGGGGGGGGGGGGGGGGGGGGGGGGGGGGGGGGGGGGGTAGTTGTACGAAACGCGCCCGCGCCGTACGCCCAACTCAAAAGGAATTTAAAACCACTGACGAAACACGTCCATCCCGGCGGCCGGGGGAAAAAAATACGTCCACGACGCGTCGTGTTACCGCGCCAGTGGATTTTGAAAATAGTTCTCTCTCTCTCTCTCTCTCTCTCTCTCTTTTTCTCTGATCGCAACGAGACGAGTCATGCATTCGCGAAACGTTGTGTGACGGCGCTTCAACGCCTCTGGCCAAGCAAAACGCGCGCGCGGTTTGTGTTTCGAATGTTATGCGGCGGGTCGCGAGAAACGCGGGGCTCTCCCGATAACTATTCCCGAGAGTAGAGCGGGGAGTATACGAATTTTGCACGCGTCTAGGCGACATTTGGAATAAAAATATGCTTGTTGTTTCTTTTTTTCTGCTTTTTTTTTTCTTTTTCTTTCGCGACGATCGAAAAAATCGCGTATACAATTTTGCTCGAACGAGAAAGGTATCCGATTCGAATACGAACAAAATACCTCGATATTTAGAATTTATACGGTGGTATCCGTAGATTCGATTTCTTATCGAATCGAAAAGAAATCGAAAGAATTCGATATCGAATCGAATACAGATCGAAAGAAAATTTAAACAATCGATTCTAAGGGTTTCGCTCGAGAAAAATAAAAAAATCACCAATTCTTATTAAGTATTAACGAAAAGTTAATGTTTTTAGAATATTAAATAATTATTCTTTTCAATTTATATAAATAAAATAAATAACGAGGGATGTTTGAAAATTATGATTTATTACAAACAACAGAATTCGTATTCGCCCAGTCGTTTCATTAAATTCGCGAATCATCGACGCGGAACGCGGAAATTTACGATATTATTTTCTCATATCATTGCTCGGTTCATCAGCCGTGAAAAGAAGTGCTAATTCGATGACCCCCCCCCCCCCCCCCCCCCCCCCTCCTCTCCAGTTACCATATTTGCACGTTTATTAGTACGCAAAATCCTGCTGGCCCGAAGCGCATATTCGCGCGTCCCGTTTATAGCCCGGGTGCTTTTCCGAGAAATTCGTATATATAGTATAATGATGGAAAATTGACAAAACTGATGATCCGCGGCAGAGTCGGTCGGACATTGGTCGGGAAAAATCTGTACACGCGTGCGGTATTCGTAACGCGCGGTATATATATCTGTTTGCGGTTTGTTTCCCCAATGTTTGCCTCGAGGCGCGAAATGCACTTGCCTCTCACACCCTCACCCCCGACGGACCGCGGTTCGGTGTGTGTACCGTTCGATAAAGTCATCGAGTAGTGATGCCGCCAGTTTATGTATCACATACTCGATATATATCTATATATATATAGATATCTAGATTTATATATATATATATCTAGATTTATTTATATATATATATATATATACGTGCGACATCCGATATACCGCTTCCCCATGCGAGTGGACTAAACCGGACTTCCACATGGGTCAAATATCGTTATAGCGATCGACTAGAAATATCGATATATTTCTATAAGAAATAGTTGGAATATTCTGTCGGAGTTGCCAAGTTACTGATCGATGGATATTATTAAACGATGAAAATCGTACGAAATATTCACAGATTTTCGTGAATACGTGGGCATGCGAGGAAATGGAAAGTGTAGGAGATTGTCGAAATTCGAATTTCGTCGTGTGCAACGATCGCGCGGGGTACCTTATGTTCGTTCGTTATACGCGTGTACGAGAGGCAATATGAGACTTCACGGATCTAATATGACCTGGAGGCGGCGACGAAGCGTGACGGTCCCGCATCCTGTCACCACTCGCGCTTCCATCCTCTCGCTCGCAATCTCCTTCGTCTACTTCGGACGCTGCGCGCCCGGACATCTTGAAATATCGAGACCAATTTTGTCGTAGCGGAAGATATGAGATTCGGATTGTCCGTGGATAGCTTGTCGAGAAGATTCTCACTCCACGTCGTGGACACTCGGACATGCACGGCATTTTCGACCGTTTGCACGGTTCCAATGAATTTCCCCCTCGATGTCCCTCGTGGATGATTTTCAATGTAAATTACGAGATGAGATACCCCGGGGAGGGTCGAATATTTGAGAGAGATATACGGGACTCGACTGTCGGCGTCTAATACGTTTCGGTTTGATGTGAATAAATTTCCTTTAAGGGGGGGGGGGGGGGGGGATGAATTTTGATAAATTCGAAAATAAATATCATCTACGGTGAATCAATCGTTGAACGAGTCGTAGATGTTTTCTCACGTTGAAATAAGTTTTGAAAAATCGTTGGTAAATAATGTCTCGATGTGAATCGGAATAAATATTGCCTTTTGCGCGATCAATTTTTGGCACGAAGGTTAGAGAGTGTTTAATCTGAAAAATTTAGGAAAAATGGTATCGACGATTAAAAAAAAGTCTTCGTGAAACGAGTATGCGATAAAATCTAACCACGTAGTTGAGAAAGTGTCAAAATGCGTTGCAGAATTTTGCGTAAATCATAGATAACATGGAAAGCTCGTGATGTGTGCAAAACGCCTGGTGTTAACGGTGAGTTTTCCTGTGTATGCTGATTTTCGATCCTAATAGACTGGCTACTAACTGTAGGTATGACGAACTGGAGTTGTCACCATTCATATATCTACACATATATATATATATATATAGATGGAGACAGTTATGTGGACTAGGAGTTGGCTGAAAGCGAGTCAAATCGTCGAGAGCGAGCATAGGGGCTGATTGCCAACCATCCCGTCGATTGGAAAGGTAATCAACTAAGTAACGTTAACTAGGCGTACCTTTGCTCGTTACCCGACACCGTGAAAACTGAAACTGACGTTTCTGTGCACGTTCATAAAAAGCCCGCGGGGCATCGCGGGCGAGAGTTTGCATCGTCCACCCACGTGGAACGTCTCTTTCGCACACGTGTCTGACAACGACGTCAAATTTCCACTATCGGACGTACATACGTATATACGAATATTACTATTCTCGTTCCTTTTCTCATCGTTCTCCGGACAATTTCACGCTGTGTCGAATCGATATTATCACGTAACGTACGAAAAAGAAAGAAAAAAACTAGCGCGACAAATGTCGTCTCTTTCGTTGATCGTTAAAATACGATATTTGTGTCACGTTGTATCCAAAATTTTTCACCTATTTTCAACTTTTGACCGAGAAAGTGTAAAACATAACAAATCTTAAAAATTTACGATCGGATTAATCGTGTTATATTTCAGGGAAATAAATTTTATCGTATCTCGGCGTGACAGAATTCATAACGAATAAATCTTTTTATCATTCTGTCTCGATAAAGCGTCTAGCTGTAGAAATTTTTAGCGTTGTTACAATATTGCGTTGATACTTTAATGCACGTGTTTTACATCGCCGTCGTCTGTTACGAAAAAATGCAGGCCCGTTTATTTCGCATATGTCGTTTCGAACTCGCGTATATAATACACGTACACAGACGCACAAGTGGACACACATAAACACACACACACACATATATATATATATATATATATGCATGATGTATGCAGTCGACAAAAAGTCCAATCGATAATTCATTTGTTGCGTCAATTAAAAATGTAATTTGAAAATATATTAAAGGGGTTGGACAAGCTCGCGTCGATGCCTCGATGAGTCCGATGGCGCGCGAGAGAGGACGGAGAGAGAGAGAGGGAGAGAGAAAAAGAGACAGAAAGGCAACGCAACATCGACGGGCAGAGAAGGGTAAAAGCATGAGAGAGCAGCGGGAATGCAAATGAATTATTAAAAAATTTAATCAATCGAATCGCTAGTGCCCCTACTCCTCGCTCGCTCTGTACCCCGAGTAATGATTATTCATGCTGGAATGGCTTCGCGCGAGAGAATATTTATAATTTGTTTATTTAAATTGCGGTAGCGACGACGTCGACGACGACGACGACGACGACGTTGACGACGACGACGACGACTGGGAGGATGACGAAACGCGGTATCCCTCTATCTCTCTATCTCTTCCTCTCTCTCTCTCTCTCTCTCTCTCGATTTGCTTACTCGTCCTGTTCTCACCAAATTGCGTTTGTACGTTTACGTTTTCCTATCAAGCAGCATGCTCTTCTGGAAAGAAAATGAAAAAACAAGATAAATATTAATAAAAATAAAACGATATAAAATAAAACAGAGTACACGGAATCGGCAATCGACGTTCTACGAGTATATATTCGATTTTCAATCCTCAAGTGAAAACCTTTAATGGACGTGGAGAATCGAGGAGAACGATTATTATTATTATTATTATTATTATTATGACAATATTAAAATTCTGCGAAAATCAATTTCAAACGTCGTTCCAATCGACGGATTTCATTTTCAGTCCGTAAAATAAATATGTAGCTCCGAGAAAACGTGTGTTTTCATTTCTCGCATTTCCTTCAACGATTAAATTATTTTATAATAATATTGATGTGTTAATTAAAACAAATACAAGGCTAAAAAAATAACAACGTCAACTTGTTTTTTACTCACGGTCTAATGATAATAATAACAAATTCTAAATGGCGAAAAACCCTGAGAATTTTATATCGCTATGAAAAAAATAAGTCTCTCGAAAATCCCTGGGGAGAGGACAGAAAGAGAAAAGAAATCCATCTTTTCACGAATTCCGTATATCAAATGGGACGGAAGAGCTTAGATTCAAATCCGGTTGCGGAGGTATTTCCCGATGGACCTCTCGTCTACGTATGCGTTATTCTAATGTAATATCGATCAATCGGCTCATTTAAATGTTGACCGTGTCGAGGGTGAGAGGAGGGAGGGAGAGCTGGCTTTGGGTAAATGCAAAATTCCGAATGAATATAAATAAATACATCTTCGAGATCGAAAGATGCATAACGTATAACGCCTTTTAGAAATAAATTATTGATGATGATTATTTTAAAATAACAAAATTGTTGAAACATTTTCATTTCGGACGTATTACTGATATTAATGTTTTTTATTATTGTATCGTGGATTGGAATGTTCAAATAGAGCTGTGTGTGTTTAAATGTGTATATAGTTAAAGATAAGACCATCGGTTAGCCGTTGATGGGCATTACACGGAAACATTCAAAGCTTCTTGTAATATTATTTGTCTGTCAGCGAGAGAGTCACGTTGACCACTCTCCAAAGACACTTGGCCATCAACCTGCCGCGAATTCTCTTGCAAATTGCAAACTCGTAAAACGGTCCCTTTCACGAACGCGCGTGCAAGGACACGGTCAGAGAGGCGTCTCCGAGGCTCTCTTCCCTCGGTATTATAGCCGTGGTCAACGCGACGATAACAGAGAGCGAATTTTGCTCCGGTGGCTTCCAGGAAATTCTACGATCATCGCGTCGCGCTCCAATAAATTTTTAAGGGTCGGTTAGCGCGCGTATACCGCGAGAACGATAAAATCAACGAAATCCAGGACTGCGAACGAAGAAATAAGCACGCGGTTAATTTTTGACGAAATGGGTTTCGATCGAGAGAAAATAATAGTTAATCTCACCAAAAATTGATATCAACTCGGTCGTGTTAATTTTTGTATTTCTTTTTAGTGGGAGGGTGTAGTTAATGTATTTGAAAAAACATGAATTTATATATTGTCGCGTTATATAAAAAATTAATTGAATCATTAAAATTATTAAAAAACAATGATAATAGTCTATTCCGTCATAGATTTTTTTCTAGATCAATTAGACGTGTTATGCAGGTAAGAAAATCTGGAATTACTTGATGTCGTGAGAATCGCCTCGGGCGCAGACTGATCTTTCAGCCCACGTTACCTCAATTCTCTCGGCCACTCTTTTAGTTGTCATCGTATCTTTGCTATACTTGATAAAGAAAACAATTATGTGCTATTAATGTTATTGAGTAAAAAATAATTCGTACAATCGTGATAAGAGAGGCGATAAAAAAACTTTGCAATTTTTAGATACTGACCCCTTCCACCGCTGGATAGGCTCGTGCCGCTTCAATGCTGGCTGCCTCCTCCTTTCCCCCTTCGCTAAAGGCCGACAAAACGTTGAACAAAAGAAAAATATTCAGATATTCTTGAAAATCGATTCGATATTTATCAAAAGCCTTTTTCTTCGATTTTTTTTTCAGTAAAAGAATATAAAAAAGATAAGAAACTAATACACAAATATTTCTAAACCTTTGGAACATTTCGGAACGTCTACACGGCGGTAAAAATATCTGAATATGCGAATAACCTTAAGCGCATATTACCGTTGCATTCGATTTCTCAGACTTTGCTTCGAACGAAATTGTCTCTTCGCAAAACATGTAAATTTAACGATTTGTCGATCGGCGTGTTTATTCAGCTCGCTCAGTTATTTCTTTTTATACCTAAATATTACTCGTAGCATTCTCGTATTCTCGTTCGTATCGGAGCGATTCGTCGACGATTCTACATTTATATATACAGTTATATGTCTATATCGCATTTTTTTTCCACGTACCTATCTATACGTATATATATATCACCTGCATTGATGGAGAGAGTTGCTCCAGCGGATATGTGCATATTGCGGAGAGGCAAGAAGGGTAGGGGTTTTTAAAAATTCGTGATTTTTAAATTTGCGTTGGCAAACAGCCCTCGCTCTCGGAACGACCGGGCTTCGATTCATCTCTCTCTCTCTCTCTCACTCGCTCTTTTACCTCGTTGGTGCACAGAGGAGAGCGGCATATATGAAAGTCCGGAACTCGCCGCTTGCCGATCGCCGGGCTCTTTTAGCTCTCTCCGCACACTCTCCACATATATCCCGACGGCGCCCAATGAATGACAAAATATAAGCTCCAAGCTTGGATTCAATCAGAAATGGCGACGCCCCACCCACGCTCGCGTCCCTCCGCGTACACCTCCCCTATACCTCCTAGCCCCCGTGCACACCCCCGCACGGCCTTCGACGCTATTCGATTTTTTTCAAAACTGTTCGCGAACCATCGACTGTATATATATATATATATTGAGAGAGAGAGAGAGAGAGAGAGAGAGAGAGAGAGACGTGTGTGCTCGCAGCGTTCTGGTGGCGCACCCTGGAGCATCATCCACGCGGTAGAGAGGTTGGCTGCCGGAAAAAAGCTCGATGCCCTGATAAATAATCATAAGTTTCGGGCGGTACGATTTTTTCCCGCGACTCTTTTTTCCAATTTTTTTCCGAGACCCGCTTTTTTTTGTTTATTAATTTTCGTATTTCTTCTTTTTTTTTATATTTATTCTACGTACAACCACTTCGCCGTGGAATATGGAATATATCGGGGGCACGAACAATTTTTTAACGCACGGGGAAAAAAAATCCTGGTCGTCGCGTCCGGGAGAACCGCGTTGGTGGTAGGCGGGAATATTTCGTCCTGAAAAACTTTTGCATCGCACCCTAATAATGCAGCGATTTTCGTTTTCTGGGAAACGCCGGCCGATCTTTTCGTTGTATCGGCGAACGATGAATTTTATTTTTTATCGTGAATGATATTTTTTTCTGTGGTTTACAAAATACGATTATTAAAAATTTGTTTATAAACGTATTTTCGTTGGCAATTTTTCTTTGTTTTATAACAAAGGAATCATTCATTTAAATTAATATTTGGGTAACGATACATATATATATGAATTTATATGAATATTAAAAAAAAAAATTGGTTCGTATCAATTATTTTGAAATACGTTGCAATTTTCATTTTTTTTTAGATTATTTAATTATTTCTAATTTTATTTTCATTGCTAAATAATTTTCGGTAGATTGTTTTTCCTCGAAAATGACGGTGTGCCCGCTTTTGATGTCGCGAGAGTATCCAGCCCGCGTTCTCATGAAACCATTACAACGAAATGTCGTTATGTCGCAGTCGAGGGGGTCCTCGAGTGTACCCCGCACGCGTCCGCATAGCGCGACCCCAAAATTTAAGTCACTCAAGCTGGAACACCCGTAGCGCGTCCTTCTTGTGATTGCAAATAATAAAATCTATTTTCTTCGTTTGATCGAATCGACGAGGAGAATGAACGAAGAGAAGAATAAAATGGCGAAAGATTATCGAATTATCGGTTTTGTCGCGGTGCGAGAGGGACGAGAGATTCGTTCGTGAACCGCAGGGGGTCTATACCCGTTGCTGTTCCCGCGCGTGCTCTGCTTTTCTGTACGTCCAATTAAAAAAAACAAAATCAAAGAAATAATTTCGCGAAAAAATGATCATAAAAAAAAAAGAATAATCGAACTGGGATTAATTAATACTTTTCATTCAAACGGATTTTGAGAAATTCCTTCCTCGACGACAAAAAGAACATTTCTCAGAATAAATAATACCAGCGACAAAAGCTTGGGATGGTTTTTTAATAAATTTTTTTAATTTCGACTTAATCCTTTCGCATCTTCGCCTCTCGTTGTTCCACGAAAACCTATCCCTATTTACCACACACACACGTCTATATAGATACAGACGTTTCTAATAAAAAAAAGGCCGATCGGTATTTTCGAGAATGCAAAAGAGCAAACGTTCTGTAGTACCCGCGAAGTATTATATAGCACGGGTATTTGAAAAATATATGAAAAATTCTCGAATTCATCTCGCTTCGTTGTACCAACCGCTTCCAAGAGCGTCAACCGTTCTCGCACACATTGTCGATCCGCGCACGGTTTATTTATATTCTAGAGAAAGCTTTCAAAATAGCGCAATACGCCGAGATTAACCAGCGGTCGAGCAAAACAGAAAAATTCAAAACAAGAAATATATGTATGACGCGAAATCGCCTATGAGCTGCTTGCGCCGAGATTGCGAAAAAAAATTCAAAAAAAGTAACAAAAAAGATCAGAAATATTATTAAAAGCCGCTTGGTGACCGCTGTATTCGGGAGTCGACGCTGCGGTCACGGGGATCGAGCGGGGTAGAAGCGTCGAGAGGAGTGGATAAATTGTCCGGGGGAGAGGTGGGGGATCTGGGGTGAACAAAATCAGAATGGAAGGGCGCTGGTTATCTTCGGTGGACACAACTTCTATAAATGTGCACAAAATTTCCTCCCAGCCAAAAGTCCGCAGCCCCTCCGACTCATCCCCCCTTTAGGGGCTCATACGCGCCATTACAAAAAGTACGTGTATATTAGCCTCTCGCGCGACATCCCTTCCGCGAAACGTTGCGCGCATTGCTCTTTCGCACCGGAGGATTTATTTTTATTATTATTTTTTTTCTCCGTTTTTTTGTTACCATTATTACGAGAAAAAAATGCCAACGGAGTGAGAGGGATAAAAAAAATGGCTGGTATAAAATGTGACGGTAGAATTGAGTCGTCAAGCTGCGCGATAAACCTTTGGTGCTGCGAGAGCGAGCGGGGGTAGATGCGTTTTTTTGTTCGTCTTTTTTTTTTGTTTCTTTTCTTTTTTTCGTGCGAGCTAAAAAATTGTACGGGACTGAAAATATTTCGTAGAGGAGATATCGCGCATTGTTCGCGATTATACGCGAAATAACATGTGTCGTGGAAGAGAATACATCCGGTATGATAGAATTTGGGAAATTGCCAGTCTGAAAATGATATTTTTAACGTGTTGCGCGTTTCTTTGTACGGCGTGGTCTCGCATGCCGATAAACTTTTAGTACGAGGGAAAGTGAGTATGAGTGACAGGGATAAAAATGGTATGAGAAAAAATTAGTGAAAGCGTCAAAAGATATCGTCGAAAAATCGATCCCCCCTTAAATTGACCGCGGCACGTGCCGTATAATATTTCCGCAAATAAAAGTCGTCATTGAGTTTTTTGCTTTACAAACATATCGATATTCTCTCTTTTAGCTGAAAAAATAATAAAAAAATTGAAATAAATCTTAATGAAAATGGCCATTGTTCGTATAAAGGGTTTTTCTATTTAGAGGATGAAGTGTCTTCCCGCGCGTTCATTTTTTCACGTCGATTTTCGTGATTTTTGACGACGTCTTACGTCCCCTCGATTTTCCTCACGTGAAGGAGCGTGTCATGATTCTTCGTGGTTGTAGTCGGGCCCTCTCGCCGTAATGCACCCGCGATCTCGCTATAAAACCAGCATAATTTAGTCATGAACGGCCACTTTGCACAAATGGCTTCGTGCATCACGAGCAAACCAAAGAAGCCAATCTCTCTGTCTCTCTTATTCTTCTTCTGCCACGGAGAGTAAACCGGTCTACTAGCTTACGGGTGCTATACCGTGATAGGATAATAGTAATGTGCTTAATGGTAAATGGAGGGCATTCAAGAGCCCACCGAGATTCAGATGACACTTATAATGGTCGCTTTGCAAGCGTATCATCCCTAATAAGTACAAGTGGCACAAAATAGGTGTAATCACTTGTGAGATAGGAATCACGGTGGTCGTGGTTTAAGATATAATAATACCGGCGCTCGACGACGCCAAGACATCAACCGGTTGACGCACAATGACGCGATTAGCCGTGAATGTTAATCATCGATGAAAGTGACACCGTGATATATTTTATTTTTATCGTCTCTTTCCCGAGCCATTTTCATCTCGCTCGAAATATTTTCATTCGTTAAAAATACTAAATAATAATACCGAATTATTTTATAAACGACATTATTTATTGAAAAATATTAATTTGATTTGGTTAAAAAAACCAATGTTGCCCCAGCTCCTTTAATCCCGGTTGAATATTTTGCAGACAATTATTTATTAAAAAAAGAAAACAAATAATATCCTTCTAAAAAAAAGACTAAATAAATTTTATTTAAATTTAATCTTTGATACGAAATTATGGTTTTTCGATCTGTAACGAGAATGTTAAACTCGTGGACAAATCCGTAAAGTGGAAAGTAACCGAAGTTAGTCGATTGCCAAATTTTAATAATCACCGATTATTATTATCGGAGCTATCGAATCGAGAGATATAACCACACGGGAAATAATCATAAATTCTCCCCGAGGTACTCTACCTCGAATGTAAATTCGGGATGTGTGCTCTATGACTCCTGGCATATCGCAATTGTGAACGCAAAGATATTTATAAATACATATACCATATATATATATATGTGTATGTGTGTATATACGTATGTATATAGAGAGCGTAGGGGGATGAAATCGAGAAGCATAACTCACGGAACGACTGTTTGCATTATCTGCAAACGTTCAAACAACCATATTTACCTCTCATCCAGCGTGACGAACCGAATTTCGAATCGGTTATTTTATTGTCACCTTCTTCGACGTTAAACTTTAATTCAACCCAACCAACGGTGTCGTATTTTATCGGACGAAACTGTCCGTTTTGTCTGTCTGAAATATCTAACGTTGTCGTAAATTTTCCGTCGCTGAAAACTTCGAGCCGATAACGGTGTACGGCGATTGACGATTTTATGCCCCGGACAACATTTGATCGTCCGTTTTCGTGTCTTTCGATTTTTATCGTTCGACGGCTTCCTATCCGTGGCCGATGAATTATCGACCAAACAAAACCGGCGTGTTACGATATCTCATCGATGCATTAATTTCTGTGATAGCTCCGGAGATACTCGGAATTATTAATTTATCCAATGGTTTTGCGTCCAGCCTCGAACCAACGTTGACGAGAATGCGCCGGGGGTTGCGCTACTGTTACGATCGCGTATCATGCCTGGTAGCGATCTTTCGATATCGTTGTTCGTCATATTTACTCACCGGTGTAACGTTATTTCCAAAATATGTTTAATACGTCAATGTTTACCATTATTATTTTAGTCGTTCGACCGATTCGGTGATATTTTCGATATCGTTGTTTTATCAACGTGTTGTTTATTATAAAATACCGCCGATCGTATTACTTTGTTTATTTAATTTCTAAAAAAACCATTACAAATTTTGTATTTATATTGTCTTCGTTATAAAGAATAGAAATTTGTTTCTACGTTCGGTCGATCGGATTTTCATCCTTCTCTCGTAATACACGCCGGTAGGATCGTATTACGTTATTCTCGATGAATGAACAAGCCGGAAAGACCGCATGTACGAAGTACATGCGGGTTTCTTTTGTCACGATCGCCTTGGACGATAAATTTAAAAAATAACGATTAACATGAATTCATCGTAACGTTAAGAAAAATAAATGTTGTTTCGTTAAAAATTATGAACTTTAGAACTTGATTTTAGACCTCGATTACTCAATTTTTCGATCGATTGATTTTTTATTTATTTATTTATACAAAAAACTAACGAAATCGAATCAATCGTGTAGGAATCGAACAAGCGGGGGTTTCTCGCTGTAGCTCGTGCCGACGATAAATTTAGCATCGGGGTTTGTCAATCAGGATGAATTTCACGAGTTTCCCGGTGTGAAACGCATCGAGGATAAAGCCTCGTGACGTGGCATACGCGCCAACTGGCGCGCACACGTACATTAACCGGGTGTATTAACGGTTAGGTCGGTATATAGATCGATATATTGCGTAATACGTTATGGTAATTTTGATTAACGATGCGTGGCGTCTTCTCTTCCCATGGGAAGAAGCCTCGGGGAATTATTATTTGCCTGATGTATCGGTGAAATTAGCGGTTACGAACGTCGATTCATTAGCGAACTGGCGTCAATTACCAAAGCTATCAGGACGGGCAGAGGACCCGGCGCGATAAAGTTCCCAGACAGGTACGAATTTGATGCGCGATATCTCGGGCACGGCCAAAAGTGAATTTATTTGAATCGACGAAAAAACAAAAAACAAAAAACAAAAAATGTTATATTGAAACCTCGCATTTGTTTCATTCACATGATTTAAATTGATTCAAGCACAAATCATTTGAACTAAAAACCAATATTTTAGGAGTAATATTCCATTTTTGCATAAAAATCGATGATTTTTTGTCGAAATTTGAGAAAAATACTATTCAAAATTAATTTGATTTCACGTGGCGTTGTCACTTTGCTCAGCGAGAGCAAGAGTCGTCAACCTCGTTTCCTGAATGACAAAAAAGTAGAAAAAACACTTAAAAAAAAGTTGGAACGATGATATTTTTTTTTGTTAGACTGCCGCGAGTTTTCAACTTTAATTCTTAATGAAAATGAGACCCTCGTGGAGTCACTAGGCTGTCACGAGATGAGACAGCGACGACGACGACGATAGCGAGGAGGACCGCCGGCTCTCGGACCGGTCTGCGTTCTGGTCTGTAGGGTAGGAATAGAGGGGTTAAAAAAAATCCACGCACACACAGACGTAGCAGTGTTCGTCGGTGATGACGAGGGGTGAGGCTCGCGGAGACTCGGCGAACAATGAACACGTGAGAGGGCCGTTCCAGCGCCTTTGGCCACGCGCGCCCCACGGACGTGTACTTAACATCTCCTCGCAGTTTTGAAATTGTCATCGGTTTATTCGCTTTTCAGTAGCGCACGCACGAACTTTCGTACTCGCACGAGAATAAAACAATTTAATAATAAAGAAATCATTAATTCGATTTCATCAAAAATTCGTTCCACTGGACAATTTTTCATCCGTCACCATTCAATTTTAACAACAGTTCTATAAAATCATTCAATTAAATTAAATAATCTCTCGATTAAACTAAACAAAAATATAATTTCATCATTTTTTTTTCTAATTTCTCAATATTACGTTCGATAAAAACAATTTTTATTTAATCTCAAAAAAAAAAAGAAAATTGTCATTCGGTTTGTCCACTGGTCTTGTTTCTCTCTCGATACATCGAATGCCGCGTATCGCGCGCGAACAATCATCGAAGAAATTTTCGCGCCGCGGGGGCGAGAGAGAGAGGGAGCGAGAGAGAGGGAGATGGAGAGATTCGATCATTTTCCCAATACAGCCCCGACCAACAGCGAGTTTCGCAACTGGTGTGAGAGTTCGATGAATGTTCAACACACCCACCGATCGAGAGCTGAATCATTCGGTGCGGTATTTTCATTCATGAAACACTTTAAAGGTCGACACCGAGCGTGGTGCTACTATCTACCTATATAGATATAGATATATAAATGCACACGTTATATTTACCTACGCTCGATGGCAAACACGATGACTTTTCCATTAAACATCGGGGATTTGACGTCATCCCCTTTAAATCAAGCATCGAACACGCTTCATGTACGCACACACGTGGTGAGCTTTAACGTACCGCTTAATTGGTCCTGATTGAGCGTCGAGCAGTACGTGTGGAGTACACACACTCTCTCTCTCTCTCTCTCTCTCTCTCTCGCTCTCTCTCTCTCTATCTCTCTCTCTTGCGGGAGTAGTTCTACACCGAGTCGATCTTATGTGAGAATAGAATGGACAATAATTTGTCAGCTTCCTTCTAGAGAGAGAAAAAGTAACAGAGAGGGAGAGAACAGGGGGCAGAATCAGCTAGGAAAGAGGCGGCTTCTAAAGGAATATATAGAGGTCGTTCGTGTACTCAGTAAGTATATGCGAGCCTTTATCTTCCAAGAGAGCTCTCAAAAACCTTACCGCGGGCGTCACACTCTCGTCGAGCCTCTCTTTTTCCACTGTACTTTCTCCTTACCTCGTAACTCCTCTTCCCATCCCCCTTCCGGGCTATTGCAAACTTCTGCCTAGAGCCTCGGATGGGCGAACATTTTTGTTTCTCAGAAATGACTTCTAAAAAGTATACTTTCATCGGAAATTTTCTATGCATTATGAATATTGGCATCATTTTTTTAAATAAATGGTAATTGTCATGCGAATTCCAGAAAAAACAGTGAAATTTTGTGTTTTTTCGATTGTCTACCTGTGAATTAATATGCAGGAGAAAAACTACCCCGATATTCAGCGGGCATTTTCTAATGAAAATATAACCCTTGAGAAGTTTCGAGAGGCGACAAATTTTGTCATTTGCGAGATAATTGCAATCGGATTCGTGTCGTACTCTCGCACAATTATTTTGGTATCCACAATACAAGCTTGCTATATAACAAATTATTAATATCACGAAATCATTAAATTATTATCTTTATTATTCGACCGTGATCGTTCAAAAAATAATTAAATCAAATCCAAAAACCGTAAAAGCATTGGAGATCCTTATGAAACCTTGAATTGCCGAAGATCGATAACGTTTTCACCTTATTTTAACGAAATCTTAATACATTTATATTTCCACAATTCTCAATTCACTGGATAAAAAAAAGTACAATAGCCGAAGTATTAGATCGCGTCAGTTTTCAGTCGTACCGGCTTTCTCAACCCTTCCAGTTCGCATCGCCCGTTTTAATCGTACATTATTTTATTTCGGTTTAAAGTAATGCACCCCCGAGGTCGGGCGAAACCCAAAGAAAAGAAGAAAAAAATATTCCTTTCAGAAAAAATCTCGGACGAGGTACACGACCGCGTCTGTACTTTCTCATCGTCGTACACGTTGCTCTTCCTTCGTTCCCCTCCTCGCCGACCACCAGTCTTCTCGTCTCTCGCGCTCTCTCCACCCGCTGGTTTTATAACAATGGGACGAGAGGAGCTCACGTGTGCGAGAAATCAAGTGTTCTCACACAGAGCGCGGACATAGTCGCGCACACGCGGGGGTTGGCTCGCGCGCTCGGCCCACTAGAGAAGGGCGCATGCATAATACAATGACCCTGCTAAGTACTATTTTAAAACAATGCTGAAATTGCTTTAGGGGATAAAAATGAACGAGGTAGGCTAGGTGTATTTTTGTCCTCCACTTCTTTGACGTCATGTATATACATATAATGGCATAGTAATATATATAATATACATATACGAGAGTTAAGGGGGTTGGTCGGAGGTTAGTTACAGCCCTCCCGTCCCCCCTTTACATCCCTCGTTTCTCGTGCGGCCACAATGTGCCGGGCACCGTTTCACGGGACGACTCTCGTACAGTCCCCTTCCCGCACCCTCGCGCACGGGGCAAAGCTTTAAAGCCTTTGAGTCGCACAGTCCCAACCGTTCCACACAATAAGGCGAACAACTTCTTTTTCCGTGCTCGTAACTTTTTTTTTTCCTTCTTCTTTCCACCCTTCCGCGCTCACTCCGGCTCTATTCATTTTTTTTTCTTCTCTCTCTTCTCCTCCGTTTTCAACTTTTTTTTTATTTCCCTTCTTTAAAGTTTTCCCTCTTTCCCTTCTTGGCTTCCAACTCCTCACTTCCCCCCCCCCCCCCGCCCGCCCGCCCCGTGAGCATGTTTTTCGCCAACTCCGCTGGACGCAACGAGGCCTTCTTCTCTGTCTCCGCCGGTCGCCGGTAGCTATGTGCTATAATATAATACAGCCCTTGTTATGTTTATATATATATATATATATATGTAAGTAGAAATCTCGCGTTTCACCCTCTCGCCACCTCCTGAGACGTCTCCTATAATATGCTTCTCTTCCCTCGGGAGCCATGCGCAAATCTCTGCGACACGCACACACACGTGCCGACTCTTTGACATTTGCCTCGGGTACGAAAAACGTGATAAAAAATAAATTCAGCCGGAACCCTCTCATAGAGGGTTGAGAGTTTTTTTTTCGACATTTTACCGTTTTTGTTTGTCTTTTTTTTTTGACGTTTCGTTCGTGTGTCTGTCTGCGAAATACCTAATTGAGCATTGTAGTGCGTACGAGAGTTAATATGACTTGGCGCTGAAACGATAATTGTATCAGATAAAACGTAGGAGGACAGAGAATAAACCGGAGAAAATATGATTGAAATAAAGGAGGTTATTTGATCGACGTTGGTTACATTTTACCACGGGGTGTAGGTATACGAGTAATTTTATTTTCATTGTGCCAAAGGATAAAAAAAAACATCAATTGAGTGGGAAAGGTTCGGATGGTTGGGGGAGGGGGAAGAGAATCGAGGTAGATGCGAGGTGGCGAGATGGGGTTGGTGCTTTCATCGTCGTGTACCTTTCTCTCTATTTCTCTGTCTCTCTCTCCCTCTCTCTCTCTCTCTCTCTTTGCCCCTTTTACTCGCGGTAACGTAATTTTTCAACTCCATTATACCCCTTCCGCGTTTAAGAGGGCGCACCCTGTAACGCGCACTTTCCGAGGGAAATCGGAATTTCTAAAAAATTTACCAGGCCGAAACCTTCCCTTTTCGGGTTGTCTTTACATACGTACACACAAATATTTAGCCCGAGGGGTTCTCGCGAGGATCGAGGGTGCCAAATTGCCGACACGCTTCCTCCCTATTATGAACGTTGATACATCGTTAATAATTCAGACGAGATCGGAGAGAGAGAGAGAGAGAGAAAGAGGGAGAGAAAGCCCACGATTTTGTTGCATGCGAGGAACGGTAATTACGAATATACCTCTTGGTATTACGCATCGCGTACGGTAATTGTCAAATATAAATACTAACGTCTCGTTCGAGTTCCACAAACAGTACTAAAAAAATATCCGCTTGATTATGGAACAGTTTGGGGTCGTAATGACGACGGGTCTACCGTAGTTCGAATTAAATTGTAGCCTTGCTACATTGTGGGAAATGAAATACTGGTGGAAACGAACAAAGAGAAAATACGTCGTTGAATATTATTTTTAATTCAACGTTAGACGTTCTTGTCCCTTACCGCAATGTTTTGTTTTTATTTTAATATCGACTTTTTAGTTTTTCCAAGGTACAAATTTTTCGTTAAACTGTTGAAGGATTCTCAAGTGAAAAAAAAGTCATCGTAATACCGAGTCTCTACAAGGTTCTGTTTCAACCGACAGGTCCATATTCGTTTCCCATAACTTTTACATGTTCCTTATAAAGGTATCTATGCATTATATATACGACCCTTTCCATATTATAGACACACATGCGAATATATATGTCTATATATGAGTATACGAGCCGAATACGGCGAAACGCGTTTAGAAATTACACAGTCCCTCGCGCAGTGTGTCTCTCTCTCTCTCCCTCTCTCTCTCTATCTCTCTCTATGCTCGCTGTATAAGCTCGAAACGTGTGAAACAGAGGGCTTTTATTAAAGGGCGTATTAGCAATGCCGACTCAACCCTTCTAATCTATATCCCCGCTTTCCTCTCTCAACCCTCCCCTCCCGACTCTTACCTTCCCTGATGCCCTGAAACACCTCCCAACGCGATTATTGGTTTCACGGGAGGACGGCTATTAACATTACGCCGATATAGCCACCGAGGCAGGATCGAACCGCGAGGCTAAAATTGTAAACCGGTGATAGACGGTACGCTCATAACAATCCTGCGACTACGGAACTCCATAATACATCAAGTCTTCGCAATTGGCTCGATAAACCTCCAAATCTGACTTCGAAAACGACAATTTTTCAAATTAAAATAACCTTTCACCATCGCGACTAGCGTTAAAATATCAACAAAGTGATATTACCCCGAAATTAAAGTGACGAGGGATGATAATTTTTCAGCTTCGGTCGAAATGATTTTCAAATTAGTCTCTCGCACACGAGCAATATTCATCAAAGTGTATGTAAAAATACGCGACTTCTCCGTTGCGTCATCCGTTACGACTGTTGGAGGGTCGAGGGGATGTACGATATACGAGAGAGAATGCCTACTTATAGAGCGCTTAAGGGATGAGAACGTGGAAGAGGAGAAAGAAAGAGAAAGATGAGAGGTAGATGAGCTCTATCCGCGATTACAAGCGCTGGGAGGTTGCCGGCTTTATCTTCGTATCCACCCTCCCCCTCCCCCCCTTAACCCTCCTTTCACCCGTCACTCCCAACCGAGAGCCCTGTAGTCACGTAATTAGGTGATTAAAATTAGATCTCTCGCATCGGCCAGAAACTCAATTAGCAATTAAACGTGGCATTTTCTCTAATTACGATACGTTCTCACTAATTACAGTCAGGTGGCTCAACCTCTCGTTTCAGGGAGGTTACTGCTGGTTGCTGCACCCCCCCCACCCTGCCCGGTCTCGCCGATTCCTCTCCATTTCCTCGTCAGTTCCGAACCAGCTTCGAATCACCCCCCTTCTTTTCCAACCCTGACGAACACTCGCGTCCTCGCGTTCTCCTCCCCACCTCTCCCTCTTTCCTGTACCCCTACCCCTGCGGCCATCACCCCTTTTCTCTTCTCGCGCGAGTCTCGCTCTCGCTCTTTTTCCGGCTGTCGAAGCATGGCACACAGCATTCGTCGTTGCAATACAGTACACGAGTATAGTGGAACACACTCGGTCGACGAAAAAAAAAAAAAAAAAAAAAAAAAACGAAAAAACAAAAAAAAGAAGACAACAAAAAAACGGATCCCGGATCTCTCAAACCCTCGACGCTTCTGTACAACGGTGTTCTGTCCCGAAAAAAAAAGAAAACAAAAAATCTAAAAACAAAAAAAAATATCTCGACTCCAATTGCGCAATGCCCACCACCGTCAACTTGTATCCGCACACGTATTCGCGAAAATATCTATACCTATATAGGCGTCTCTCGTTCATCGAATTACGTTACGAGGAGAGAAATGCGTTGCCGATCAAGTCCCCGGACACCGTGAGTTTCCATTCGGCGTGTTCCCATCAAACTATCCGTTTCAACGGTGGAGAAAGCTCGACGGAGAGAGAGAGAGAGAGAGAGAAAAAATACATTTAGAAGATAAAAAATGCTGTTACAAGTGGTAAACGTCGAAACGAGACTACAAATCGGTAATGAAAATAGAAAAATTAATGAACAAATATTCTCGATATTGATATTTCGATGATTTTACGATTATTTATCGAAATGATGATCGATAATGATGGAATCGATGGAAATGTGAATTTTATCGAGTCGTATGGAACGAATATAAACGTAGATATATTGCCTCGCGGCAACAATGACGGAGCAGAATTTCGAATTATTTTCGCTGTTATTGAATTGTTCGCTCATCCACCGAGTGTTATTAATAATCATATTGAATTTTCCAGGTTGGTGTAAACGCGTGATTCCATTCATGTCTCGTCCACGTCACGATTAATGCCCGCAGGTCGCACTCGCGTAATGGAATTTAATCGTTATATACATATACGTTATATTCATATATATATATATATGAATCGACACCTTGCCTCTCGCTCGCTCACTCCCTCTCACCCTGCGAATGACGACCAGTACAAAATACTATATACCACTTCGCGAGAGAAAATCATGAGTGCCAATGGTTCCCAATATAGTTACGATCGTGAAAACCTGACGCATGATTCGATTGATTTTCACACCTCGATTGCTCAATCAATAACGCTTCCACGTGTGTGCTTAAAGCTTAATACGAGCTCGCTAGATTCGTTCTCGCATCGTTTTCATATGATTTCCGAGAAATAGATACGATTATTATAATTTTTATGCAAAAATAATCGTTATAGTTGGGGTCCTTCCTGAGATTATGATTTTTTTTCTAAGAAAATTGGTAAGCGAACGAGGAGGAGTAAAAGTGATCGAACGGGGTGTGATATTGTTGTAAGGGATGTTTGGATGATCATAATGTATAGAATTATCGAACGATGGATGAATATTGAATCGATTCTATCGGAGTAAGAAATCATCCCCTGTCCACTCTCTCTCGCTTCACTGTCGCGAACATTGCGAAGTAACACACCTCCAAGCAAACGACAAAAGCATATATTGGGTCACCGCGAATGTGTAATTAAGCAATATTTGAGCTTACATAATTACGGTTCATTACGAGAAATCCATGAAACATACCGAATACGATACGATAGATACGCGCACAAACACACAGTTCCACAGAAACGTACGAGCGGGTTGCGGGACTGGTTTTGGCTAACATAAGCTAATGACACATCGCCAAATTATGCCACCAGAGCTCCCATTAGGCGAATTGACATGGGATCGAGAGAACGAAGGGCTTATATGGCCTCATTCTCTTCCATTCTCTCTCTCTCTCTCTCTTTTGCTTTCTCTCTCTGTCCCTTCACCGTCAGTGGCGAGAGATCGATAGTTTCAAGCTCGTTTCGACGAGTACCGTACTGATGGGCTGTCGAAAATTGAGGTTTGAAATTTACCTACGATATAAGTCGAATAATGACGATGCCGAAGAATCAAGAATATAATTTTTTAAAGAAATTAGAATTTCACGCTTTTTTTTGTTTATTCGGTCCGAACATCAGACGTTTCGCGGTAGCGAATAAATTTTTGTGAAATACACTTTCATCGACTTACGCTAATAATTTAAAGACAAACTTATAAATTGGATTTTCAACCTAGAACAATTTTAACGAGACGCACAAGTTTAAACCAAAGAGCTAAGAAATAAAATTGCTCCAACGTTTTCTCGTCCCCTCAATATAATTTCCATTTGAAATTACATTTTCGGGCTATCGTCAAATTGATCCGCTCGAACGTGCTGTACGTGGAATGGAATGCAATATTACGTTCGGTGATGAGGAGGAGTGCAAAGCGTTGATGAGACTGAGAGAGAGAGAGAGGGAGGGGCGGGAGGGAGAAGTGGGGGATGTCGGTGAATCTTGATTATAATTCTTGGCCGCAAAGTTTTCGCGAAAGCTTCGTAAATGAGAGAGAGAGAGAGATCTATATATATATATATAGATATATATATGACGGCCGACTGACACAACGAATATCACACCGGAGGACGAAGTGGCGCGTGTGGACGCGGTATTAACGCGCGCTACCGTGCGAGAGTAGACTTTCGGCTCGTCGTCGTGCACGTTCTCGTCGCCCGAGGGATGAAATGCGGGAATCGTCGGCCCTCGTGCTCGCACAAAGCTCGATATGATACTCTCACGCTCTCTCTCTCTCTCTCTCTCTCACTCTCTCTCACTTTCATACACACGAACATTTTCTCGTACACGTAAAAGCCGACGATCCGCGAGCAAAACCCTCCATTGCTATTCAAAACATAAAAACCATTTAAAAATGTAATACCAGCGAACCCGTAGAGAGAGAGAGAGAGAGAGAGAGAGAGAGAGAGAGGGAGAAAAAAAATCGTGAGCGGGGGTGATCCAACGTGGTGACTCTGTAAGTAAAATATACTGCCCGGTGAAAAGCTTCGGTCAAATAATCGTGATTTACCGCCGTAAGGAATTCAGCGTCGAAAAAACAGCTCTCGCTTCCTTCTCGTTCGACTATAAGGAAATAAAAAAAACATACACAAATACAACAAAAAATCAGTCATCGATATAAAAAATTATGAATTTGTTCGATCACACGTTTTTCTTTTTTTTTTTTATATTTTTCAATGTTTTCTCAGTATCCTTGAACTCGTGGCGACGAAGGAGAACAATAAGTTCACCCACTTGACGATTTAACGAACACATTCGTGCGGTAACTCACGAGGCGCTAACGACGTTTGTGGACACGCGAAGAAGGCACGTCGGTTATTTCGACTTCTACCGCTGTAACAATTATCGTACTATTTGTCGAGGCACGAATATATATATATATATACGTCTTTAATGCTTTGAATACACATTTCGTATCGATCGAAATTAATGACCGCGTTACAAGTTCCGATATAATTCATTCGTCGATATAGCTTATGGCTGTAGACATTTATACATATATATAGCCATATAGGGTTAAGCCTGTAATTAAGTACATGCTTCGTTCCCGAACCCATTCACGTTGCATTATTATCGAAATCCTCGGGCGTGCAACGACGGAAAAAAGTTCATCGCGCGATACCCCGAGATATCACCAACCCTCCTGTGTGCAAAATAGTTCTCGCATCACCCTGAACATTATAAAGATCCTTTTCATTACCAACAATAGCAGCTGCTTTAAATACACCCTCATTACGAATTTTCACCCGAGGAGAACGTAATTATTGTGGGGTAGGGGGATAAAAGAACGTAAACTCGACTAGGTTTATGTTACGGCCGGTAGACGAGCCGTGTTATTAAAATGTCCTGTACTAAAACTTCGCATGTATTGCTTATCGAATTCATAATCCAAGCGGATCGATCCGATTCTCAAGAATTCGGAAAATCGGTTCAAATTTTAGAAACGAATTTTTTTTTAAATTTATTTCGTATGAGAAAAAAAACTCAAAATATATTGTTCGAGGACAAACTTGGCAACAATCGCGACAATAACGACGATATTAAATTTGTAATAATTAATTCTCGAGTTAATTTTATTATCCAATTAAATCAACTTAATCCCAAACTACTTCCCCTAAAACCGCCAGATTTCGAGATTACACGTCGAATCATACACGAAAATCGTTTCGTCCCTCGGATTTCTATTTTTCGTTTTCTCTAAAAGCAAACTAAAACAAAACAAAAACTAGCTCAAAACAAATAACAAGAAAAAAAACACAGAAATTCTTGTTTTTCATCGGGTTTCATTGTTGATTCCTGCCCACGCACTCGTCATTTCGCACGCGTATCACATCACGCGTATCCCGCGCGATACTTCGTCCGCCTCGTTCATGTTTCGGTATATCGTAGGAAGTATTCAGGGCGGAAGGGGGATGAGGGCGAGATTCAAGGGCCTCGAGCGACGTGGGTGCTACGATGCCACAGTTTCAATCCGTGACGCGCTCCGAGCATATCCCAAAAAATTATTTGCCAGTCTCGTTACAGCCCCGGAACGAATGTCTGCGGGCCAACGGGAGACGGCACACCGGGCATGACCAGTGGCGTACAGTTTGCGGTGCATATGATGTACGTGAGAGAGACAAGGAGAGCGAGAGCATGAAAAAAGAAAAAGAAGGGGGTACATAGTATCCGCGGCGTTATATACACGGCGCTGAAATGCAAACGTTTTCGTATCGGAACGGAGCCGTGAGTCGAGATATATTTTTTTCAAAGCAACTTCCACGGGCGAGCATATCGGATAGGAGGGGATATGCAAGTGAGAGAGTAAGAGAGAGAGAGAGAGAGAGAGAGGGAGAGAGGGAGAGAGAGCAGCCCCCATATGAAACCGTTATCTGTACCAATTCAGCAATATTTTTACATTTACTGCTCTCGCGTCCTGCGCCATCCTACCTTTATGCCAACACGCTCACGGCTACCTTTTCTCTCTCTCTCTCTCTCTCTCTCTCTCGTTCGCTCGCTCGCTCTCTTTCACCCCCGGTGTGTCCGGTAATCTGAAACCTGCTGCAAAACCTAACGAACGTATGAATATAGCGCTTCTGGCTTACATCGACTGGATATGGTCGCACGTTACCGTTTTTTGTTTCTCTCGTTTCTTCTCTCGTGTGTTGTTTTTTCTTTTCTTTTGTTTTTTTTTTTCTTTTCTTTTTTTTCGCCAACTGCGGAGAGTACAAAGTACCGAGAGGATATATACGTAGCTACTGTAGACCCGAGGGGCTCTTTGGCCGGTCCAACTTCATCGTCAATCCACCAGCAGTCGTCCATACGCCCACGGCACATTTCGCGAAATTTAGCGTTACCGGCTCGATCAGCATAAACGTGGCGGGAGGTGGGAAGAAAAAAAAGCATAAAACGTTACCGGAATCGACCGAATCACGCGAGGACCGGATTAAAATTTAAGATTGCAAAACACCTAAAACTTGTGATTTTCTTCGTTTTTTTTTCGTTCCGATATTTTTTACGAAGGATAATGATGGTTGGTTTCGTTTTTTCAGATATTTTGTAGCGCACTGAAATATTTCGTAAGTATTTTTTTTCCATGCTACAGCTTGAAATCGAGGAGGGGGCGAAGTAGAATAACCAACCCTTTGAATTTTATCGGATATCGACTCTTCTCTCTCTTTCTCTCTCTTTCCCTCTCTGTCCCCTTTCCCAACTCACCATTCTTTTGTCGCAACGCCCATTAGTCACTCGAAATCCTCAGCGATTCTCATTACGCGTGTAATGATTGCGTCATATTTTTTTCATCCGTGAGGCGAAGGGGGAGCGGGCACGTCGTTTTTTTCGTGATTCCTTTTTTCTCGTGTTTTCTTCGTTTTTTTTCGTTTTCGAACGTGAATTTTTCTCTCTTTTCCGCACACTCGTTAATTCGGGGTCAAAGAGCTTTTATGCGCATTCAAACGAGAGAGAGAGAGAGAAAGAGCGACTGCAAAATCCGAGGTTGCAACACAGCCCCGCGGAATCGCGAGAGAACGCGAAACGAACAAAATAGAAAAAGAGGGAAAAAAACATCACGAAAAAAAAGAATCTATATACACGTATAAATTAAAAGACGAAAAAAAAGATCGTAAAAATAATTGGATTCATCGCGAGTTATCGATTTTCTTCGGGCAGATTGAACTATAATAATGAAAACAGTTTTCGCGGTTCACGTAACCGGCGCACGGTTGAGCTCTGTCGAATCGTGGAGAGGGTTCGCGCGCATTTGAACCGTCGAGTGGCCTCTATGAGTCACTTTAGAATTGGATCAGTGGTTCTTCTTCGTACGACGAGGATACGTACGTCGTTTATGTAATCACGATTGCCTAAGCTCCTCGTTCCTACTCGTCTCTCGACGCTACGTCTGTCGGCCGATAATTTCGCGAAGGGTTGACTGGCGAACGTGGACGCGATAAAAAAAAATTTTGATAAAACTTTCATAAAAAAAAAAAAAAAAAAAAATATTAAATTTTTTTTTTTTTAATTACATATCGATTTTTCCGAAATATGGATGTTAATTTGTGTGAATAATATAGCGACGATTTATAAATCTCACGTATTTTTATAATCGGAATAAAATTTTCTCGTTATATTTTCGTACGTGAATTTTTGTTGGGTTTTTATCTTTCAAGGGTCTAGGGATAGATTTTTGTCATTAGCAATCGTACGAGGGGTCTGAGGGTGAAATGAGAATCGCTGTTATTACGCAACGATGACGAGAGAGCCTTCGCCCGCTTCGCAACCCTGAAAGCGACCCTCGTGTAATTCCACCCTTACAATTATCCCCGGCATTAAAAACACTATGTTAATTTTGCCGCGTACGAGAGAGAGAAAGAGAGAGAGAGAGAGAGAGCAGAGTAAGAGCGAGAGGGAAGCCCTGAGGGGTGTACCGAGCCCCATCTTTCTCTCTCCTTCTCTCTCCTTCTCTCTCCTTCTCTCTCTCTCTTTCTCTCTTTCTCTCTCATCTCATTGCGAAAATCAATCGATTTGTAATTTTATTCCACCGGTGCTCT
>OX637868.1:5554589-5658469 GCA_951802705.1 Netelia virgata
ATCGAAGTCTCGAAGTATTATTCAGGTGTCGAGTTTGAAGCAAGTAGAAAATTCTTCCTACGATTTTCTCGAAAGATACGCGGCGTGAAGATCGAGAATGGGTTAAAAGCTCGGTGGAATCTCTCTCTCTCTCTTTCTCTCTCCCGCCGCTGGCCTATATGGAGACTGATGACGCCGTTGGTGCTCCTGAAGCTACTTGGGACTTGTTGGGAAGTTGAAAGAACGCGCGAATACCGATGTCGTGTCTCTCGTCTCTTGACACCGGCCTGAGAGAGCCGCCCGGCAGTACGTTGCTGCGCCGAGAGTCTCTCTCTCTCTCTCTCTCTCGCTCTCTCTCACGCTCGAAGCATGTCGAGCATCGAGACGAGAGAAGACGAAAGAGACAAAGTTTCCTTAGCACCGCGACAAGAGCGAGCGAGAGAGAAAGAGAGCGAGAGGTTCGTTGCATCGCACTCGAACCGAAGAGTGTCTCTCGCGATGTTCGCAAAAGCCGCAGCGGCATTGCCCCTGAGGCAACATTCGTATAGTTATGGAAGTGGTGCAAAAGCGGCGCGGGCGCGGGTTTTCTGCGAGCACCAAGAACAAGAACAAGAAGAAGATGAAGAAGAAGGAGAGGCGCATCAGCAGCAGCGGCATAGGAGAAGAAGAAGAGCGACCGACTCGGAGCAGACGAGATATAGGCACACCCGCGGGCGACAAACCGCGTAGTCTAAGAGACGACGATAAGGGAATATAGCTTCGGGTTATATACCACGGCTCTCTCGCTATGTAAGACGACATTCCTCCACGGAGCATCCGTGTTCAACCCGTTGAGCTTCTCTACACCCGACGTATATCCACCGCATATAGACACTATGTTCGAGTGTATATATATATATATATATGTGTGTACATATATAAATACATATATATGTATATGTATGACACGTATATCGATATTTTATGCTCTCGTCCCAATAGCTATCATATACCTTTACCCATGAAAATATTTGAGCGAGATACTCGACTCTCTCTCGCGAGAGGGGGTGCGTTGCACCTGATGCGAGGGAGAGAGACTCTCCTCGCGAAGCTAGAATGCAAATCCTCTCTCGATGATCCACACGCACATTTCCCTCTCTCTCTCTCTCTCTCTGTCGACGAGAAAAGCCAAGAATTTTCGCATCGTCCCTCACGAGACGATGAGAAATTGCGTGTAGGCAGACGAGACTGAAGAATGAAAAAAAGAAACAGAAGAAGAAGAAGAAGAAGAAAATCGCGCAAACGAACGAAACAAAACTCGAGAATTATGCCAGATCCGTCAAGACGAGACGTTTGTTTGTCGCGAGAGACGCATTTCTCGTGGATGTCTTTCCCGGTTCGACTCTGGAACGCGAAGAAAAGTAGGACTCATGCCAGCTCTTGCGACCGAGGACACGAGATCTTCTGTACCAATGCACATGCATTTATATATATATATATATATATATATATATATATACTTGTATAAGTGTACATAGGAACATCTCAGCTTCCTCGAGAGTGCAGTGTATAGAGGTGAGCCTTTTTTTTCCTTTGCCGTCTCGACTCGCTCATTTCAGTCCGGGACACACGCGAGAGCTAATGATATACCGCTGACGTATCGTACGTACGTACTTCGAAGTCGAAGTTTATGTGTGTAACCCCCGTGGAACATACCGAAGCTGGAATGGTCCGTTGTGTCTCCGATGACAATGTTGAAGGACCCGAGTCGCGAGAACCGCCGATGAAACGGGGTCGTTGGCCGTCGTTTGTACGTAGTACGAAAATTTAATACACGCTTGATATATCTATAGATATGACGTATGTGTACCATACTTGCGAATAATTACGGTGTGTTCGCCAGGTCGCCACGACCAGCCACATTAGTAAGTCATGCGAGTCGCGCGGAACTTCGCGATGCGACATTATACACGGGGGACACGCACACCGACACGAACGTTTGACTCTGTGTGCATAAGCACAAATGAATGCTTCCCAGGTATGCACACCATTCTGCTCTAACGAGCGCCGAGCAAGTACCGACAGTACTCGTTCGTTCTCTCTGTCTCCCTCTGTCTCTCTCTCTCTCTTGCTCGGTGGTAAGATACGACGGCGTGGTAAAACTTTTTTTTTAAACGTCATTCGACTACGGTCACAGTCGAGGTTAATACGCTAATAGTTTTGTATTTCGGTCAAGCGCATGATTATATCTTACGGCATCCTATGCCTAATCCGTTCAGAGATGAATTGAGAGAAAGAGAGAGAGAGAGAGAGAGGTTTTGCCTCGCGTTTATTACGACACGTCTTAAAGGGGTTAGAGTCAGTCAGGATTTTCAACAAATTTGTTTTTTTTTTGCATTTCCTAAAAGTATAACATTTCAAAAGTATTCCCTGAAAATTTTAGACAAATCGGTGCGTTATTTATGAAGACCTGGAACTTTGAACGCAGCCGCGTCTAGTGGGTACAAGTAGGTAAATTAGTGGTAGCCGCATGCTCGACGCAAACTTTAAACGCGTTTTTCTCGAAAGCACGTTTTCAAAGTCGGCTTTGAAATTTGTTATTATTTTGTCTTGAAAATTGTATGTTCTTTATATATGTATTAGTTAATGATACAAAAATTATGAAAAAATAATCAAGCCTTTTTTCGGGCGGTACGAAGTGACTCAAACTCCTGAACGAAAGTTTGACGATAAATAATTGTCATACACTTGGGTATTTCTAATGAGACGAGCGTGATGATTGACAACGCGAGATATCTATGAGAGGTAACTATTGTTGAGAAACAAAAAAAGAAACGCATCGTCAGGTACGATCGACACGAAATAGCCCATACATGTAAATCGAGTACACGTTAGAATCGTACGTGTTTTCACTCGGGAGGAGAAAGGGGACCGCCGCTCGACGAACAATTTACGTACACAGTTGGGACGATTTATTAACAGTCGTGCGAGACTGCCACGTATATCGGCCTACAGAAGAGAGAAACAAGCGCGTTAAAAGAAGCTACCCGTATTGAAAATTGATCATCGGCGTTGGATCGTCGTTGGTTCTCGAAGTACGTTGCCATGGGGAAATCACTCTCGTGTAACCAGAAGAGCTTTTCATCTTTCTCTCTCTTTTAACTATATATATATATATATATATATATATATATATATATATATATATACATGTCCTACCCCTCTCTCTTTCTCTCTCTCTCTGAGTCTATGTTATCCTTCACCTTTATCGTGTACCGTGATCTTAATAGTCGGTAGCAGCAAGATAACGACACTCTGCGCCTCCGCGTCGTGTCACGCTGGATGCTGCGTTTCTCTCTCCCTCTCTCTCTCTCTCTCTCTTTCTCTCGTTCTCTCTCTGTCTCGCTGTCTCTCTTACACATACACACATACATATATACAGACACCCACTCTATCGTTCTCAGGTTCACCGCGTGATCCTGGGAAAGACACTTTTCCATTCGATTATATTGGAACTTTGTTCCGTAATTACCACCCAGTCACGGGTGTATCATTAGATGTTGCATTGAAAATATATGGCATTACCGGGCATGTAATACCCGGTAGATAAATTTCACGCCGGATTTTCTTGGCTCGGGAGAGGAGAGAGCGAGCATGCTATAATCGCGCACGATTTTTCGTTGGGTCACTAGGTCGACCAAGGATTTATTTATTTTTGTTTTTTGTTTTTTCTATCGGCAACCTCGTAACGTGTAACGGGTAAATTACGGCCGCCAAGGCGAGTTCACTCAACTTGCTATCATTATAACATAAGTATATGTACATGTTGCGGAGCCAAAACAACAACAACAAAAAGCTCAGGAAAAAAATTGTAATTAGACCACGCCGTGTAAATGTTTCGAAAGCGAACGCTGTAATAATAATAATTATCATTATATCCTTGCAAACGCGCAACTTCATCCTGTGATAAGCGATTTCACTTCCACGATGATTATGTAACGACTTAATTGTCCACTATGAGTTATATATTAGTATATATAAGTAGGTATGAATATTTGTAAAAACTTATCGAGAAATCTTATTGATGTATATATATATATATATAGACGTAATATCTGTAAAAGTTCTCCGACTGTAAAATTTATCCGCTCGTTGAATAGTTCGAGTCCTGAGTAAGTAGATATACCTCTGGGTGGACGCTGAGTGGTGGAATATTAAGGTGTACGATACGATGTGCTTGAGCTACGAGTCGTAGCCTAGTAATCGAGCCGGGAGAGAGACAGAGAGAGAGAGCAAATTAGGTGAATTCGTAAGGTTTGTAAGTAATAGTTTTCAGCTTATAAACGCAAATGTTTCTCTCTCCCTCTCTCTCCCTCTCTTTCTATATATATATATATATATATATATTTATGTATCTGTCTCTCGAGCCGCATTCGCGTGTATCCTTGCACTTCTATCGTTACGTAATATTATAGTTCGGCAAGAAGCTACACAGCGAGCCGGCTCGAGCACACGCGAGATATCGTTGGCAAGTTCTTAGTTGCGCGCGGTTAAATATTCATGGTTTTTGCAGTCTCGATTTGGAACGAGAAGTAGACACTGGGTGGAGAGGCAAGCTACTCATGGAAAATGATGGGATACACGTCAAATTCATTAAATTGTAATGCGTTACTCTCATTGGATCGATGATTACGAGAGCATTTATCCATTTACGAATGGGTGGACCCGTGTACAGGATGTTTTTTCTTTTCGATTTTGTTTATTTTTCGAAATTGTCGTAAAATCGCATTCCTGGGAGAAACTCGACGCGGATCGTTCAACGATGACGCAAACAGGATCGCCTCATATACTTCAGAATTTGCGTTATCGAGCCGATACGTCGTTATTCCGGTTCTCGGTCGGGATAAGCAGCTTCGCGCGTATCGAGAAGTTTACGAACGCACGTTTTTTTTTTTTTGTACTCGATGAATTTTGCATTTTCCGTTGGAATTTATACGATCGTATCAAACAGCTATGTAAAAAATGTGAATATATTGAACGAAAATATTGATGCGCCAGGCGAGACTATCGTAACGTAAGATTTTTCGTCGCCGTGATTCAGATGTTTCTCTTGGGATCGACGAAACTACCCTCGGATGGAATCACGATCGATGCTAATTTTGAACGAGACGCGAAACCGGGGAATCGTCGTCGTCGCCGTCGTCGGACTTTGAAATCCCGTGCTCACTGCCAATTTCGAATTCTATTCTCGATAAACTAGTTTCTAGCTTCGACGACGAGACTTGGCGTATCGAGAACTACCCTTAACGACGAAGACGAAAAGAGCTGGCCTACAAACGTTCTAGCATGAATTCATGGCATTGTCTAATTTTTGTCAATGTCATCGACATTTACAATTTTAACGAAAGCCCAATGAGGCGAACGAGAGCCGAAAAGAAACGTGCCAAATTCTTAATGAAGACAGCTGCGAAATAAACAAATTTTGTTCATTTTCCTTAAAGTGCCAATAACTGTCCAATTTTCTCGTCGCTTCTCTAAACCGCTGTAAACTTACATGAATATATATTCGCATACCTGATCCGCGAGACGGGAGTGACGTCGTCAATCGCGTAATCTATCTCGTCTCTGATTAAGTAGACAGACTCTCTCTCTCTCTCTCTCTCTCTCTCTCTCTTTCTCTCTTGCAGTGTTTCAAACTAGATACAAGGGGAAAAAAGCAGATATAGAGATAGAAATAGACTGAGGTAAACCCGGCGTGTTTCAGCATTCCTCGCGTGCCGAGAGTTCTCTCACGAACTGCGTGTACGCTTGGCACGCGGGTACAAAGATTGCATTCGAAGTGACGACCGATGGAAAATTTATCATAATCTTTGATCTGACTCGAGCGACACTTCGAGTACGCGTTCAAACATTTATTCTTACCTATGTCTACATATATATATATATATACGTATAAATATATATCGTAAATAACATACACGCAGCCAAAGCTAGGATCGAAGTCGATTGAACTCGGGCAGGTACATCTGGCTCTCGAGCGATCCAGGTGTGCCCTGACTAACTGTATCAATGCCTCGACGATACTTTATCTCGTATACATTGTCCTATTGTGGAGTGGAATATGGCCAAGTTAAACTCTCCTGTTCAACGGTCTGGCCCGAGAGATCATGCCGTGAAGTCACCTACATCAAGACCAAAAGAGAGAGAGAGAGAGAGAGAGAGAGAGAGGGAGAAGAAAATAGAAAGAGGCAGGGTACGATCAACGATCGAACGAGACGGTTATCTCGCGTATATATGGCCATACGAGAGCTTTATCAACGTCCCTCAACATCTCTCAAGCATTGTCAACCCACATAAAAGACACCAGGGTAACGTACCTAACCGCACCAATGTTAAACCAACGTCTGTTCCATTCCTCTCAGGGTATCCCCTTCACACATATGTGTGAGAACACATATGTATATGTAAATTCACGTATATGTAAGTTAACGCGCATAAACGCGCTTAGCGACGTAGAGAGCAGGTCGATAGGCTACGGGAGATAAGCAGGTATTGCCACCCCGTTGCAAACACGTGTTACGTGTTACGCGAGAACGACCTGAATAAATTCCACGCGGTGAGGGCGAGAGGGTGGGAGGGAGGTGAGAGAGGGACCAGCGGCGAAGATACGAGCAGAAAAAGAGAGATAGAGAGACGCGCATGCGCGCACGCATGCGCATGCCCGGTCGTCATTACGCTAGATCGCGAGAGAGGTACGCTCGAGAAAACCTGTGGGGCACGGCGGAGGGCTCGCGCTTGCCTCGTTTCATCGAAATGCAACATACCAGTCACGAACGTTTAAAAGCTCTCGCTCAATCGACCCGCAATCTATTTCTCCTATAGCTTCGAGAGAGAGAGAGAGAGAGAGAGAAAGAGAGAGACAGAGAGCGATATCGGTAGATTGGTACGTGCAGGCTGCATTAACCACCGCTCGTAAGTATCGAGTACCACGATGGAACGAGCGCGTACGTGTGTCCTAATCATCGAAACCGACGGTGTGCAATAGGTACTCGTAGGAGATTCACTCTCGCGCAATATGCGCCTCGTGCACGAGCCGCGCACCTCGCCAGACTCTGACCTGAATTTGCTCGCGGTAATCTCATCGCGGCGACGCGAGAGACTCTTCGTCAATTATGTTTGCAGCCACCGATAACGGAATCGGGCCCGAGGATGGGCTGTAGATACGACCAACACGCGATTCTACGGCTTCTCGGAGAAAATTTCGAGATTAAACTTATTCGCGGAGAAAAATAAAAAACAATAAAAAAAACTACACATATCTCGTCCTATATACATCACGCTGACACATCGCGGAATTTTCTACGTCCGAGGTCCGTTCTCTTTTCACTCGACGAGACGCATGACATTGTAGTTTACTCGTTATATATATAACTAGTAAACTACACGTATATATATATATATATATATATATATATATATATATATAGAGACCTCTATATATATATATATATATATATATATATATATAGAGAGAGAGAGAGAGAGAGAGAGAGAGAGAACGCACACGTGTACGCGAAACCTATATATATTTCGCGTACACGTGTGCGTTCTGGTATGGAGCGAAAGGTCTCGGCGGCGGGTGAACGAGGCGAACGTGGAATATTGTGACACGGTCAGACACCCGGTTGGTTGACGCACGCGGAACAAAACGACCTTTTCCAGATCGCGCACGCGAGAGCCCATAGAACGGGGAGAAAAATGTCCCGCGGAAAGACGGAACAGCGCACGGTGAGAATTTTCTACGGGTGGTAATTTGGGTTTTGCTGCAGCTGCTCGAGTAAAATTCCATCGGGAGATAACGAGACGAAAAGAAACGTTCTCGAGAAAGAGAGAGAGAGTGAGTGAGGAATTGGATAAAATAGTTTCGGGAACGGGGCTTGATCGATCGAGAAGCTTAATCAAACCGTTTCAACTCACGAGAGAGGAAAACACGTGTACAGCTCGCGGTTTGCAGAATAAATTAAAAAATATAAAAAAACATAACGGAGCGCCGTACGTCATACGAAATCCTAAAGTCAATACTCGAGCAGATGCACACGCGTTGTTTACGCAAATTGTCAATGTCCTCCTGTGGCGAATTGTACGATCGTCGTAACAAATAATATCGAACGATATCCCATTGGCTCTTGTTGTTCGCGTAGTCGTTGACAACGAGCGTTTTACACTTTTTATAAGAGAGAACTCCCACTCGCGGATAAACGAGAGAGAGAGAGAGAGAGAGAGAGAGAGAGAGAAGGAGAGAGAGAGAGAGAGAGAGAGAGAAAAGACGCGGTATCACTGTCGTCGCAAGGTTCGAGATGTCGCAACGCGGGTGAAGAAGCTGACGTGACAAATCAGACGCGCGTCTCTTGACGCGAGCTTCTGTCAAGTCTTAATCAAAAGAGACGATATTGAACTATTTATAATAATCGTCGTTAATGATCGAAGACGCAATCGCGAGGGCGGACCGAGAGTTAAACGGACAAGGCGAAAAAAACAAGCGGTTTGTTTCCACTGTTATTTAATTTCGTCATCGAGAACTCGAATGTTATTATTATTATTATTATTCATTTTAACTCCATCGTTGTTGGATCTCAAAGTCGTAAATAGTCTGAAATCTCCACCCCGTTGCAATTCTCAACTGCAAGACAAGCGGCCGGTCGTTGCCGTTGCCGCAAATTACGCGCCTCCTCTCTCTCTCTCTTTCTCTCTCTCTCCCTCGCTCTCTCGCGCTCTCTCTCTCTCTCTCTCTCTCCCTCGTCCCTTTTAACGAACGCATTTCATTCGTTCGGATTGATACGTTCCCGGGGGACTCTCGTCCCCCACGGATGATTACCGAGTGCACGCTGCGCGAGCAGCGGCGTAGCCCTTCCTCCACGTGTATATCTACGTCGCAGCCGCATCGTTGCCACAGCTTTGGTGCTTCCAGCGGGTAAGTAGCGTAGGTATATAAGAGGAGAAGAGAAAAGTGAGGACAGCGAGGAAATGAGGCTGTGCGCGATGTGCCAGCGCTGATTCTCCGATCTCCGTTGGCGTCTCTCGGTTCTTACATCGAGGGGGTTTTGCTCTCCAATACACTATACAGTTTCCTCCTTTAACTTAACATTACAAAACCGAGAGAGAATCTCGTGGTATCTTCCTCGAGGGCTTGCGGAAGGTCTCGAGAACTTGTGTAGACTTTGTGTCCAACGAGTCGTTTTCCTTCGAGTAGGACTCGAGCCCTCTCTCTCTTTCTCCCACTATAGCTTCATTCCCTTTACCAACGCGCGATTCAACGAGTCTCCTGGGGTTTGTATATCAACCAGCAACCACCACGCTTCTTCCTTCCTGGATCGCTTATATCTACCCGAGGACTCTCAGTTCCAGGATTTACACAACGTCTTTGCGTAACGCCGTGTAGAAAAAGCATCGGGACACGGCAAGACCATGCGAGATCCAGAGTTTTTTGCACTTAAAACCATGTTACTCGAGTTACGTGCCGGAGATTATTACGTTCGACGTCGTCACGATGTCCACGCGGTCTGGCCAACGACTGTGATCGTCGATCGACTCGAGGTAGCTGGGTTTTTGCGAGTAACGAGAGTCGCGATGTTATGGAACGCCCAATAAGTGGGCCAATGACTATGAGTTGGCTGTTTTTCTTAAGCGGCCAATCACTGTGCGCAAGTACGAATTTCACGCTGGATTTTAGACGATGCGTCACGACACTGGAGTCTCACGGTGAGTCGGAGTTTCGAGGTGGTCGGGGCACGGTGCTAAATCATACGTAGACCACACAGAGCCGTGACCGAGGGTACGTAAACGTCTTCTAGAACTTTGCACCGCGCTGACGACGCGTGGAATAATGATAATCTTACCGGAACCTACCTTAAGTTTTATTTCGGAAACATCATCGTCGTTTGACATCCGCCGGCGAGGATCTTACCCGAGCATTGACTCACGTACGACAACACACCAACACATTCGCACTTTCGCTGTTCTTTGTTTATTTCATCTTAGCTCATTGTCTTTTTTTTATTACCGATGAACGAGATAGAAACGAGGAACGTTTCACGTACGGAATCGTAGATGGGCTTCTTCCATCGATGAATGGCGTCACGTTCTCTATCCTTTCGTTGTATGGAAAACGCCTGTATAGCAATGGAAAAGCAATTATCGGTGATGTCACGGTCCAGAGGGAGTTCATTGCTACCGGACATTTCGATTGTGTAAGATGCGTAACACGGGTGGATCGAGAGATCGAGAGAAAGGGAGAGAGATATAATGTTAGTGAGAGTGTTACAATGAGCTAGTGACCTTCGAAAGTGAAACACGCGTAGTAATGCGTTCGAGAGAGAGAGAGAGAGAGAGAGAGAGCTCCGGAACGGAGGATCGCTCTTCAGCTTCAGTATTTTTCCTCTCGTCTCTCGTCTAAGAGCTCTCTCGGGCTAGAAAAGCCATTAGATCATACGCTTTTTGCCCTTGTTCTCGAGAATGTACCGCAGGGAGGGGGGGGGTGGGGAAGATCCGACAACGCATACCATCGGTGAAAGTGACGGGGATATCTTCGAATCTTTTTTCTTCTTCTTCTTTCTCATCTTCGGCAGGAACAATTTTTTTACTGATCGTCCTCGTAATTGGAATCTATTAATCTTTTTTTTTATGTTTTTTTTTTCATTTACAAATTTGTTATCGTATCCGCTACCGAGGATAAATTTGTCTACGTCATCGTCACAAATTAAAACAGTAACTGGTCCAATTGTCCGCTATTATTTATCGAATAAAATCTTCAAAATCAACAAATTTCTCGTTTCGTTAATTAATCTATTTTTTTTATTGTAATAAACGCTTCAAAATGATTCGATAATATTTTTCATCTTTGTGAGTGAAGCGTATCGTGCGATGAATATGCATATAGCATAAAGTGCTCGATTCTGCGTCGTCGCAGACTTGTCGATTGAACGCCAGATCGAACGCCTCTCTCTCTCTCTCTCTCTCTCTCTGTCTCTCTCTCCCTCATCGTCGTCGTCGTCGTCGTTGCGCCATTACTTTTCCTTTTCATGACTATGACGGATGAGTGTGTTTCACGGATATTTCGCTCGAAGACGCGCTCGCCCGAGAAAGGAGTAACGAACGTTATTCTCTCTCTCACCCGTGTGTCTCAAGGACGTCGAACCGTTTTGAGAAAATTGTTGAAACGCGCATAATTCTCGCGACGATTATATATCACTGCGACCATATTGGTGACATGCCGATATATATATATATATATATATATATATATGTCAGTTGATTACGTCGACCGCGGTTGGGCGTAGGTAGATGTACAGCCGCGACGAAAATGATATTTTCCATCATTAAAAAATAGCACGCGTCTCGATCGTAAAAGAGAAACGACGATGATATCAAGTTACTCTGGGCAAGGAACGTTATAAGTGATAATCCCCGAACACCGGTATTTTCCCGAGAGACGATCCGCGACTACGCCTATCGTCGCGACGTTGTCTTTACAACGTTATTTTTTTCTGTTTTGTTTTGTTGTTGTAGTCCGTCGATATCACGTCGCGGTAACATCGTTGATTAGAAAATATCGCCATTCATGCGTCCCGAGACTCGTCGTTCGCAAATAGAAAAATTCCTGAATGGGATTCGATGCGTGTGTTACATCGAGCGTTTAGTTTATGTAACTCACGTGTTGTGTGCGCCGTGTGTGTTACGTGCGCGAGATAGACGTCGGTGATCTTGCGCGCTCGTGTACGCGTCTATCGTGTAACGGTAGAAAATCTATACGACCAACTATAAATTCTAACATATCGCGCTGAATCATCGAGTAATTATACATTTTCATGCTTGTATACATCACTTTATAAATCCCCGATGCGTCGATTATATAATTGATCGTTGGTAATCAACGAAAGTCTGTCGATCGACGATCGATAAAATCGACGATGGAAAATTATCGATCTGGAAAATTGATGAGTGATACGTTTTTGTTTTTATTTGTTAAAAACAAAAAACGAAAAACAAAATCTAATCGAGAGTGACAAATCGAGGCAGCGACGACTTTCTCCGGCGTAGAAACGGAAAATCGTATCCTCGTACCTTGCGAGCGATCTCTTCTCTCTCGCGAGGCACCGCGATGAGACCATCGTTTCGTATCAACGTTCAACGATAAATATTCAATTGGCATCGTGACGATAGTTCCTTGATGTAACGACGTTTTCACCGATCCAACGCACACAAACACGTGAGCTTGTATTTCTCACTCGACAGCGCACAGCTGTGGGCTTAATTAATTGCCGCCAAAGCGTATCGCCGGGAGACGAGATCTTCCCGAGGTTCGAACAAAAATAGTGCATATACATTTTATTACACATACACAAACACACACATAGATATATAAACACGTTCGTGGAGAAACTCGATGCCGTAGTGTCGATCGATCTGAACTAATGGTAGAATGTGAGCATTAAAGAGAACTCGGGGGATCGGATAATCGCACGATTTAATTGCGGCATCGAGCGTCGGAATTCTCTCCCTTTTATTGACAACTCCTCCGTCGTCATAATGACGTACGCATGACCGGTTGCGCGGACTTTGGTATTCCGCGCAACGATCGCGAACGTAACTTTTCTTTTGCTCGTCATTTGTTTATTTTCTTTCTTTTTACTTTTTCACCCGTTGTTTTTCTTTACACTTTTTCCATCGCACGCATGCGCACGAGTATAATTCGTTATAGCTTACACACTCTCGCTTTCCATTAATTTCTATATCTTAATTTACCCCTACGCGCGACTCAACGAGACACCGCGAATATATTTATCCTTGAAGCGAATTAGTTCGGTCATTTTTGCGCGAATTCTCGTCTACATATATATATATATATATATGCACTCTCTGGGTGTTACTAATTAGAGCGGTGGGTAATCTTCCTTTAAATTGTGCGCTGTACTTATTCCACACCCTGGCGTTAATATAGATCGCATATATATATATATATACATATATATATATAACATAATGGCCTATATAATAAACATGTAGACTGAAAGCCGGCGGGGCTTCACCCGTTGCACTATACATATAGCGTGCAATTTCATATATAAATCATTAACCGTGCGTAATGTACGAGAGAAAGAGAGAGTGAGAGAGAGAAAAGAAGAGGACTATCCCGGGATAGAGAATCTCTTCGAGAAGTTACGCATCGATGCGGGGTAATTCAGCCGGTATAATTTTGTACTCGCGTCATTATTTTTACGATCGTGTCCTCTTACGGCAAAGCGGGTAAAATAGGAGCCTCCCCCCCTTCCCCCACCACCTCCACCTTAGAGAGCGAAGGAGGTTGAGTATACGCGGCGTATCTTGAAAGGACGAGGTGAGGCAAAAGGCCTCGCGCACGCAACTGGAACAGCGAGGAGAATTGCCCGGGAGATGATCGATCGTGGATCAATCAATTATCCATTAATCAATATCGGCCAATATGAACGGACGCGAGCACGCCAGGGGAGACACGCATCTGCTGGCGAAGAGCGGGATTCGCGCGAGGGCATATTCTCGTTGTATATTATCCGTATCCGCGTAATCCGCAGCCTTTGGCCCGCGGGAAGCTTCGAGATGAAATGTGCTATCCATATTATCGTTTAATATCGCGTTGTATCGCTCGCGAATCCCTCGATGCACACGGGACGCCACGTATTTTAATGTAGGTACGAGAACGAGTCGAGCTCGCGACCTCGAGGCCCGGATGCGCGCACGCAGAACGGACCGCGAGTATTCTTTTTTCTTCTTCTTCTTCTTCTTCTTCTTCTTCTTCTTATTTTTCTCTTTTTTTTCTCCTTTTTGCAACGTATTAAAGCTTTCCGCCGTGCTCGCACTCAATTACAAACATTTCGCTCCCACCAATTTCCTTAATAATCCGCATGGAGAATCGAGAGCGAGGGCCAATTACTACGTCGCCCGTGATTGGAAAGAATTATGCTGAACAAACTCTACCGTCTTCCGTTACGCGTGGTCGTATTACTCTTTATATAGAACGTTATTTGTCGCTAAACGCTTCTCTTCGTTGCCTAGAGTATACGTTTATCGAGAAAATAATATCATTCGTAAATATCGTGGATGGAAACTGCGCAGCGACGATGTCGCAAGATTCGTTTTCTTTTTTTTGTTTGTTTTTTCCTTTTTTCCAGTCGATCAAACGGAATTTACATGCGTGATATACCGTGTTTTGCGCGTGCGCGAGAACTTTGTCAGCGAGAAGATAAGCAGCGGCGCGCGGGCGTACGCGCGCAGACGCCAGACAGCGTGGCAGCGCGCGCACCACGATGTTTTCGTATACGAAGAAACTTTGCGTTCGAGCCTTAATTTAGCTCGACGCAATCGTCGATCAATTAAAAACGGTTTAATGACGAGCCTGCGATTAACTCTCTTCTCCCTGTCGACTCTTCGTACGATGAACTTGTTGAACTCTGGTGATGTTTTTTTTTGTTTTTTTTTTTAATTATTTTCTGTCTTTTATCACGAGGGTGTAAAACTATCATCAGCTTCGCTCGCATTGAAATCTATTCGCGTCTCCCAATGGAACGCGCGACGATGACGTTCTCGTTGTCCTTTGATAATAAATTAATTAGACGAGAGGGTTCGCGACCCCGAACGCTCGCAAAATCGTATATTATAAGCGTACGAGACACATTGTTTTTACCCGACTCGCTTGTTTTCGCGTTCTCGCGCAGTCCCATCGCGCATAAATACACTCCAGAGTTTTCCTCTCGTATGCGAATTCCATGAACTTTTTTTTTAACAGTTAATCGCTTCTACGAGGCTACCAACGAAGTTTTCTAGCATCGAATGAAAAATCACAGAAAGAGAGATAGAGAGAGAGAGAGAAATAAAAAAAGCAGCCGCCTCAATTACGTAAATTCTAGCACGAAGAAAATTCCATCGAGAACTTCGAGCGTCGTGGGTTCTCGAAGTTTTCCGTGGTTTTTGTTCCAGACGCGTGCGATAACGAGCGCGTTTTAATTAACGAGTGTGAATTCCTACGCTACGATTTCCTCGTTTCTACGAAACTCTGTTGTCAGCGTGACTTGAATCGACTTTTGTTACGGGGTAAAGATTTAAACGCGAGAAACGAAAATGTAAGGAACGACGTTATGAATTTTAACACCTGATAAGAGATATCTAGGCTGCAGGTGCGAATCGACGGTGGCACGGTAGCGCAACAATGGAACGGTGTTCGCCTCTCGTGATCAACCGACGGTGCTCGTAGACATTCGGCTCCCAGCGTTGCGTTATCCGATCGAACGGAATATGGTGCACGGTTTATTCGCGTCCATTATAAGTATTTTATAGCGCGCATGCGCGTTGTATATAATAGCGAAAAGATCCGTAAGGACCTGGTTGCGCGCATTAAGCGTCTCGTCGAGGCTATTTTCTCTATGAAATAACTCCGCAGAACGCACGTGGGCAGACGAGTGTGGTGCCGAGATCTCTCTCTCTCTCTCTCTCTCTCTCTCCCTCTCTCTCTCTCGCGGTTCTCTCGCGCGGATTTATATTGCGATCGCCCATAGTCTCCATTGCGAAAAGATTATTATATGAGCAAACCGCGAGGAGATCGAGCCGAGCGCAAGTGTGACCCCTTTTCATAAACAGCATCTGTCGCCTCTATGCTGTTGGTGTGTTGTGTACGCGCTTGTGTATATGCGCGTTGAATTTTCAAGTTCCTTTTACGGAACCAGTCCAAGCGAGTGAGAACCGCGGGATTAAAAATTCAGCAAGTTCGCCACGTAACTCGTTCTCAAACATTTTCTCGTTAATTCAGTGGCTTCGAGGCTCCATTTTATTGCATTGAAATAAATCCATTTTTCATGAGAAACGTCGCGAGACGACGCTGTATTATTCGTAGAGAGACACTTTTCTGGTGTATTCTCGGGAGATGGCGCCTGTTGCCAACCTTGCGAAACCGCTTTTACGATTCTACTCTTTGTTCAGAAAAATCGGAGTTAATCAAACTCGATTGCGAGAAAGTGAAAAAGAGAGAGAGAGAGAGAGAGAGAGGGAGGGAAGCTGCTAAACCCACCGAATAACGAGGCGAAGGGCTTGGCCGTCGGAGCTCGAGGGAGATGAACTCGACGAGCTTCGACGAAGGAGGTAAGCCAGTAAGAAAAACCAACAAAACAACAAGAAAAACTAAAAAAAAAGTCTGAAAAATAGAAGATTTGAAAATTAGCCAATTTAATATTTTCTTTCGCATTCTCAAAAAAAAAAGACGTTGAACTTTTCGACCGGTCGAAACAATTTTCACTATTCAGGCACAAAAATCTCCACAAAAACTGAGCTTCGTCTCAAAGGAAAAAAATCGACGAGTCGAGAGATTCGAGTGGCACGAGAAAAAGAGAGAGAGAGAGAAGGGTGAAGACAAGGAGGAGGAGAAGGAGAAGAAGAAGACGAGGCAGAAGAAGAAGAACAAGAAGAAGAAGAAGAAGAAGAAGATGAAGAGGAGGAGAACATTAGAGACGGCCTTGGAAAGAGCCTTGCAAGGCCGTCACGGTTTACCTGTGCGGACTCGGCGCAGCTCGCGTTCGTCTCAGGCCGCTGCACCAGATCTCGCCTCGCGCGCGCGCGGGCTCGATCGCGAGAGAGTGCACTGGTAACGGCGCGTCCCGAAGAATATGACACTCGAATCGATACGGAGAAAGCCACGCGTCATCGGACTCCTCGATGCACTCTCGAGCGGATAGAAGCGTCTCGTACGAGTTCGTACTACCGTATTTTCCATGGATATATATCTCGTGCCGTTTTGTCGAGAGGATCGATTTCAGTATCGATCGATAGAACGCCCAAGATGGATGACGTTAAGGTCGGATCGACGAGAGTTCCTCAACCTCGACGGAAACCTCGCGGCCTTGCCGGTTTCCTTTTTTTTCGAGCGTTAGAACGCCGTAAGACGAAGCGATGGCGATAACGAAATAATCGCACGAAAGTTCAGGGTGAACGTACTTGTTCTCGATGAAACTGAATTCCATCGATCTTCGTCGTACGAACGCCAGATGTCGCGAGGAATTGAGTTAGTGACACGCGCTATAGCGACGACCTTGCCAAGGTTATCAGCGGTACGCTCTTATCGGGCGGATTAGACTCGAGAGTCTTTGAGTTTCTAATCGAAACATTTGATTTATTTTTCTTTCACGGTCTTTATCGATATTTCGTTCTTATCGATATCTCGAGATAAGAATAGATCGACGATAGTTTCCCTGTGGGAATCGAAGAGTTTTACGAAGCGACGATGGAAACGGTGTAATATTTCGATCGACGAAGGCGATAAATATTACGATTCGGCGAATACCGTCGTTGAGAGAGACAAAAATTCGTTGCGATTCATTTTTTAAAAAAAACTTTGTGAATACACTTAGCTTATGTAAGAGACTGTACACCGTCGCACGAATTCCTCGTTTCGGTGCCTCGCGTCCTTGCCGTGGCAATTCGCATCAAGCGGCACACACTCGTTCAAACTTTTGTTCGTATCGCGCCCGAGAGACGGATATAATTTATCACCACGGTTACAAGCTCCCGTGTATTATGTCAAGACACGACAAAGTCGTACTGGAATGCGACGATCGTCCTCTTTCGCGCGATGAGAATTTTGTAACGTCGACGAAGAGGAAAGAAAACTAACAAAACGACGGATATATGTAACGAGAAACAATGAGGGAAGAGCGTGCGAGGCGTGCCGTAGAAAATCAAGTCGATCCTTTTTCCAATTCTATTATTGTCGTGCTCGTTGCATCGCCCGTAAGCCTCGCACGAGTCTACGAAACTCGAAAAGAAGAAGTGTTTGATAAAACGAAAGAAGAAGAAGAAGAAAAAAAAACGAAGAGAAAATTAAAAAGAAGAAATAAACGTGCTGTATAATTCTTCGATAAAGGGTTCCCTCTATCGTTTCCTATGGGATCTTTTGTCGACCGTCGACGGTGGTCCGATCCGAGAGATAGGAGAACCTCAGTGATCGCGCACCGTCTATTGTGTCTACGTATATATACGTATATATATCTACGAGGAAAGTTATAAGCGCGCAACTCGAGAGATTCTTCGACTCCTAGGCTCTCCAACGGTGAATATTTTCAAACCCCCGCACTCCTCCTTTTCTTCGTCGTCGCAAGAAAACCCCGACGAGACGAATCTCAAAAATTGTTCAAACTCTCGAAGTATTTTCATTAAACGATCATCGCGTTCCTCGAGATCTTTCGAATTCCGAATTTCCGTGATCGATCTATCAACTCCTAATAATTCATTCACGAGCGATCGATCAAAACGTACGTTTCGATACGTTGAGAACGTTTACGATAAATTAATACGTTCGTCGTATTTCGCATAACAATCGATTACGGTAAGAGTCCAATTTCCATGCAAAAAAAAAGTATCGCGACCCGATTGACAGAAAAAAAAACAAGATTGAATCGGGAATGATCGAGATCGAGCTCGATGGAAAAGTGATTGGGATCGTTTCGATCGTGATCCGAGAGAATGGAAATTAACTGCGAGTGCAAGGACGATGATATTCATTAGAATCCTCCTTCCTCTCCAATGACGCCGAGACCTCGCGCGGCGACCGCATGTCCAAAGATCTATCGCCATAGAATCATCTCTCTCTCTCTCTCTCTATATATATATATATATATATATATATATATTTGTATGTATGTGTCTAAGCATATTTCCAGGCACGTAACATGTGCTCGCCACAGTACCTGGAAACCATCTGGTGTGTACCAGTTACCGAGGTGTGTCCCGTACGTTTGAAATCGTCGTTGGTACGAGAGCGCGCTCTCGGGCTCGGGCGTACGTACCTAGGCCTCTCGGTGTCTCGAATCACACGCACTCATACGCGACCAAACGCTCAAACGGCTTGTGTATACCACCGTATGCGTTTGTGTTAAACGGAGCGACGAGACGTGTCGCGTTTTCCTTATCGGAGCGTAACGTCCGCAAGGTCGTCGAACGTCCTCGCCGATGAATCCTCTCCTCCTCCTTCATCCCCTCTCCCACTCACTCTATCTCTCTCTCTCTCTCTCTCTCTCTCTTTATCCCACCATCTTGTTCTCGCTCTATCAATTCTCTGGGCGGTACACCTGCCGTCGTAATCTTTATCATTGTACGTCGCTGGCCGTTCTGTAAAACGGGAGTTTTCATAAGAAGCTACGTTATTGCGACAATCACGATGACGACGATGATAACCGTTGCCACGTAGACGCTCGATGACGAGTATAAAAGGAGAGGCGGAGTTATTACCGGACGTGGTTTGCAGAGTATTTCACCGTCGAGTCACTCGACCACGTATTTACGAAAATCAGAAATGCCGACCATTTCCCTAATTCATCGATGCGACAGGATTCTTTCCTAATCGTTATCGATAAAAATAGAAATGTAAATATGCGAATATCGTCTCGATCGGCAAATTCTTCGAGCGCGTTAATATTCGTAATGTAAGTTTCGTTTAATAGAATCGACGATCGTCGATGATCAATGTTTTGCCAGGGATGAATTAAAAATGAATTGTTTTTTGCTTCTAAACGCAGCTGCGTAATGCACGTATCGTAGTGCATTGCGACGTAAATGGCGCCAGTGCGTCGGTAAAGCGCTCGGTTAGCTTAAGCTCGACTGAGTTCCATCGTGTGGTTAATTGGATTTTCTTGCGCCAAGTCCGGCAAGACAGAGAAAGAGAGAGAGAGAGAGAGGAGAGAGAGACAAAGAGAGAGAGACGTCGAGTGCAAGAGTGCTATTAACGTCTGCAGTATCGGCGCCTGTCGTGTGTCAATCCAATCCATAACCAATAGACTCGAGATTCTCGCGTAGAGTAGCGCGCTATGTGTGCTCTATCTGTCTCATGGCATTTCACATATCTACCAGGGACTATAAGAACGCCGGTATTTAGCATCGGTTAAACCGAACTAACGCTATAAAACATTAATTCTCGTCATACCGGGAACAAAGAAAATAAAGGATAAAATACAAGACTTAAATTAGAACAACGTTGTTTCGGGGAAATCGACAAGAATTTGGATCAAGCGTGCAACGCGGCTCGCTCTTATCAAAAACAATCTTGAACTCGAAACGTCTTATCGGCCGTCACGAATGTCGAATACGAAGATCCGGTTATTAGAGAAACGTTGACTTTGTTTTGTACGCAAATTTTTGTTTTTTTTTCCCGACCGCAATTGCCCTATTTCTTCCCTATGGAGGGAACGGCGCACGCATCGAACTCTCCTCTAGTCGGAATAAAACTGTTGCTATACCGAGGTCTCGGCTTTTGCGGCACGTTAATCGTCGTCCCGTGTGTATAATAACCTACAATTTCACTATGGTGTGCGTATATATATATATTTATACCAAGATTGTTCCACGTAACAGCGTGTCTTCTCTTGGGCGCGCGTCAGCGCACACGCAGTGTCTCATTTTTTTCATCATCGTCCTTCTCTCTCTCTCTCTCTCGGTCTATGTTTTTCTTTGTCTTGTGCGCAATGCGTTCCAGGAAACGATTGAAAACGACGGTGCGTTAGGTGTACCGAGGATCAGACGTTTTCACATGTGCAATATATATACATATATATATTAAAGTACATAATATACAGTTATTTCTCGCAGTGCGCAACGCTGCAACAGAGCAGTCTCCATGAACGAACGATTCGCGAGCGATTAGCGAACAATTTGCCCGTTCATCTCGTAAATACGAGACAATGTAGTAGATCGACGTATCGATGATTAAAAATTGTAAGATCGTTTATCCCTCGTCATCCACCATCTAGAATCTATTCGCACGATCTCTTTCGAATCTTAACCATCACGACGCACAAACGCGATTCTTTCCAGAGCGATCTATCGCAGGATCGAATTCTATCGCTAGCCAAGAGCACACTCGATCATCGAGACGCAGGATACGCGAGTCCAGCTGTAACTTTGTCGAGATTTTCTTTATTTCTCTATTTGGTCCTTCTTCTCCCGGTCTAATTGAATGTCGATCGGAAGAGGAGGTGAGCAAGCGTGACGGAGCAAGAGAGACACGAAGAGTGGATCAATGTATTTCTATGTATTGAACCCTCGTATCTATCACTCTATGCATATGTATAGGCTCTAATACGTACATATATATTCATCATAGTCGTGAATCCTGGTATACATGATGCTCGGGGATCGTATAACTCGCTAGTAGCTGTATTATCGCGTCTTATTCGCACGAGGTGATAATCAAAGACCCGGTAACCGGCCAAGAGGCGATCAGAAGCGAAGGAGACCAAGGGGGATACGTTCACACCGCGCCATCTATGTACGCGACTATGTATCGATGCTAAGAGAGGAAGAATCGAAAGAATCGAGGTAGGTACATCCCGATAGGGCTGGTTCTCTATGCGAAGATTCTTATGCATCAAAGCTGAGCTTGACTTTGTAATGCGAACGAATACACGTATGTCCCTGTATAAAGGACGTAACCCATGCGCATCGGACCAACACAAACGATCCGCGGGATCTCGAGAGAGATTTCCATAACTAGTATCGGCGACGACGGCGGCGTGCGCTGTGGACCAGCGAGCACTGGTTCGCGGTAGTCCCGGGTTACAACGATGCGCGGTTACGTTTTGTTGCAAGGATTGAGCACGGTTGTTCTCGCTACTGGAAGATCTCTCTCGTTGGTTACTCGTTGTACCTTTTTCTATGTATCGTGTGTAGTCTAGCCAATGAGTACAAACTCGGTTCTGTCTCGGTTCTGTACTCGTACGGGGAGTCTCCTGGTCACGATATAAGCTGCTGCCGACGACGCTCCAAGCATACGACGGTAAGAGGAGAATTACGTATGCGACTGTTTTCTAGAGAGGCCAGGGGGTTCGTGTCTCGAAGACGAGGAAAAAATCAATTTGAGAAACTTGTCGAGCGTGAAACTTTTTTTAACTCGAAACATCGGGATTAATTTAAAAATGATAAAAGATAATCAAAATTTCAATTTTTTGTTTTTTTTTTTTTGTAATCGTATAAGTTCAACGAGAGTTCGAGGTCTGATTGCGATATTGCAGTGTCACTGGTTACGCAAGTTTTCGTTGGTCGCTCGACGACAAGAACGAGAGAAGAAGTCGGGTTCGTCGTCGAGTTGGTTAAAATCCCGGACGTTCTCAGTGGGCTGCTCGCTGGTTTATCGGTTCTTTGGGCTTATGTCGGTGCTGCTGGTCGTTGGTTGGTTAGCCATTTGGTCCGAGAGCGTATCTCCCGGTCGACGCGCTCTCGACCGATACCATATACTCGCGCGTTTACGCGTATACGTACGTACTGCGGACTTCCCCCTCTCTCTTTCTCGCTCTTTCTCTCTCGTGGCTCAGCGGGCCCGACGAACTTGCGCGAAGCGGTCCCATCGGGTCTCGTGAGGCCCCTCGTGTACGAGCGAACGCACAGACACACACGCGGGCGCCCGTACGCATGCGCGAGCGGAGGCAACACCAAGCGCGAAGTAAGAGAACGTCCTTGCAAGGCCACGATGTCGTCGGGCGCCGACGCCCAGGCACAGAGCGTGCCAGCAACAGCAGCAGCAGCAGCAGCAGCAGCAGCAGCAACAGCAGCCAGCGCAAAGTCTCTCGAGCCACGGCAAGAGAGCCACGGTTATACGCAACACTCTTTCTCTCACTTCCTCGCTCGCACACACTCGCTCATCGATCTTTCTTTTATTTTTTCTCGTTCGTTTCTCATCATCTTCGTTCCTCTTCGTTTCTCTCACAATGCTGTTTCTCTCTTCTAGTCTCCGGGTTCTCTGCTCTCCGTTCTCGCTCGTATTCCCCGCCCCCCCCCCCTCGATCTCTTCGATCTCAGTCCCCTCCTTCTCCTCTTCTTCTTCTTCTTCCTCGACTTCGTTTTCTTCCCTGCTCGGCTCTTTTCCACTTCTCGACCGCATCGTCCTCCGAGGTTCTTCCTCCTTCGTCGATCGACGATCTTCTTTTACTACCTCTTCTTCTTCTTCTTCTTCTTCTTCTTCTTCTTCTTCTTCATCTTCTTCTGCTTCTTCTTCTTCGCCTTCTTCTGCTTTGGACGCGGCTTATCCTCCAGTCGGAGGAGCGCGGTCTACACGCTCGCCAACGGTTGCATGGCGTAACGACCCACCATTTCGCTCGCTCGCTCCAACAAACTGTCATATCATCTATCCGGGTACGTGTATATGTATACCGTGAGCCCGAGAGAGCGATGCACCGACGACGCGACGAGGACCTTCTCCACCGGCCAAGATACTACCTCGAGTTCTGCATTCCGCGAGAGGGACGGAGAAAGACGGAGAGAGAGAGAGAGAGAGAGAGAGAGAGAGAGAGAGAGAGAGAGAGAGAGAGAGAAGGGATGGGGGAGAGTTGACTTCGGGACCAATATGGCGGAGAGAGATCAGCTCTTCTGGCGACCGCCCACCTGCCCCGCGAGCGCGCTTCGCTCTTTGTCCGATGAGATATCCTCGTGGAATGCAGGCCCACTCTCCCTCGCGAGAGCCGTAAGCTCATGAAGAGTTCGCTCTCTCTCTCTCTCTCTCACTGTCTCTACACACATATATATACTCTCTCGCAAAGCCTCCCTTCCTCCTCCTCCTCTTCCTCCTCCTTTTATTTTCTCGATCACCCGAGGGAGGCTCTCTCGCACCCTCGTAAAAGTGCGATTGGCACGCTGGAAGACGTTACTCCCCGTGAAGATTTTATCTCGTGGGTAGTTCGCCACGGTCCCGTGACGTTGCACAATCCTATATACCCTATCGTGTCCCGACTATGAGCTAGCACGGAGATCGTTCCCTCCGGGTGACGCTCTTTACTGAGATGCGAGAATCTACGGTTATTGGCCAGCGCAATGTCACCATTGTCAGTGTCACTTAGATGTACGAATTACTGTATATCTTACATTAGGTACAGAGTTCGACCTCGTATCCCATTCGTACGATATAAATTCGTTGGAAAAAATACATTCGACTAATTTCAAATTCTCGACAATTTTTTAATTAAACATTTTTAAGTTGATCTATTTTTATTTTTTTATTGATTAACCAACGACCTGAACTGCCGAGGGATGTTTCAGCCCACTGTTAAATCGATGTTCCAAAACGCGTACGCGCCGTAGCGATCTTTCCATGGATCTTGTTCACCCGAAGAGCAAGTTATCCATGTCTTATTCCCCCTGACGTTGCGACACAAGCATCGAGCGAATTCCACGAGCTCGTGCGATCGAGAAAATAAAAGTAGTACGCATATTCGCTATTCCACGTGTTCCGACTGTCACGAGTCCGAGACATCGCCTCGGTTCGAGTGACAAGTTCGCGGGACACTGGGCATTTATCGCGCAGGACGCGCGAGACGCGTCTTACGTTATATATGCAAGGATATGCGCGGGTACGCTCGAAAGATTCTCAAAGATATTAGTCAGCGCCGATCGAATCGACGCACACCCTGCCGCGAGTTCATTGAATCTCACGGACACGTTGATTCTTAGCAAGATCCTGAGGCAGTACGAAGCAAGATTGCCTAGCTTTATCCCGCTGACGTGTCTCAACGATCGCTATGTCCCTCGTGGTAAACGTGGGAACGAGATCTCAGACGAGTGCTCCGTACCACAACTGCACCGACTACACAGAGAGAAAAAGAGGGAGAGACACGCTCTGTAAAGAATACAGTGTGTAGGTGTTACGAGACAACGAATCCAGCCTGCCAGTTTGACTCAGCGCAGCTTCAATAACGAGAAGAATTCTATAGATACCGCGATTCTTTGATACACCGCGAAAACCACGATCTTAAGTTCGATGAAGTTGACATTTTGCCTCGAAGATGAAACACGTGTTGGAACGCCAACATTCCTCGCTTCGTTCTCGTGAAAAGTTCCAGATGTGTGTTGCCTCGCGAACGAGACTACGCTGAAAGGAACTCGCACGAGATAAGAAAAAAACGGGACAAAGACACGTCCAAGGACTCGATGATGACGATTCATCCTCGAAGCAACTCGGGTACGTCCTTTCATTGTTTCTACCGGTTGGATACTCCCTCGATGCAGTTGTACCTACAATTTTATGACATTGCTCAAACAGGTATAATATACCTGACCGTTGGAAACACGTCGTACACGTGACTAGTGTAGTCACCGGCAGGCGACCTCGAGACGCTGGTATTATCACTCTACATTACCGTCGTCGAAGAGCACAGAGACGGAGAGAAAGAAGATCGTACAACGAAAACATCGCAGACTGTCCGATGCTCGAGTAAAACAGAAAGAGCCGAGCATATATGAGGTGTGTGCGCGCGCGCGCGCGTGCATGAGGCAAAAGAAAAGAGCGTCTGGAGAGTCTCTCGAGCAAATGCGAACACGACGCAATGCAGTCGGCCCACTTGCCGTGAGACGTGCCCCCGCGATTGTCGAGAGAGCTCCTTGCTTCGTAGTCTACGCGAATGGCACATACGCTCGCAAACACGTGGTTGGTAACACACAGGAGGAGGGCTGGTTGGATCGGACGTATACGACTCTTGTGGTTTTAACTGTCGGTGTGCCTTTTGCCCAGCGCGCGTTTTGTTGCCCGCGCAATATTGCCGGTCTCTCGCGACGAGGAGATAGAAGCGTGTGGGCGTCTGGCTCAATCAGCCAGGAGTACCTACTACCTGGGACTCGACTCGATCTTTGCTACTTGCGAACGATTCGCGCTATATGGGCTCTTGCCACAAGCTGCCCATTTCGCGCTCCTGCTTGTACGGGGATATCCAGCGGCGCGATTCATTCAAATCGCAACGGGGTTATAAATAGGCAAACTGGTATTTAACGCGAGGGATTAATATTTCATGCGTTACGGAGCGAGACAGCTGCTCGCTGCTGTTACTGCTGTTGCTGCTGCTGCTGCTGCTGCTGCTGCACCTCTCTACCGTCCACCGGGCACGAGGGAGTCCTTCGTGGGCCGAAGGGAAAGCTCTCTCGGCCGCGCTTCCTGCAGCCACACTATGGGCGAAACCGTACGGGATATACTTCAACCGCTAGTCATGGAATGTCTCGGTATACGCGAACACCAGTATGTCTTTATGCGGATCGATCGAAGACAGGGGCGAAAAACAGGCGGTTTCATTTCTTTCCGGTCGATTTCAGGGACCATTCTACCGTAATGTGGTCGAGCGTTGGTCTGTCAAGTGGGCGATGACTGTTGTCGCTGGAAAGCAGGACTGATGGTTCCACACATAGTGATCTCTGGTTGTCCTCAACGACCCCACAAGGTCTTGATGATGTCTTCTTACGGCACTTTCATCTTTACGCAATACGAGATTGCATCCTGCAACTCGAGTCTCATTCATAACTTTGGCGATTGAGCAACTCCCGTATCAAGTAGGTGTTCATAGTCCCGTGACACCAGCGCCTACGAACTTTCGAAGAGTTCCAAGCGACGTTGTACAGCGTTATACGGGCTAGTAGAGAGATTTATCAATGGCCTTCGAGTGGTAAGGGCCTTAGCTTCGGAAGGAAAAGCGTACGCGAGAGAATCGAGAACCGAGAAGGCACTTCGACGTCGCGTATATGGAGCTGCGAGCAACGCGGTCAGAACTTGGGAGGGACGTTACGAGCCCGGCTCTCGGCTACGCTCAAACTCTCCGTCCGTTCTCTCCAGCATTCTGTATGAGGTAAAATAAAAAGGTTTTTTATTGGAGTCGATGTTTATGTCGGATTCCTCGCAGAATTTACGACTTGGACGCACCCACGCTGACCGACTGTGCCGCCAGTTGGACGAAACGCGCACCAACACACTTTCGAGAAAAAAGTGAGAGAGGGAGAGAGAGAGAGAGAGTTACACCTCTAAATTACCGGAGCAAACGGTTGGTAAGCAACCGCATGGTTTATTTATTGCACCACGACGTTGAGTCGGTTCATTGGGCACGTATTTATTTCGGTGCCGTGCCGCGGCCGCGTCTGGACCGCGCGACTACGGTCAACTTCGAGATTGTCCCGGTCGGTGAATTCTTAAGGTGAACGACTTTTTTTTTAACCCGAGTTCTCGCACCAATGGAAAATAGCGATCGACTCTCGCGACGAAGGTATGTTCCCAGTTTCTTTGAGACACGATCCCGTGATGCATTCTGGCTCATGGATACTTATATCCCCGCATCTCGGTTACCTCGAGAGATTCTCGAGTGAATGAGAGTTCCGTTACGTCTCTCGTCGCTGGTGTACGACCGTAACACGCAACCGACTGTAATCCGGTGTATAACGCGAGTGTGATAATTGTTCCGTAGTAGGTATAAACGCACACGGTAAGTACCCCGAATTGCGATTGGCGCAACGCGATACGCGTCTCTTAGCGTGCGCGGTACGAGTTCGTGCGCCGCGGTACGAAAAGGAAGGATTCGCGAACCGCGAGGAATAAAGTGGACTTTCGTGTCGTTCGGGGTTCATACGGCACTCGGGATATCTGGAACCTCTTAAAAATTCTGATCTCAGTCGTGAATACCACGCTGTTAGTAGGATGGAAGAACCGGCTGAAATCCGTCTCTCGGATGATTCTTGGCAAGAAACGAGCATCTGATGTGCCCGAGCTCGATCGGATACGCCATGAGAAACGGCCTTGACTTTGATTCTCGCCCATCAACGAACGAGACTCGCGTTAAACGCTTCGCGAGCCTCACTCGATCGGACCTCTTATTCGAGAGGCTTTTAGACGCTGCCAAAAATTCGGATCCATCGAGATAACGCGGTATTAACGATCGCCGTTATTTTCCACTCGTCTACGAGGATCGATAGGAGGATCGAACTCGACGGATCGTGAAATATGTAAAAGCGAGCGAGATGGATAGTTCCATCGTAGTCACGTCGTATCGAAAGGATTACGATAATCGGATCGACTCGAGAAGACCCGCGGCTCATAATTCTATCCACGACCTCGCGACTCTATCGCTCGTATCTATATTGGTAACTAGCGTCTTTGAATTCTCCCAGGATCGCGCACGTAGACGACACGGGGCGAAAAAACATTAGTCGAATTAATTCCGCGTATATGCGCGAACGAGACCCAATTATTCAAAAAGACTGTGGAACGATGGAGGGGCCGGATGCGATTAAGATCGAAAGGGTTTCGTGCGCAGCATGAGAAGAGGGAGAACGGTAAAACCTTTAACGCGCGCAGTAACTCAAACGTATGGGTAATGAATCTCTCGCACGGACGTGTTTCTATACGAGAGAAGCGGAGGCCCAACAGCGGGAGCAACTTCCTTCGCATCCTCTTTCTCTCTCTCTCTCTCTCTATGCCCCGTGGTATGCGGTTTTGCTATACATATTTCTCGTTTCTTCATATTCCTCGCGTCGACTCGTATATTCGCGAATACGAAGGAATAATAATTGAATAATTAAATTACACCGAAGGTCGGTTGGGACTTGACGCAAGGTCGATGCTCGACAGTTACCTAAGCACGAATCTTTCTTTCTTCATCTCGAGACAAAGACCACTGTCCGGTAGTAAGAGAGAATATCTCGAATTCTCGTCGCAGCGAAGAACAAAGTCGGTGGGAGAATTGTTCGTCAAGTGCGCGACAGTCACGAAGCATTTTCCTCGGGTCCTCTTGACATTGATAGCTTTCTCGCATCATTACTCTCTCGAGCGGCTAGACACGACGAGAGACGAAAAGTCTCGCTGTCAAAAACGTCTCGACCGCGGCTCATTTTCTCACCGGTCGTATATAACGCGTCCCGCGTTACAATAACGTACGAAGCGTATGCACATGCGGTTAACGTATTATCGTGACTCGACAAAGTCCACGATGACCGGTACGAGTCGTGTCTCGCCGCTACGAACGCCAAGCCAACCGAGCGTTTCAACTCTTACGGGTTGTTTAATAAACGAGGCTCCAGGTGTGCGCGAGAAGCAAGCTTAAGCCGTTCTACAAATTCGAGCTTTCCGGATTAGCTGTGCAACTCGTATTTCCCACGATCTCCTTTACGTGTTTACACTTTAATTGTTCGACGCCTATGTATCGACGATCTCGATAAGATCGTCGGTTCTCTCTCGCTTTCGCCGAACGTTAATACTCGTGCACCGAGGTGTAATTCGCTCTATCGCGAATACAACGGTACCGTTTTGCCACAGGTGGGCTATCGCTATAAGCGTTACGACGGGTCTTTCCTGGACTACTTTCATGCACGGCTCGAGCTTGCGCGAGCAAGAAGAGAAAGAGATTTCTGTTTGTACGTTACGGTGACTTAATGTGATGCAAGCGAGAGTCACTCGCGGCGATGGCGGTGGCGACGGGGCTCGAGGGAGTGCAGAGGCCGGAGAGAGAAATTTCCAAGGAACTATCCGTCGTGAAATTTTTTTCGCTACGTATTGATTTGCGACTGAGAGCTATGCACGATTCAACACGTGCGATTATTCAACCGGTGTTGATCCCACGTGAACTCGATAATCTTGTAACATTCCATTTCGGTCAAATTTTCCCAACTGTCCGATCCTACGACGTTATAGTTTGCAATTGTCTCGGGTGGTAGTCTCGGGTTTATGTACGGGGATCGTTACGTTCGTGCGAGGGAGGCGAATACGAGAACGTCGCGTACCTCATAAACGAATTACGTAATGTTAGCTCGAGGGTGTGTTTGGCAATTTACCTCTGTCTCACCGTCCACCTGAAATCACAGACCTCGGTGGCCCGAGAAAGAAAGAACTTTCTTCCTGCTCCGATAAACCGCGAGTGAATGGACCGTTTGCCGGATGGAGAGTCGTGAATTTGATTGAATACGATTTTTCTTGCTCGAGGGACTCGTATAATTTTCAAACATTCGATATTTCGATACCAACGATCTTATTAAATAACGTATTATAAATTACATCGAAAAATTGTACAATTTTTATGGTTTTTTTTTTAATTTATCATAGATACAATTCCATTAGGCGAAACGTGAATCGATGAAATCGGCATAGTTCTGTTTGTGTGGGACAACCGTTGACTAAGAAACCGAACGAAAGTCGATACAGTTTGTCTTCGTTAGCATTGACTGTTCTATGGTTCTTCTATTACACGCTATATCACTTTCAGTAGAGACATATATATATATATGTATATATCTATATATGAACAAGAGAAACTCGTAGTCGTGGTGTGTCGAATCAACATAATAGACCATTTACGTTGTGCACCCAATAAATAACGATCTCGCTAAAAGCAATTACAAGAGAGGTTCGCATCGGGCCGAGCAGCATCAACGATATCGAGCGTATCGCTGCCCTCCGTTATAACTGTAACGTGTTCTATCGAAGGACGTTAATAAATATCGTTGGTAAATTGATTTACGCGAACTGGGAGCTCACCCGCATCGATTCCGATAATTCCTGGTAGAACCGTATGTAACGTGTGCTCGACTATCGCACGCGCTACTGTCCATACCGTACCGGACCTCTCACTTTTCCTATTATCATAGAGCTTGTACTACACGAATAAATTTATCACGAAATAACCATTCCACCTATTGGAATTTAAAGCAATAAAATAAAAAAAAAAAATATCAAAAAATTAACCGCAGGAGAATTGATTTTGCAATTATTTTCGAGAAATACAAATCGCGCCACGTTCCTGCTATCGAGATTGAGAGATAATCGATGAGTGGATTAAAAAAAATAGAGTTTCGAAACTCGCCATTTTTCGGAAATCGAATTTTATCGTCGAAATCAATGAACTGGAAATAATCGTATCTAAAGCAATGGAACTTCATGCCTGAATTAACCAAGATTTTTTTTTCTACATAAAGTAGGGAAAAGGGGGAGGGGGGATAAAAATGCCGAGAAAGTACAAGCTTGCGGTGAACGATGAACCTCACAGATAGACGAGTATCCGCCTAGTTCAGTCTCGAGACACGATTTACAAGAGAATCTTGCACATGCAGAATGCCACGATCGCGGAAATTCCCACGACGATATCGCTCGTACACGGTCGCATTTGCGATAACGATCGCGCGGTCCTTCGGAAGAGCGAGCGAGCGAGCGAATGAGAGAGAAAGAGAAAGAGAGAGAGAGAGAGAGAGAGATGGAGATAGAGAGGAATGTTCGAAAAAACGCGAGGGACGAGAGGGTCTAGAACGCGAAAGCAGGGTTCGAGCGTCGAGTGCACCACGCGTGGCACGATATGAGCCGCGATGAATCTCAAATTTCACCGAGACATGTAAAATCCGAGCGAGGTGACACACGCGCAAGGCATGCCTCGTGACTCGAGTCCAAGAGAAAAGGGGATAGGTAGAGGGTGGGGTGGAAGATCGAGACGGGATGTGCAGTGTCGCGGATCTGTTCGCGAGATCTCTCGGGAAATCTATAATTAAGATCGCTGGATGATCCGCGAACTATATAGCTGGGCGGTTTGCCCACGAGACAGGCCGACAACATCGAGAAGAAGACGAGAGACCATACAGTGCAACATACGAACCGAGCTTGTATTTGCTTGGAGATCTTGTGACACGGCCGAGCGTGTGCGGTCTTTCTCGTCTCTTTCTCTCTCTCTCTCTCTCACTCTCGCGCCGATCGATCGATGGATCTTTGGATCGTATTACTCGATCGCGGCCTCGAGTATCCGCTATTCGTGCTCGTTTTCTTACGTGTCTATACGTCAGCTGTGATCGGGAATTATAACTCAAGGGCCTCGCCAAGATTTTTGACAAATATCTTTTTACCGTCGGGTCGTAAAAATAAACTATCGAATTTTATCTTCGCGGTTTGCGAACAGCGGTACATTTTCGATCGTGGACAGATCCGAAATGGAAAAGAAATCCAGAGTGAGGATTCTACTTTTTTTGTATGTCAAATCTCGCAATTTTGAAATTAACGATATTTTAGAAAATCATTATTTCACCAATGTTGGCACGATTTGAAGATTCATTTGAAAATTATAGAAATAGGATACATTGAATATTGATTGATTGACTAGTTAATCGATTCCTCCGATTTCCGATCGTTGGTCGAAATTAATAAAGAATAATAAGACAAAAATTGCATGTTATTCTAGCCACGTTTCGAAGCTCGAACGTTTTATGAAAAAAATATATAAAAATCGTAAATTTCTTTAAGAAAACAAAAAAGAAAACGTTTTACGTCCCTGCGAATAAAATTGTCCACGAACAAATGTACGACGCAATAATGTGTCACGAGAATCGAAAGTGGATCTGGTGTCTTTACATCGTGTCATATAAATCAGAGGGGAATTCAATTCGGACCAGGACGGGATCGAGACTCTCACATCTTCGATAAGATCGCTATCATTGCCATTGAATCAACGTCGTCTCTGTGCGGGTGATGACCGTTAAAAGTAGATTTCGAAATCGTCTTTCTCCGATGTTACAGTGAGGCTTCTTCTATCTCGTGAAAGACGTTCTCGTTGTACTTTGATGTAAAAAGAAAAAGAAAAAAAGAGCAAAGAGAGAGAGAGAGAGAGAGAGAGAGAGAGAGAGAGAGAGAGAATTCTCTTCAAGACGAGAGTGTAACTTCTGACCTCGAGACCGAATCGTGATACGCGAGGCGTACCTATATACCGCATGAAAGAGAGGAAGATCCCGGAGCACGCGATTAACGACGGACCGACGCGAGCCTCTCTTTTCTCTATAACATGCGGGCTCTCTTTTTACGCTTCGAGTCGGATCAAAGCTAAAATTTCTCCTAACGTAACGGACCCTAAATCCTTTACTCGTCGTATAATCGTCGCAACAACAAAAGAGCTTTATACCATTTGCCTTTATCTCGCACGAGATAAACTAGATTTAATATAAAACAGAATTTATTTCTTTTTTTGGACGATGAAAAATCAAATTGGCCTCCGAGACTTTCATCGACCGCTATTAATAACAACGACTGAGACTTACAATCAATTTCGGTCCATTGGCCGAAGTTGATTAATAAATAATGAATCTGGCCGTCCCGAACGTACTACGTCCAATTAAACAAATTGTTTTTCATCCAAGAAATTAGGAATGTAACGGACCAAAAGAAAAACTTTGAAATTATTATTAACAAGCAACTATGAGGTATGTCCTCGATCATCGTCACGGCCTCGGGCGATTTAGCAATATATCTAAAATATTTACAGTGTAAAGTGCTCGTACACACGCATACCCCACAGCAATCGCGAAATTACCTACAATGTATCCAATAACGAAGATTCTATCTGGTCTTCTTCAAAGTCGCCAGGATGTCGGGATTCTCATCGGTACGTACTCATACACCGAAAGATTTATCTATACGTGTAGCGTATACCCTACTCGCGTTAAGGCCCCTCGAGCTTCTCCGTTGCTCTCCGAGAGGCAAAGAAAACGTTCTCTCGCGAGAGCGCGATAAATTTCAATCGGCGACTCGTCGTCGTCTTCGTGGTCGTCGTCGTCGTCGTCGTCTGCGTCGCGAGGGCATTGCAAACGAGACCGATCAACAGAATGCGAGAGACGGTTCTATAACGATTAGCGATTCGATCGCCTTCGTCGTCGACGAGTGCAAAGTCGATTGGATGCGTGCCTCGAACGCGTGGGATAACTTTGTACGATATAACTAGATTGCTTTATCGGCGCCATGTTATTAAAAACGGAGTAAAAAAAGTCAAAAAAAAAATAAACAAACAAACAAGAACCGATTTCAACCGATTTATTATTCTTGAGAGTATCCGATGTTATTCGAGCAATGCATTGGTAATGAAATACCCGTTACACTCGGTAAATATATATATATATATATAAATATGTACACTTTGGCTGAGAGAGAATATCGAATGACCAAGACTGCCTTCGATTATTTCCGTATAAACGCTCGGCCGACACTATTATTTCACCGATATATCATTGTTATTGTCATTGGCTTTATTATTATAATCGTCGTTACGTAACGCGACGTCGCCCGGTACATCGGGCATGCGGTTTAAATCTTCAACGTCATCCCCACCGGACGCGGGAGCGAAATGACCGAACGAACGGATAAACGTATTACGTGTATACGATATACAACCGTGTATATCCCGAGTCGTACGTACTTTTCTCTGTGTTGTACCGTAAGATAATACGAGCCCGACCTACATTTCTCCTCCCTCTTGGCTCGCTCTCCGTTACGGTTTTTTTTTTCTTCTTTTTTTCACCATTGTTCCGAGAAAGCCCCTGACGTCAAACTCGTACACGTTCCATGATTCGCCGTATGGCTTCGTTCGAATGTTTTATATAATGGATTATGGTGAAAAGAGTGACCCTCGATCGTCGAAATTCTAGGTCTAATTTCGATCGAATGATGGACGATCGAACATCGATGATTGAACGATCGATTTTTCGAACGGATGTAATATTTTTTGCTCTTTTGTATTTCACGAATAATTGAACGAACGATTAGTTAACCGAGCAATTTTTATTATTATTACGTAATAAAATAATTTCGAATCATTTTCCTTTCGAACGACACCGATTTTCGCTTCGCTAATCGCGAATCCGATCATTAAGAAAAATACTGTGTGTTTCGTAGTCTTGCCTTTTTCCTTTTGCATGAACATCGATTATACAGCATCCTCGTGGCAATAGAATTAAGATAATCGTTTATTCTTTATCGCAGCACCACACAATTACATCTCACGTGTAGGTATTATCTCTCTCGTGCTGAACGCGCTGACTTTACGACCGCGTGTTGTTTCTCTTCTTTGTTTTTTTTTCTATTCTTCCTGAACGATTCGAACAACGAGTAATACCAAACTAATTCACGGAAGAGAGGCAACGCGGTAAACGAGACGTTGAGAAGGTAGAGAGGGTGGGTTACAAAAGAACGACGGGAGACGAGGCTGCCCCGGTAGACTTGTAAGTCTTCGAACTCTCGTCAGCTGACGGGGAATGTTCAAAGACATGAAACTCTCCTTTACAGAAGCAAAGGGCCCGGTGTAACGATTGGACCTATCCCGCGGTACTATATATTCTTCGTTATTGCTAGAAAACCCAAGAAAATGTACGAGGATCACGAATCGACGAGCGTATAACGAGACGGGAAGAAAAGTTGTGGAAAAATAGAGAAACGTGTACCGGGTCGTTGAAGGAAACGCGAAAGACACGAACGGGACAGAGATCGAGCACGGACGAGAAGATGGAAAGATTGGATGGCAGGACGGGGGGGGTTAGGGGGTGAGAGACCTCGAAGGTCGAATCAATTAATCCGCGAGCAGTTCCCTCCATCGACAGGGCCCGCACGCGAGTAATTGTACCGGGGTGAGAGCGAACCTCGACTCTCCCCCTTGCGATTTCCAAGACTCTCTTTCTCTCTTTCTCTCTCTTTCTTTATCTCTCTCTCTCTCTCTCACTCGCTATATCTTTTATTCCGTCTCTTCTCTATCCAGCGCACTTTGCACCGATATTTCCTGCCGGTCTTCTTGCGGCTCTCATTAGCGTCGTTTTGTTTTTCACGCGTTCTCGTGAAATATTGCCCTCGTATACGCGAGCTCGAGAGAGTGCACGAGTGCAAGAATGAATCGCGGCTGTTAGTTCAGGATCGCACGAACATAGAGGATGAGGAGGATCTGCGCATGGTCGAGGAGAAACGCGAAGGGGTCGAGACGCGTAGACGTTTTTTCACTGACGCGCGTAAGCCGCATTCACTTTGTGTTTATAAAGAGAGAGAGAGAGAGAGAAATCGGAGTAGAAAAGTCTGGCAGACCATAAGTATAAACACAATTGTGTTATATGCGAACCGGGAAATTCCCCGGGTTGAAGAAACACCGATCTCCGAGTTCGTCGATTACGAAAGAATGACGACACGGCAAAAAATTGTGACGAACGAACGAGAGTCGGTGAATAATCACGTGAGAAAGAAAGAACGATGTGAAATATGAACGACGTGCGTCTCTGCGTACACGAGAGAGAGAGAGAGGTGGATTTTTTGAGTGATTGATGAATCGAGAAAAGGAAACTCTACGCTGAGATCCATTTTTGTTCGAGCTAACCAAATAATTGCTCGACCCACCTAACGACTTATTTAACTCGACTAATTAAATCAGCTGACCCAACTAATCAACTAGTTAGCCCAACTAAATAATCAGTTGACCCTACTAATTAATAGTTTAACCAAAACTCAATCAATCAGATAATTCAACGAATTGATTGTCCGACCTAAAAAATATTTAATTCATCCAAGTGACCCTTTTTTTCTCCTGAAATTCCGTCCTAAAATGGAAAAGAAGAGGGAAAATCAGGACGAGTACAGGGTGATACGTTTAATGGGACCGTGTGGCGAAACTTCCTCAAGCAAGACGAGCGAACAAGCATACGCACACGCCGGAAGAGAAGAAAAGACGCGAAAGACAAAGCCATCGTTGTTGCGAGCCGCCCGCTAGCAACCGCGAGTAAATCAGCTGGAACGCACACAGACTTTGGGCTCGCGTTAACGCTAAAGCGCACACGCGCGTTCTCTTGTACACACGTTAAACGAGAACTTACAACGCAGGATCATCTGCATGCCGGGAGAGTCCACGCGCTCTTTGACGGCGTGCGCTCCCAGAAACCCCATGGCTTTGTTATCAGCGCGCCGCGCGTGTACCACCATACAGATAGCGAGAATGAGAGCGAGGGAGAGACGAGTCTTTCATCTACCGACTGGGATCTCATTTTTTTTTTGTTTTTTTTTTTTTTTTTTGAACGGTTCATGGCTCTTCCTGGACGTTGTCTTGGGTCCCGTGGGTCTCAAAGTCACTCGAGAGAGGACTCAAACCCTTACTCCGAGCTTACATTCGCGTGGTTGAGCCATTATCGTAAATAGAAAAAGAAAACCGAGGGTTCTTGTCGGCCTCTTGGCAACTCTGCTGTCTGTTGTCGCCGAGAATCTCTCGGAAACAATGGCCATGAATTCACGTCGTCAAACACTGATTGCTTCGCGTTCGTGTCAGTTTTATATACGTTTCTGGAATTGATATTTTACAGGGTATTCGTCGAACAGAGCTGTATAAGAATTGTTCGTAACACCTATAACAGGGTAGACGGAAAGTGTGGCCCTTGATTGAGACGATGGTAGCGCTAGCTGATAAAAATCGTTGAAGGGAGAGTGAAATTGCGGTGGAATCGCGATGATGACAACGGAGTGATTCGTATCTTCGTATCTTCGAGGAAATTAAAGTTTCTTTTTTTATCTCATTCAAATTATTATAAAATAGCTGGATGGAAGAAAAGTTGTTGAAATTTTATAAATACGAGATATCGAATGAAAAATCGTGAAAATGGTAAAAGTCGATGGTCGTTTTCGTCATTTTCTAATTTATGAAAATTAGGGGTAGTTTATTATAAGTGTACAGTCTCCGTTGTTCATCGGTCTTATACTCGATTATTCCATATGTATTTCTCCGGTATCGACTACAAAAAACCCTCTTTTAATGGAGGTCTTCTGGCCTCTCGGCGTAAACGATTTGTAATATCCAGGTATTCCACCTCGAGAGCTTTGCAATTAATGGCAATAACGCGGGATTACGCGGGTCGCGGCCATGTCGCGAGTTTCAGCGGCATCGAGAGAGGGCGAGAGACAGAGAGAGAGAGAGAGCGAAAGATTCTCCTATCGTTTTCCATGAAAGCCTCATAGCAGCTGGTAAAAAGTTAACCAAGTATATAAGTACTTCTCCGATGTTCCGCGTTTGATGCAGTGTCGAAGGTATTTTACTACATATATATATATAATGAATGAATGAGAGCGCGTAAGAGAAACAGACATGTTCGTGAACCGATGCGAATAATTGACCGTTCATTCTCCACACGCGCGTACGCCCGTAAAATGAGACGAGACAATTGTTTCGCGAGAAGCCGCAATTGTCGAGAAGACTGTTTCATCGAGATGAGCCGACGAGAAATAGAAAAAAACGCACACAAGAAAGATCAGTGCAAGAATTTTTCAAACATATTACACCGGATTTACAAAATTGTGTAAAAAATACAATTGATTTTTTATTTTTCATTTAGAATAATAAATGGAAATAATTTCGTCATGAAATATTTTCTGAGCGGTTCCGGCTGTAAGAGGCTAAGAATATCGCGTGTGTTTCGTGATTTTTCGTTCTCGCAACTCCCTCGGTAGACACGTGCTCTCTCGTCATATAGTCTTCCACATTATACACTATGCACACCGTCTCCTCCACCTCTCTCTCTCTCTCTCTCTCGATCTTGTTCATTCTTTCTCATCGCCATTTTCGAGCCACATGCACACGCTCTCGTTAAGGCGCGATTACGGCCAACGAGTATCGCGTCTGATCTCCTCTCTCCTTCTCGCTATCTTTCTCAGCGCCTCGTGACTTTGTCGCATAAAATTAATTTAATACCCGGCGGTGTATTATATACACAGAGCATACAGAGTCTCGAAGCGTACGGAGATTGTCGAAAGAGGAGAGATAGAACGAAACAGAGAGAGAGAGAGAGAGAGAGAGAGAGAGAGAGAGAGAGAAAGAGAGAGAAAGAGAGAGGGAAGAGATAATAGAGGTTGCAAAATCTTCGTCGACTGTTACGTTATCGTAAAACGCGACGAGGCCTTTGCACCTACTGTTATATATCTATATCACAAAGCGACGAAGCTTCGCTCGTTCTTCGTTAACGATCGATACGACCGGATCGATATCGATCGACGTAGCAATATATTCACCCGTCCCGGTACAATAAACAGATCCGCACGAGCGAAGTATAGGGTCAGATAGAACTCTACGGATATAAAATAAATCGAGTGAAAAAAGCGAATAATTATTAGGAATGATCGACAATTAGATAAAAACAAATCTGAATGGACCACGAGTCATCTAACTAAATTTTGCAATTTTCGTACAGAAAACATACGCCACATATTTGTCTTTAAATAATAAAAACATATTTTCACGTTATGTATCGTTCACATTGAAATTTCTAGGTACGCGTGCTGCATATATATTTTTCATAGCGCGAGACTGATTTTTCTTACTCGTTTGGTTTTTAGAGATTTTTTAAAACCGTGCGAAGATTCTGCGCGGACGAAAGACCCAGGATTTTGGGACGATACTAAATGCACGATTCGCAGTCCACTAACCTACTTTCACTCGCGAAATATAAGCGCGAGCGGTGGACAAAAGACATTTCCACGTAGTCGTATTTTATAATGTATTACATGCTCGGGACACGCGACGTTGTTTAGCATGCAAAGAATTCACGAACGAGAGATTACTTTGACTCTTATCACGCACGAATGATCCGTACGATCGGACGTGTGCGCGCTATATATCTTCCACTTTGAAAAAAACAATGGCCATTGTCGCGATTACTAAAGCAGGAATGCGCAAACAACTGAATTTCGGCGTTTGCGCATACCGACTATTTACGCTACTGTTTACATCCAGAGGGAGCTCGGCACGTAAGGTCGCCACGATAACCATGCGCGAACAACCAAGTTCTGACTTCTGCGCATCCCACATTGCAAATGCGCGGGAAATTGGTTATATCGTTTAAAAACACGTAAAAAAATATGTACAGGTTAAGCATTGATCACATTTCAGGATGCTTGTACAGAATATTTTCATTCGCGAAGTTAATTTTTCTTCGTCATTCGTTTGTTTCGAAAATTGTTCAAAAATTCTTCCACGACGTTGTAATAAGACGCGATAAATTCTTTTCGCGATTATATTCTGCACTGACCTATCTTCATTTGCCGAATATAAAGGAGAGGCGAGACGAAAGCCCACGGAGCTGTGACGCACGAGACTGACCTCGAGAATACGCGAAGTTTTCGCGAGACGGTCGATGCCCTTGCTCTTACGCCACACAGAACGATCAGTCGTTACGAGAAAATCCATAATTTCCGTTATGCCTCTACCGCCCTCGTCCTCGACTTGGACTCCAATTTTTCGCCAACCACAAAATAAACCGTAAATATTCCAAAAAAAATAATGTTAATTAGACGAAACTATCGGGAATTAAGAATCTACAATTTTCCTGCTTTTTCACTCACGGACGATCGGCAATTGACGTATAGTCGCGTAGCTCGTACACGGATACACATTGAGAAAACCCTTTGAACGAACCACGTAACAGGATGAACGTGTATTCTCCTGTGATACAACATTTTTACCGTAAAATAATTGAATTTCGCTGAAAGCTCCTCCTCGACGACGAGATGAGAGTTTATATATGTGCAAGAGCCGTCGCCGTCATGAAGCCCCGTTCGCAATACATCTTAACAAGCCACAACTCTCCTGGGCCCGTGAGATATATATCAGAGCTAAGAATGAGGGAGTGAGACGAAAGCAACGTATATAACGCACTCAATGTGTGTCTAGCATAAATATTTATTGCTATCGCGCGCCCACACGTTAAATAAGCGCTCACGATATTCTCTCATCGCGCGAACAGGAGAACCAACGCACACATAAAGAATCACACGTACACATAGACGCGTTTATAACAGGACGGATAAGCAAAGAGCTCGCGGACAGCGCCACTTAATTTCGACGCCGAGCATTAAATCGTACCCTTCGTCTCCGCACACCATAATATCGTATATATATCCTGACAAGTATTATCAAACACATATATACCGATCGTATAAATGTGTACGACAGATATAGGCTGAACGTTTATGCGTGTTTTTGTGTATGTCTGCGTGTTTGTGTGTGTGTATGTGCAGGTTGCTACGTTCGAGCGGTAGCACAAGTTCGAAAAAGGGACGTGCCGCCGATCGGTGATCGGGCATATCTTTTACAACCGTCGGTGATTAAATCGCATCGTATAACGTCTAATTAATTTTGATAGGCATCTAAAACGCCCGGGAGAGCGAAAGATCTGCCGACGATCGGAGTATCTCGATTTTACATACTTAGTATCCATATGAGTAATATTATACGATTTATTATAGATATATGTATATATATATATATATATGAATATGTATATGTAGCTGTGTATGTTATAAAATAGATCCGAATGTTTAAATTGGCGTGCGAACGTGTCTCGTAGGCTTGGCCCCCGTATCGACAAAAAATCTCATCATTACTTCGATAAAGAACGCCCGAGACTTAGGACTTTGGCCTCCCCTATTTGCCGAGTTCGAGTTCCATAACACACACACACACAATTTACGTAACTCCCGCGCCCGTCGCTCTATTTGGATAAACGAGGAAGCCTCGTCTCGAACGAATCTCCTCCTTAATTCTCCTCGTGTGTATATCCGCGATTGAATCACGTATCGCGAGCTTCGAATCTCTACCGGGGTATCCCAATCTTATAACGCCGAGGAACGTTCGGTTTCTCGCTCGAGACGAAAAGTAGCACGTGCGAAAAGTTGGCCGAGCACACGGTTAAGAAAAGTAAAAAGTCGGACAGAGGGAAGAAGGCATATTTGCACATTTGTTAAACGGCGTGGCATCGTCGAACGATTCAACCCTGTGTTCGAACGACCATCAATATTAATTAGTCGGGAGTCGTGGGATAGAAGAATCGAAAAGTCGAGGGTGAACTATCCGTGAGACGATATATATATATGTGTGTTTGTGTTGAATTAATCGCGCCTCCTTTAACACCGTTAACGTTATTCAGGCTCTGATACGCGATTGATAATACAGCGGCGCGCGTCGAGTGTAGGTACGTAGGTACGCTGCGCTGTATCGGCGCAATGTGTGGTCCAGATCTCGTACGAAAACAATGGGAATCTGGTACGAAAGGGTCACGACCCACACGCGATATACGCCAGGCGGAAGAGGAAAATCACCGATCCCCGTACGATTTCGAAGCGAAACAGGCACTGGCAAGAATCATTTGTACTCGGTGAGATAGAGCACGGTGCCTCGTGCTTCGTGGCGGCTATATGGGCCGTTTCGTGCAAACTAACATTTTGCATTTTCCTATTTCTCTTCACGTTATTCGATTGAAATTCTTGTTTTAATTATTTTCTCCAGGCACGTTGATGCGATAAATTTTAATCGTGAATGTGAAAAAAGCATTTTTTTATACGATACAAATTTCGGCAGTATTTTGAGAAAAAAAAAAAAATGTAAAAATTGTAGGTATTTGGCGAAAATGCTTTAGATTTGCGAATTAAATTTTGTTAACCGATAAAAATTATTGTTATTCGATAAAAAGAAAATACAATATTTTTGTTTAAATTAATACGAATAGCGAGAAAAATTATAAAAATTAATGAATACTGATTTTAAAAGATTCGTTTTTTCATTTAATTTATTGTTGAGGTAAAAAAACGCTGAAGACAATTGTTGTTTAAGTTCGCATGAAATGTTCCATACATATATATATATGTACGTATACAGACTTGGATTTATTATGTACGCACGGAGTGATGCACAAGTGCACTCTATGTGCATACCCTGGCTCAACGGCCGGGACGTCGTTTAATTTGACGCGCAATTATCCCGGTATAGGCGGGGCCGTGCATAATCGCGTGCGAATACGATCGAGAGTCCGGCCCGTCTATTTTATACGTTATATCTATATGTATATAAATATGCTCAAGAGCTCGCGCACACACGGGGGAGATAAAGAGGAAGAGGGAGAGGGAGAGAGAAAAAGAACGAGAGAGACAGAGACAGAGACAGAGAGAGAATGAGACGCCTCGGGGTTCTCTCGGAAAACTTGCCCAGCATCCCAACTCAGGGAGAAGTTAGCTCACAGCACTGCGGAGAGATGAATATAAGCTCAAACGTTTCCGCATTCACGCGATAATCCGCCGTCGGTTACGCCTGTATGCTCAAACCGAGAGAAAATCGTATAAATACGAAGCGGGAGATGATGCAGGAGACTCAACACTCAACAGAAATGGCTCGAGAGCCAATCAACTAAGATACATTGCCGGTACGACCCTTTTTCTTCTCTCTACACAATTACGGTCTTCGATTACGATGGTGCACAAAATAAAGAAATTTTTTAATGAATTTATTCCGCGCAAATAAATTTTAATTACTCCGGTAGACGTTTATTCGTATTAAATGAAAATCAAACGAATTTCATTTAAATTTATTTTAATAATGAATTTATGAATACAAATTTTGTAATTAAAATTTCTGCATTTAAAAATGCATATAAAATCGATCGAATTCCCTTGAAATTAAAATTAAAGGTAAAGACATAAAATCCGCACGAAATTTATTTAAATGAAACGAGCTTTTGTCGACTGTTTTTTATTTGTTTTACGACATGTAAAGCACACCAGGAGACTCGACAGTCTCGTGTACACAAGAATCGAGAAGAAGAAGAAGAAGAAGAAGAAGAAGAAGAAGAAGTAAAAAGAGCGAGCTCGACAAGAGAATGAGAAACTGAGCCATCAGGATGGGTTGAAGGTTCGATCGAACAATTTATAGGGGCCATGTAGGTAAGAGGCGAGAGACTTGGGACCGAGGAGTTTCGAGAGGAAGGCATTAACCACACCGACAATGCAATCGCTCTCCCGTTGCAAAAAAATAAAAAATAAAATAAAAAAAACACATAAAATAAAATAAAAATACGTCCCGAGAAGAGAATCTCTTCCTCGTTGTGGACATTTCCCTGATGGCGTTGGTGGTGCTTGGCTCTTTAGTACGCACGTAGAGCACATATCTCTCGAGCTTGATATATATGTTGCGACGAAAGAGAGAGAAAGAGGTAGAGAGAGAGAGAGAGAGAGAGAGAGAGATAAAGAGAAGAGAGAGAGAGGATTCCCCTCTGGTCATTAAGTAGCGCCGGGCATTGCGCGATGCGAAAGCCCGGAGTTTACTCTCGTCTCTATACGCAATGTGTATGCAAAACCACGAGAGCGAAAGAACGTTTTACGTCTCGGAAGAGGTATTACTGTTTTCAGAACAGCTTTACCGGTATCGCGTAATTTTTCGCCCCTGTATACGAGGCAAAAGTGCGCTCTCGGTCCATTCGACGAGGGAAGCTCTCGAAGAAAACGTTTTGGTCCTGTGCCTCCGTATATATAATTGTATATACATATATATATATATATACAGGCAGACAAGGATATACTCATGACGGTCACTCTACGACGCGGCAGGTGTTTGCGCGAGATGATTAGAAATAAAACTAGAGTCCCGTTGTCGACTACTGGGTCACGGCGTTATACCGTCGCGGCTAAAGACTAATTACACTTCCGTTCTATCGAAATAAAAACAAAAAAATCCAATCTCTCGAATCACCGAACTCGAAAAAAAAAGAAAAAAATTCCTTTTAAATTTACAAAATAATCAATAATTAGCAAATAATTGGTAATTATTTCACGATCGAACGAAAACACGATCGACGTTCGCGAATTAACAAAATTAACCGTTCGAGTTTTGATGTTTGACGAAGATTGACGTCGCTCTATCATCTACGGGAGGCCTTTGCTCTCGTCTTATCGTGCCAGACACGAATTTGCAATCCGGCGTGTAAACGACTCGTCGTCGTTATCTAATCATTACTCTCGTACGGTAATTCACGACAGGATAAGATCTCAAAGTATCTCCACTTTGTACTCGTAACCGTCTATTAAGAAAAGTACATTGCATTACCGATAATTACGAACGGAGTACGAAAACATTTGATTATTCATTTGAAAAGAGAAAAAAATTCATGCCTTGTGTCTTTATAAATATAAATATATATATATATATATGTACAAACACATGTATATATATATAAATTTGTACAAGAGTAGATGCGAATGAGTCACCTCTCGTCGCGTTACGAGCACGGAGAGGGCGTCAGCACTGAGTAACGGAGTGTGGAATTAGATGCTAAAAGTACATACATATTTTTTTTCACTTCCTAACTCCGCACTCCATTACCGAGGTGCACGGCTGGGTATATATGCCTTGTGATATATCGCGGATGTACTATACATAGCTGCTTTAAAGTCGCAGCGCGGAAAACGAGACACAATGAGTAAGCCAAGTACGTACAGACACGACTTTACACGGGTTGATTACCCAAAGGCCTGATGTCTCGCGACCCACTAGCGTGTTTCTTCATATATCTGTATGTATGTTTGTAAGTCTTATTTAAGTAGATAGCGTATTATATCGTCCGGTTGCCGAGTTTAATCGTTTTATATATAGCACACCGTTTCAACGATAGTCCAACGTTAAACTTTTCTCTCCTTCTCTCCCTCTCTTTCTTTCGTCGGTTCATCAAGGTACATCTCCGTATTGCTTGACCATTTTTCTACCGCGATATGCCCCGTTAATCATCACCGCGTGCTATTGCGGGTCCTCACGGACAGTTAGAGAACGTTCTTTTTTTTCCTTTCGCTTCCAGACCGACCAAACAGATCCGGAAGATCGCCGTGGATGATTGCTTGGGAATAACGACAGCTGTGCACGGCCTTGCCGCTCGTAGTTACCGGTCAGATTTATCTCCGTCTCTCTGGGAATTCTGTCGGTTCTTAATGCACGTAACCACGTGATAATGGGCCGCGGAGCTGTTAAAGTCCCAAGGCGAAAAAAAAACGAATTCTTACGCTATTTTCGGCTAACGTTAATTCTCATGAAATAAATAGATAAATGAATAAACGATCGACCGTAGACATTTATTTCATTCGACGAAAATACAAATTTGCAGATAAAAATTGTTTTTTTTTTCAATTTTATTAATTGAGAAATATAATTATATTTTTTTATGGGTTTTTATTTTTTTAATAATTGCAAGTACTACGTCGGAAAAAACCATCGGTCACGGAAACTTTAATGCGCGTATTTTACAATTAGTCCGCTGCCTGATATCCATAAAGGCTATCGTATTAATTCTCCGAGGGGGAAAACAAAATCTTTGCGTTATACGACTCCGAGTTGAATTCAGAGTAGCTAGTCACATAGCTTCCCGTAATTAGTGCTCCCCTCCTGGTACACGAACTACGTTTATACGGAGTGTCTTCGTACCTACGTGCGCTTCTTCGATTCGTTTCGTTCCGTGTATATCGCGGCTGGGAGTGAACGCACAGTGGCAGAGAGAGGGAGAGAGAGAATCGTGCACGGGAATTAACGCGCCGTTGCATAATTTCCCTTTCATCATGGAATCCCTTACCTCACTCGGGCGATTTATGAGCTGGATGATTGCCAGCGAGCGTAAAACGAAGGAAAAATTGAATAAAATGTAAGACGAAGGACGAAGGGGCGCACGTTTAACGACAAAGTCAAAGGAAATTCGCAATTTGTTCTCTCGCGTATGTGTGCGTGGTGTGCGGCAGGATGTAAAAATTGACGAGCTATAAAAAATTCGTAGACCAATCTCCGTATGAAATAAATTTATGCTCGCAGGGAGCTACGAGAAGAGGCGTTCGCGAACGCCCAAAGTACCGTTGAACTTTCCGCAAGCGGACAAAGACCGTTCCGGTAACGTCATTATTTTTCTACCGTCGTGATTCCTTCTCATCGTCGTTCTGCAGCTGTAGGATAATCTTCGTTGAAATACCAGAGAATCACGAAAAATTAGTGGGCTTGACAAATTTTTATAATTTTAATTTATCTTCAATGAAATAATTTAATAATTCATAATACTTTTATTTATTTTAAAAAATATTGTTGTCATCATTTGTCTTAACGATAAAATGATTGCATAATCTTTGGTTACTCCACGAGTGCACAAAATCCAAAACAAAACATTGCGCAATGACAATTTTGTTTTTTTTTCTTCGACGATCAATTATCTTCGTTTCAATAAAATCTCAATGAGGATTAACGTCGTTGCCGTCTGATTGACGGTTCCGCAATCCTATCTGCATGAGAACTTCATAAATCATAAAGAGAATATTTAAATATTCATGCGCGTACGTCCCGCGCGCGTGTTTTAATAATAATCGGCGACAGGCGCCGCGGTTCGTGTCCCGCGCGTAGAGTCGCAATTTTATGAAATAATATCGCGTGGGTGTTGTAAAAAAAATGCTAATTATCGGTGCGCTTATTATTAAGTATCTCTCGTTGATACACGCACCCGTCGATCGCGGAGTTTGTCCAAATGACGAACGAGGCCGTTTAGGAATTTCGTAACACGCATCGCGCCTTTTTCTCTCCCTTGTGACTCGGCCGCGCAACCGACAATTTTTTCTATCGATATAATGGACACGCGCGCAACATCGCGTTTTTGCCATCGTCCCGTATTGCTAAATTCAGAAACACGGATTTATTGAATTTCAATCGAACGAATAAAAGAAAAATCCTTAACGATAAAATAATTAATAATGAAATTAATAATATTAGTATTTTATTCGTAATCTATCTCACTTATTTTATCACGGAGAAATAAATCTCTGTATTATTATTATTATTACTATTATTATTATTATTATTATTATTTTCTAATGTTTTATTCGAACCGCAGAAAACGTATTTCAATTAAATCGAATAAATCACGATTTCCGAGTGTGCGTTGAAGATTGCCTCGCATTAATGGCGAATGATTTATTATTGCACCACGTCAAATGATTCGAATATTCCGTCCGTACAATTGTCGTACCGTTATGTTAGATGAACTGCGAGGCAAACGAACGGATTCATCGCATCCCTGTGAACCAATTCTAGCATCCTGATGGAATAGAATTTATTTATTTTTTCTTTCTTTCTTTCTTTTTGTCTATCGTTCGTTTCTTTTTTTTATTCATTTTCTTTGCATCGGTACTTCGATCACCAGCGAGACGTTGAGTCCAATTATCGGAACGATCTCTTAACCCGGGCGATTCATCCGAGCGAGAACTCTTTGCGAAAGATTCTCTCACACTTTGTCGTGAATCAAAGCTCGAACACGAGATCGTTATATAGCTTATATAGGACTCTTCGTGTGTCCCGCGAGAAATCGCGGGAGGTGCGCGCGCACGCTCGCTCGTTCGAGAGAGAGAGAGAGCGCGCGCGAGAGCGTGTTGCGCTATTATATCGACGAAAATATCCGCACGCGACGAGTCACGAGAGAGAAGTGTTCTCGTTGCGGAGGAACATAAATATAATGGACCCTAATAATAACATCCACACGAGACGAGAAAGACTCAGCCCGACGACAAACTATCTAATACACTGTCGCGAATCTCACTCCTCTGTTCGCCACGAGCTATCAATAAAACCCGTTGATTCCCTCCGCTCATGCGAGACAAATTCGTTAGCCGACTGTGTTTCGCACTTGGCGAACTAAAATAGATCCCTCTCGCCATTGTCGTGAATTCGCGGATCGTTCACCGAGGGAACGAGAATTAATTGAATAATTGGTGAAGAAGGAGGAGACGCGTGATTCGAGTCGAAATCAAACGGAGTTACTGACCTTCGATGCGCGATTAAAAACAAAAAAATAAAAGAAGAACCTCGACTAAAAAAATCACGAGAGTAAACAAAATTGTTATCGATCGCATTAAATTCTTTTCAGAGCGATGACGATACGAAAATAGCCACGACAAAACTTATTGTAATTATTTCAATTAAATAATTGCCACAATCTGAATTTTACGATAATGGTCTTTTCATGATAATCGTGCATGCCGTGTACGATGTCTCGTCGTCTCGTATTATAATTAATGCTGAAGTATGGTTTTTTTTTCTTATTTTGTGCGTTTCAAGAAAATAAGCTTGGTGCTAAAGGCGAACAATAATACGAGAGAGTACATAAATCTGTGAGACAATAAAGGCGAATCTCTTAAGGGTCTCTCTCTCTCTCTTTCTCTCTCGGCAAGTATGAAAAAGGAGATTAATAAAAAAGACGAGGAGACACAACAGCAAAACACATCACTCCTTTCTTTACACACATATATGTGTAAACGGGAGGGAGTTATGAACAGTTATTTATCCGTGTCTTACCTTTATACAGACGGCCTGGTACCGAGCAAGAGTCCTTGGGCGATATGCTCTCCCACGCAAAGTGGGCCTGTTGAGCAGCTCCGCGAATGCCCCGGAGCGGGACTCAGCTTTCTGGGCCGCAGCCTCGATGCCTTACTTCTTATTCTTCTTCATCGTGTACGTTCTTCTTCTCCTTCTTCTTCTTCTTCTTCTTCTTCTTCTTCTTCTTCTTCTTCTTCTTCTTGTTCGCGAGATGCTCGGTCGACGAAGAGACAAGAGAACGATATGGCCCCGTACGCCCCCGACTCGTGCGCGCTCACACTGCAACGTTCGAAATCATCGCGTACGCTTGGTTATTTCCTACGCGAGAGCTTTTGTTTCTTCCGAGTCGCGAAACGAGCAACGAGAACGCGACGACGACGACAACGGAGAGAAAGACGAGCGTTCGTGCGTATCTCTCTCTCTCTCTCTCTCTCTCTCTCTTTCGAAAAACGACACACGTGCGTGTGCACGTGCGCACATATTTCACGTTCTGATCCGCCGCTGACTGACTCCGACGACTCGAGCGGTCCGTAGAGAATTGCGAACGACCAAGGAAGAACTACTTCTTTGCTCTCAACGAGGTCAGCCAATGATCGAGATTTTTTTTTTCGGCGAATTTTATTTCGAGGGAAAAAACATGAAATGTATATTTTCGAAATTATACTCTTTTAGGTGCGTTAGGAAATTCTGATCAGAGTATATTTTTTATTGTGTAAATTGTGTCTTAAGATTTGAGGTTATATTAATATAAATATTATTTTCATTGAATCGTTCGATTCAATGTTATTTTCGCAAAATTGATATTTACATGTATGTATATTTATATTATTTTTCACTGCCTTCGTTTGAAAGATTCTAATATGTGGATTTTTATTTAATTTAATTTAATTGTTATTTATTCAAACTTGTAGGTATTCGTGGTATTCAATGTCGTTTATCGATCAATCGACTCGGTTGAAATTTGTTTGAATGCGTAACAAAAATTCTTTTTTTATTCACGCCTAAAAAAGTATAACTTCTGACGTGCCTACATAAGTACATACACACAAGTTTTTTGATGTTTTTGTTTGTTTTCAAGAGGCGATATCGATTTTTTCGTTATCTACCGCAGTGGGGAAAGAAATAATCGAGGAGGCTTTTGAAAGCCGGGGAATATTACACGTTCACTCCGTCGTCCTTGTGGCGTTTGCGAACAATATGACCCAGTTAATGAATTTTCTTGCAGCCCCGCGGGTACGAGAAAGGTTGATCGCTCGTTCTTCGGACACGGCTAATATAATTTACCAATAGAGGCTTCAGGTGTGGGCGATCTCGCGTCGTCGAGCGACTTACGGCGTGCGAATTTGACCCACATGTTGCGGTGAGTGTTTGCGACCAAACGCACAAAAGGGGCGCGGGTTTTGTTGCTCTAGACTCTTTCTCTTTCTCTCTCTCTCTCTCTCTCTCGCGCGCTTTTTTCTCTCTCTCTCTCTCTCTCGTTCGCTTGCAAACAGAATTTGTCTTAACGAGCCCCTATATCTTATGATATCGACGAATTTTTCACACTCTCAAATTTCGTCAGACTACAACGAGAACCGACTAATTAAGGAGAAATTTAAGATCAACCGAGAATTGATAAATTGACGTTTATGGATTTTCGATTATTTATAAATGAATTTAATTATATTGTTTATCAAATTTAACGATTTTTATTATGAATTTTTGTTTCGATATTTCGCTATCTATTTTTTTGTTTTCTTTAACAACAAATCGAACAATAACGGATCGATATTTTCAACATGTAGATCATAAAGATTTAATCTATCCAGTGTTATCGTACGTGTCAATAATACGCTCGAGAATTCACGGTCGCCACTGCCTTGGATTTGATTTTCGTTCGATTCTATGACCACGACAAACACACACACACACACACATCGGGCACGCTCTAAGACTCCTGAGAAAATAGGATCTCTCGTCTCTCGCGAGACCACAACGATAACTTAACGGGGCAGAGTAGACGTTTGGTTTTGACACATCGTTGCACAAGCTATTCGAAGAGCCGAGCGTTTCTCTCGAACGATTTTCTTGATTGGGCAGTCCGACGAGACGAAACGAGAGAGAGAGAGAGAGAGAGAGAGAGAGGAGAGAGAAAAGTATAAATAATCGGCGTGGATCGAACCAAGTATCACGAACGGGCTATCATCGTCACGACTACTTTTATAATAAATAAGAATCGTTTCGATATTATTATTATTATTATTTACGAGGATTAAATTCCAGCATTATTTTGAAAGATTCTTAACTCGAATCGTGTCCTTCTTCGTCGCGGTCCGACTCGTTCGCCATCCGCGAAGAGTGAAATAATAAAAAAAAGTCCTAATTAAATATCTCTCGCTTTTTCCTCGCGCTCGACGCGATCTCTTTCCCGTCCGCGTGACTCTCCCGTTGCAAGGCCAGCTCAAATATGTTACACCCGCATATGGGACACGGATCTCGCGTTACACATGTCAGATAGTATTTATACGGTATACGTACCAGATATATATATATATATATAAGAGGGAGGGGAGGGCAATCGAGGCGTCGGTGGTGCAGCTTCGTACCGCAAGGTCAGCTACGTTAGATACGATCTATCGGGCAGGAACGCGCGATGTGTGTCTGACAGGGCAAGCAGAGAGGCGCCCGACGTTCACCACAGAGACACACTATTTTATTATAAGTAAATCGAGAAGGAGTATATCTCGGCCGTTCTAGATTCCTTGAGATGTTATTAGTACCTCGGCCTCTCCTCGACGTTGAGCCGGATGAAAGATTCATTATTTCACGTACAACCCTAACGAATCCCACGAATCGACGACCATAATTTAAAAACGAATAAACGAGAATTAAATAATCTATTATTATTTATTCGACCAATGAACTATCGATCTGTTATAATCAAATTTATAAATAATAATAAGAAATGTTTTGTTATCATTATTATTATTATCATTATTACTGTTATTATTATTACTGCAATGGACGGCGCATTGGTTATTTGCCACGCGTCTCGATTATTCCGGCAGCGACATTTGACATATGCCGTAACGACATCGTTTAGCGAAAGTAATATCGGCGATGAAATCCTTTGAATTTTTCCCGACTACGATTAGCTCTCCGCAACGCCTCGTAGACAGAGGCCATTAGGCTCTCGTTGCCGGATCGTTTGACTATAACCGGCCTCTCATTCGTCCTGCACATGTAGGTACATCCTGTGTGTATTTTCTTACGATACACGCACATACTATAAGTACGATCGAAGATCTATGTATAGCCAACCGCGGCACTTCAGCTACGAGGGGGATCGCGAGCTCAACCTACCCTACTTTAATAATCATTAATCATTCGATTAATCGCGCCATTCGCGCGCGCGACTGCCCATCGGGCCGAACCTCGTCATATATATATATATATTGACGTTATACATATATATATATATATATATATAACGTCAATGATATTCACGCTAGTGCACAAATTAACGTTTGCCGGAGAGCGAGAAAGTTTCCGTTCGTCCAGAATCCGATGAAGCGGGCGTGTGTGCGCGCGACGCGCCGGCGCTCTCGCGAATCGAATGATTTAATAGCATCGATCGATCGATCAAGCTCGCGCGGCACTCATTGATCTGCACCGGCAAAAGAGGACGCTCCTAGAGAGTCGCGTCTTCCACCCGAGTGAATCTTCTCGCTTCTTTCTTCTCGACCGCGTCGTGTCCCCTCTCTATTCCTTCCTTGTTTCTTTTTTGTTTTTTTTTTTTCTTTCATACTTCAGCCATGGCGAGTGAACGTGGAAAAAAAGGGGCGGTATAGGAGAGGATCGCGAGAAGAGGAGGATGAAGAAAGGAGAGGACGAGAAAGAACTATGACGCGAGCGCGTAGCTCTTATCATGACGTATGGTAAGTATTTTCCCTCTCTCGATGCACGTTCGAGAGATTCACGCGCACTGGGAAAAGACTCATATGCGCTCTCTCTCTCTTTCTTTTTTCTCTCTCTCTCTCTCTCTCTCTATCTATCTTTTCCTCTCGCGACTTCAACAGGATTTCTCACAGGCTCGAAGGAATAAACGGATCGAGCGAGCGATGGCCTCTGGCAGAGACGCATTACCTGCCGCCTTTTGCGAAACGACAACGACGACGACAGCATCGAACGATCTAAAGGGTTGCCCTGACACGACAATGAGATTAGAACGCCCGCGGGGTCTCTCTCTCTCTCTCTTTCTCTCTCTCCCTCTCTCTTTCTCCGTCTCTCTCTCTTTCTCTCGCGTCGAGAGAGATGCGATGTCTCGTCTCGTGAATTCTCATAGATTATCCAATTTCATTTTTTGTTTGTATGCATTCAGGAAAATTTACCCCTTCGTCGTTTTATAAAATTTAATACTGGCACGATTTTAATATTATTGCGAAAAAGTAAAGTCGAATAGAACGTGAAAGGAAGTTGGACCGGATGTGACTTCATTTCCGAAAATTTTCTCAACCCCACACCGGAAACTATATTTCCCAGAACGACCGCGTATCGCGTCGGTGGTGCGTGCGCGAACTTATTTTCAAATCCTGGCGGAGTCTGTGTTTATATTAAAAATAGCCACGAGACTGCAGCCCTTCCTTCAACCCCCCCTCCCTCGTACCCCGGTCTATCAGAATACGATATAAATTACAACCCTCGTTGCATCTGGCCCGGCTCGAAATGACTCTGTCTTTTCTCCGTCCCGAAAGATCGCGTGATTGTTTTATCAGGGCGCGCGGCGGTGAACGACAAACAAACTATAGCCTCAGCTTGCGTCCTGTGGCAAATCCAGCCGACTCTCGTATTTGTCACTTCGTGAAATTTGCGATTAAAACGCCCGTGGTGTGATACAAGAATGAACGAGAGAAGGCAAGAGTGAGAGTGATAGAGAAAGAATGAGAGAGCGAGAGAGAGGGAGAGAGACGCTGCGAAATAACTATAAGAGCTCACCGCGAGGGGGCCGGACCACCGGCGCCTCAATAAGTAACGATGTCGCACGCTGTAACTCAAAGCGCCCTCTGCGTTCTCGGTGCGCGCGCACACCCTCCCTACTATCTTTCTCTCTCTCGCTCTCTCTCTCTCTCTCTCTTCTCTCTCTCGCATTCACCACAATCCCAGTTTGTACACTCGTTCGAACAAAACACCTACAAATACGAGGGGCCCGATGTTGTGTTTCAACCTCGTGTGTGCGTTTGGAAAACGAGTCGAGCCCGTTGTCTGTTCGCGCTACTTTACGACTACCCTCGCCGGGTGCGAGCCTCTCCCCCTCGCCTCCTCCCTCTATCACTCGCACGATGCAACAGAAGCGGCAGCCGCGGTATTGCGGCTGCATCGGACTTTATGTACGGTGGACTCACGTACGAGTCGCGAAGAGACATTACTGCCGAACCATCGGACCGTACCTTATATTCGCTTGTCTCTCGGACGAATAAAGGGGATGGGTTTATTTTTCGCGCGAAACAGTTAGGGATAGGGTTACATCGATTTTTGGATCGTAGACCCCACGACGAGGAGCGCGTTACACTCGAAGTTGCGACCGTTGTTTATTCTCAAAGTCTTAACCAAAACACGCGACGTAAATAACACGTAACATTTTTCAGAGATTCTCAAAGTAAAGAAAACAAAAACTCGGAGTATTATTTGTATTCAAGGCAATTTATCGTTCGGAAATGAAATTCGTTTCTCGTAAAAGTACTCGATATCGATCGATTCCAATATAACGTTAATGTATAATGCAATAGTCTGTTATTCACGGTGAAATTGCACGGGGAAATAATTCTCGCCTCGGTTTTTGTCAATAAAGAAGCGATAGCAGCGATTCGCATCGACCGCACAATCTCTCGACGACCACGGAATCTGCGGAGATAAACGAAAAAATGCGCGGGAAAATAAATGCGTATCGGGGCTGCGAGCGCGTGTTCGTGTATAAAGTACGAATGCATATCGAGGATCGAACGCGATCGAGAAATATATATCGGTGAAAAGTTTGCGCGAAGGGAGATTTGTCGACATTTGCCTTGCTCTCTCGGCGCCTCTCCGGAGATACCGAATCGTCGATTCGTCGTTGATCGACAAAGAGAACGATTGCGTGTATTTCTATATATATATATATAGAGAGAGAGAGAGAGAGAGAGAAAGACGTACATAGAAGAGCATTGCTGTATCATTAATCGAACGGTGACTTGGCGCAATTGGATCGTACCAGCCCTCCTTCTTCGAAGCCCTCGCCTCTCTTACCTCCGGATCTCCTCTCACGAAATTCCACTGTGCAGTGACGCATGACACGTGCACAACGCGCACCAAAGATTTGCATATTTGAAAGTAAGAGTCCTTAGTCTCAAAGCGGAGCGAGAGTCGTGGCCGGTATACGGCAAATAAAATCTGTTTATGCACATCGCGCGCCCCGTTAAGCTCTCTCTCTCTCTCTCTCTCTTTATCTCTATCTCTCACTCGAAACGAGACGAAAAAGAAAAATATATATACGTCAACGGTACAAAGAAGCGAGGAATGCTGCGATTCCTTACGAGGAGTTCCGGAAATGTCTCGAGAAACTTTCCATATTCACGAATTAACTCGATTTTAGTGGAATCCTTTCTTGAGTACAATTTCCTCCAGGTAATAAATTCTTGATTATTTGGAACGAGAAACTGTGTTTCTTCGAGACATAAAGAAGGAGGGAGGATCGTCTCGACGGCGACTAAACTGCGCATACCGAAAGGATCCAAGAGCAAGTTTCTACGAGAATATAATATATATATATATATATCCGAAAGGACTTTGGATCAAAGGTAACACGAGAGGGCCACCAACATCGTAGGCTCGTATCCGGTTTCGAATTTGTCCAAAGTACATGCGCCCTCGCAGACACACACGCGCTAAGCGCGAGGCGAGAGAGGACACGATTCTCGTGCGAAGAGCATCTTCGTTCTTCGATCCTCGCGGAGACATTATTTCCTCGACGAATAGAAGAAAAAAAAAAGCTTGAGAAACGGGCGCGTATGTACCCGGTGATTTTCAGGATGAAATATTATCCACTTCGCGTCCGGTGTTCGCGATAATAATAACGCAATAATCGACCTTCGGGCTTCGCGGCGTTTCCATTCCGGTATCGGAGATTTATCCTCCCGGGTCGATTATAAATCGTGGAAAATGGGGAGGATGCGTATATATCGGGTACCAGAAATAGAAATCTAATCAAACGGCGAATAGCCGCGAGAAATCTCTCGGTGTGTGAAAATGGTAAATACGTTAAATACGCAGGAACGAATCCCTATGGCTTGGGAACTGAGGCAATTCGTTCGGGATAAATACTACTTTGCGCGAAGAAAGAGGAAGAGAGAAGGAGAGAGGGAGAGAGAGAGAGAGAGAGAGAGAGAAAGATGAGAGTAAGAAAGTAAGATATAGTAATGTTATACGAGGGAAGAAGGGTAGGGTTATCACGGAGCGCGGACAATTTCACGCGTGTTGAGCCCGAGCTATACGTTTTATGGCGAGGTCTCAGCTCTATCTTTCGTCTGGTGCACAACTCTATAGGATCCCCGGAGCAATTAGCATATCTTCTCACAATAAACCAAATGCTCTCATCTGGGCAACGCGTATGCGTACCCTGTATAAACACTCTTTCTCCCTCGTGTATACGTGTAGGTATAAGTGTGCGTTCCAGAAGAGAGCTTAAGGTTCTGAGAATGCGAAACGATTCGCGATGCGGCCAACGTACCCGAGAAAAAGACGATGTTTGCATCATCATAAGTATCGCACGCAGACCACAAGTACGAGAGTTTGTATATTAACGGACGGTTATATTCGGGCTGGATATGTGCGAAAGGTATGCAAAGAAGTCAGTCACTCCGAGCGAGAATTTTTATCGTTGATAACAAATCTCTCGAATTGCAATTGATTTAAAATTAGAAATAAAAATTGTTTGATTTTTTAACGACAATTATTTAAATTTGTAAATAACAAATATTTCGAAATTTCACGCGATTTTGTGATTTTTTGTTTTGTTTTCGAAGGAAAGGAAATAATTGAAACAAGTTACGAAATTTATTCAAAGGATGATGATTATATTCTCGGTGCATCTTCGGTTCTACAGCCAATAGAAAAATAATCATTGATTTTGTGACATGCGTTTATACACGAGGTACGAATCAACAAAGACGAAAATCCCGATGCGCAGACGCGAAGCCCGAAAGTATAAATAATTAGAGAGGCCACCTGTTGGACCATGTTTGGCCATTCAGGTGAGACACGTGGTGTCACGTGTGCGGCTACGAACCGTTACAAACTCCCTGGTGAATTGTATGCAGAGAACGAGAGAGAGAGAGAGAGAGAGAGAGAGAGAGAGAGAGAGAGAGAGAGAGGAGAACGGGCGTTCGCCCGTCTCGATTGTCTTTTCGTATCGTGTAGCCCTTTTGATCACACTTGGCTTGCATCGATCGCTCGTGCACGTGATTTTTCGCCACATCGACATCGACAATCGAACTTTTGTGTAATCGTTTTTTTGTTCCTCCTTCTCTCAAATTTGTTTTCATTCCTCGCGACTAGACCGCGGTCTTTTCTCTCGCGACCTTTCTTTTTTTCTCCCCGAGACACGTTTCCAATCGTTTTCTCGCGTCTCTTGCGTCACGTCTCGTTTTTCCATGCACGTTCGTAAAAAAACGACAAAAAGTAACGTGGCATATCAATAGCTTTTTTTTTTATTATTGTATTATTCTTTTGGTTTTATTTCCATCGAACAGTTCCAATCGAGAATAGAGCCTTTTTCTGTTTCTAGGCACGTGCCCGAAGATTTACCGGTACCATTTGCTACGACATGACGCATTTGTTTGGTTTCAGTGAAATTTATTTAAATCCCGATGAAAAAACAACAACAACATAAAACAGAAATAAAAAAGAATTACGAAAAATAAACATTAATTTGCGTTCTCGCTGTTGATTCACGCTTCCCACTCGCCAGAGGATGACTTATATCCGCAGTTCGCTCGCAGGAATGTAGAGTATATTAGCTCGGTACATACGATGCACTATAAATGTACGCACGAGCGAACGATAGTGCCTCACGCAAACTTTCTGCTCGCAGGTATTCCCCGGTAATATAATTTTTTCTTCCCCGTCCCGAGAGCCGAGATAAGAAGATAAGAACGACGTTTGTGACAAATCGAGGCCTGCGATGCATCACAGGAGAAATATTAAACGTCATTTTTGCTAGCAAGATTTTTCGCTGTCTCTTAGCAAAATATCAGGAAAGAAGAAGAAGCGAGCGAGAGAGAGAGAGAGAGAGAGAGAGAGAGAGAGAGAGAGAGAGAAAATCCAACACGCCGGATATCTATCGGTGACTAACGCCTTCCAATATTTCTAGCGTTCTACTCTCGGAGCACTCACGCTCGCCAACACCCCACTTTGCCTGTAATTAATGCCACTTAAACGGATACGTTAATCATACGTGTGTGTGTGTGTATGTGTGTACAAATATTGCACACACGCTCATCAACCTCCCCAGATAATTTCTACGAAAAGTCGTCGCGATGCGGCTCGAAAGCTCGCGCGCATGCGAGGGACGTCCCGGATCTCGCATAGCGAGAGAGAGAGCGAGTGAATGAACGTAATTCACGAACTCAATGACGAGAGGAGTGGAATTCCCCCGAGTTACCCAAAGCGCGCGAGTACTTACTACAAAAGTTCGCTCTGGGAGACGCGAAAAAAAATTGTCTCGCCAAAGTGCGTTAGTCTAGACCGAATAATCTCGAAGACTAATTGAAACACGTGTGCCATGCAGCCTTCGTCGCACGAATATTTCGTGTTTTCTTTCCTTCGATTTATGAACAATCGATTATAAAAAAAATTATTCAATTTAACAATAAAAAATTAATCGTTGAAGTTTATATAATTATTGATAAATTAATCAAATATTCATCGAGTAATTATTAAGAAATATCGAATGAACGATCGTTATAATTCGATTCGACGATGAGAATCAAAATTGAAGTTACGCTGATTCGTTAATAAATTCTTTGAAAAAACCTTCGTTTTAAACGTAGGGGAGAGCGGGGTAATGGGAGCTAGCGCAAAAAAGTCCTTAAAAACGTGTTTCGAAATAAATCAAATGCCTTCTTTAAAAGCCGCTGCAGTGCCACGAGTATAGCGGCGACAACCACAAACATATTTTGCCTCCTCCCGTTATAAGAACAATATTTTTCTCACAATTAAAGTAAGTATCTAAAGTTTTCTTATTTCATTTTTTTTCGAGTTCATTCGGTAGCTTAGTTCGTGTATTTTGGTTTGTAAGTATAACAAATAGGTCGCAACATAATTTGTTTATATTATTATGTTCAATTCAAAATGCTTCTCTTCGGCATAATGAGAGCCAGATGGATTCCCCTTGTATCGAGTCCACGGCCATTAATCGAGAAGCCCACAAAGACCACCAAAACTAAACAACATTCAGAAATCCCGACCGGTATTCCCATGAAAGATGTTTTTGAAGAAAAAAAAAGAAGAGACGAGACAATAAAGAAAACAAAGAACATTTACGCGTTAAAAAATCTATATTTGGGTTGATTATATGTTCGTTAGTTTTTTATATGTTAAACGTATTCATATTAAATAGTTTATGTTTATTATTACTAATATTGACCTAAAAACTTATTAAACTTGTCAAATTTAAATTCCCAAAGACACATTTTTTTAAATTAAATTTTTCACTACCTTAAACAATCATTAGTAAGTTTCTATTTCATAAAAATGAAATTTTATCGACCAAAATACTCATTAATAGTGAAAACAATAAATAATTACTAAAACAAAGTACTTTTTTCAACTTTTCCTTACATGCTTCCAATTCCCCCATTCTCCCCTAACTCGTAAAATAATAATCGTTCGACGAAACGTTTCGAGCTTCGAATCCGGATGAGAAAGCGTGGGTACAGCGATTTCTGATTCTCCCGCCACCTATCCTAGGTACTCGGGATCTTCTCGCGTCTTTACCGCTGACCGGAGAGCTTATTCCTCGAGCCCGCGCATTTACTCGGCTAACTTACTGCTCTTTCGATTTCACCGACTCTCATATTCGATGTAATATCGCAAAATCGTATGCTCGCTATGCAGTCTCGTGTGTGTCTTATCTGACTTTTTCTCTTCCACATGTGCGCAAGCGCGAGAGTCACCGTAAAATCTCGCGGTCTCGTGGTGTACCTACTTGCACTTTGCGGACTCTCTCGAAATGACGACGATTCGCATGCGGCACTAAGTGGCCACGGAGAGGCTTACTCTCTCGCGCGCGTTGCCTAGCAGCGCAAGCGCTCTTCAATATAGATTCGTTTCGCATTCGAGTTCATAAATTCATGTACTCGGAACAATTACCATAATTGCCAAGGCATCGCGCCCCGTGCGCGGCAACGGCGGCGGCAGCAGAGGCGTCTCTTCGCCCGGTCGAGAAGCGACTCTCTCGTGCTCCGAGAGATTCTCGAATGAAATTGCGGCAATAGGAAGCTACATGGAATGTCAAGGTTCTCGTTGCCTCGCCACGTGTTACCGCCGCGATATCCCGAGCGAAATATTCCCCCACCTCCACTTGAAGAATTATGTCCATCATGCATATCAACACACACACACACACACACATATATATATATAAATACATGTATAAACATATAAATGTGACGGTTTTCTTACGCCGCAAGATTGCTCGAGTTTTCCAGCTCTATCGTCCCCGGTCTGAAGATAATCGCGTGAAAACGCGCGAAACTCGTCGTCTCGACGAGTTTAAATAATGCATGAATAATTTTATTTATGGATCTCTTGGTTGTCGTTCTTTGTTTTTTCGTCGGGAGAGCGAAGACGGAGGAAGGGAGAGAGAGAGAGAGAGAGAGGGAAAAGACGGAAACGTTGACGGCTCGAATGGGGATCAGTCAACGCGAAGCGCGAACCACTCGTTGATGGGATCACCGTGGGCTTTGATTAAAAATCCCCGAGACGCGCGACAGCGCCGTGCACTGTTGCAGATATGAGAGAGTCGGAGCCGACGGCTTCTCGCGCCCCCGTAATGATGACAAATGACTGCGTTAATCACGTGACTGTGGAGGCGACTCGTTCGCGAGATCAGCTCGCCGTATGTAAAAGCTTTCGGCCCCTTGGGACACGGTTGAGCGAGGAGGACCCACGTGTGTTAAAGCTGACAAGTCGAGAAGTAATGAAAAACAGTTGTTTCTTTTTTCAGTACAACGTTTAATTTTGAAGAAAAGAAAAAGAAGGCTCGAAACGACTTCGAAACGAGTGTTTAAGAAAACGTATACGAGTCGTTTCGAATAGCCTTGAAATCCTGATCTTGAATTCTCCGGAAGATTCCCACAATTTCCGGAATGTCCGCGAGAAACCGGACTCTTCCCCGTGGCTCTCTCACCTCTAATTACGCGCTCGTCGTTTTCCGGCTTTTGTCTCGAGAATGCAACACGTACAATTACGCAATTACCGTCACAACGTCCCGACACGTCCGTGGGTCAACGAGGTCAAGCTCTTCGCGCGACCTCTATCGACTACGATCGAACGGCCACTTTTGCCGGGACACGTACGAAAGATCGTGGTCTTTGACGATTACGAGTCCTGGGGAATCAAAGGCGAGAAAGAAAAATGCATTGCTTAATTCAAGGGTTGAATGGGACTTTGAATACCGTGAAAAAATTGAAAAAAATAAATAAATAACATGAAAAATCGAGGTGTGGCAGTGATCGATTCGTCGGGTGAAATGATCGACGGGTGAAAAAGCCCGAAGGTCAATGAATATTACTGACCATTTTTCGTCCAACAATGTCAGGCTTCACGAATGAGAGAGTAGGGGAGAGAAAGAGTGAGAGAGAGAGAGGGGGTCAGCGACCTTCCGGGGAGGTCGTGACACTTTGACCTCTTCGAGTTTGGCTCCGGGCTCTCTTCATTGTGCTCATCGCGTCCCTCGCGATCGAGGGAGAGCCCGCACTCGCAGGGTGAACTCAGGCTGTTGAGCCTTGAATCCAATGCATGCCATTCGCAACTTTGATGTACGCATCGTGCATTCATAAAAGAGAAAGAGAGAGGGAGAGAGAGAGAGAGAGAGAGAGAGAGAGAGAGAGACAAGTGTATGCGTAAAAGAAAGTCGAAGTGCGTCGAAGAGGGCGCGTCGAGTTCTCGACGCTGCGTCCGTGACATTGCCATTGTCTGGTGTTCGGCTCGAGGAAATGGCGACGGTGCACAAGAGTCCTAATGCCCCGTGGGCCGAGAGAAAAGATGGGAGATGATCGCACCGAGCGAGAATCAAAGACCTTCTTCATCGTGGCTCGCTCTTAGCTTCTCGCACCACGACGCCCATCTCCTTTTCCTCAACACCCCCTATCGAGTTCCCTCGTGGAATTAGATATACGTATAAATTTCTATGAGAAAGGTCGAAGACACGTACCTATAACGTCGTTCCAAGAGTAAAATATCGTCGAGGCAACAATATATTCGGGCAAAAGTTCCATAATTCACATTCGACGCTCGATGGGAAGGACCAACGAACTCCTACGTTGATTTCACTTCTAGATCCCCTTCGCAATAAGGTCGAAGCGTCGTTATGCACCTTCATTATCATTCCTCCCCGTTCGTCTCGTTTCGTACACAGGTAGAAACTCACGTGCAGCGAAACGATCGTAGGTGGGATCGGTAACGAGAGAGGTGAGTGCTTGCATGTACGTAGCACACACCGAGAGATTATCGTAGACTCATCGTATGAAGATGTCACGGTTTGACGGGGCCGACAATGGAGTATAAATTACTGGTGGCACAAGTGCACGGGGTGTATCGTCGTTTGGCATCTGAATTTCTCTCTCTCGCGCTCTTTCTCTCCCTTTCTCGAATCTCTTCGAGACTCTTTCGTCTCTCTCGATCCGGAGAAGGAGAGAGAGACAGAGAGAGAGAGAGCGAGACGAGCAAAGAGGGAAGAGGACGTGGTAGAGTTGAAGGTGGAGGAGGACACCAAAGTCGAGATCGAAGGAGACGATCGGTTCGCCACGGGACTAGCCGAGAGCGAGAGAAAGACAGAGAGAGAGAGAGAGAGAGAGAGAGGAAGAAAGGGAGAGCTATAAAGAGGGTAAAAGGAAAAGCACGAGATGCACGAGGACGACGCCGAAGAAGAGGGCGACCGAGAGGGCTCGGAGCTAGGGCGAAAACCAAGAGACGACGCGACCTTCGTTCTCCGAGGATCGCCGATAGCAGATATTTTTTTTATACCTTCTTCTTCGTTTTTTCGCTCTCTCTCTCTTCGTCCTCCACTTGCGTGTATACCTTCTGCAAGAGCACCAGGGAGAGGAAAAGGACGCGAGACGAGGGCAGAGGGGAGATTCTCGGTGGAGCGAACGCCGCGGGATTCCTGGAACGCCTACGGGGCACTTGACCTCTTCTTCCCTGCTCTTTTACTCCCTCTTGCTCTCGACACGGTCGTGCATGCCGCAAAGTCGTGCCCGCGAGAAGGGCACACCACCAGGACCTAGAAGAGTTTCTTCCAGGCTCTCACATATACGATAATCGACCTTCGTGGCGACCTTAGGCGACCAACGAACGAGAGGAAACGGGGTAAAGAAGAAGGTAGGAGGGGAAAGGAGGCTTTACTTCCTTCCTTTATTTTTTATTATTCAATGTTTCTTCTTCTCCTTCCTCCTTCTCCGTGCCTAAGAGGGATACGAGCTTTCGTTCATTTTGTATCAACCAATCCCTCTCGTATCCGACTCGACCCGACTCTAGGAACTTTATTCTAGTTCTTTCCACCGATCGTTCGACGAGATAAAGCCTATAACTCTTTTCGTATACGATTACCAACGAGATCTCAAAGTCGTTCATCATAACGAACAATAACGTTTTCTATTAACCAAAATTAATCAACGTTGCGTTGTAAAAAAGAAAAAACGTGTGCTCTTCATGGTATTTCCAGTGGTTCATATCTGATTCTAAAAGATATTACAGCGCGCGAATCTTGCATCGACCGAAAAAGGCGAAGAGACAGGTGGGACGCGACCAACAAAAAATTGGGGATAAAGGAAAGAAGTGTTTTCGCTCGCTCTTGTCGCGGTTCCATGTAAATCGGGGGAACGCGAATATGTTCGAAGACTTGAAAACAAACAAAAAATGGTTTCCTATGGATATAGAGCGCGTAGCTAAGTACGAACCGGCGAAACGTCTTTTTGATCTTTTTTGTTTGTTTTGCAAATCGTATATACGAGCTCGCCACAGCGTGGGCCGTCCCGATGTCGCAACTTGATCTCGCGCAAAGCGTCCTTTCGTCCCACCGACTCGAAGAACAAAAAATACCCCCGGACCCCCTCCACGATTCTCGTCAACGTTCGGACATCGCAATTAATTAACGCGCATTACATAAAGCTTCTCCCAATCTGCATAATTGAAGCGAGCCTCGTTGGATGCTACCCGAGTGCATTCATCATTTGGACGGAATCACGAAGATTACACTATACACATTTATACGTGTATTCTTGACAGATATATGTATAGTTCCGAGGTGGTAGTAGTATAAGCGTTGTATAGCCCTCGAGGTATTTTAATTGCCCCGGCTTGCTGGAAGGATAAACTTTGCAAAGGTGGCCCTTCTCCCTGGAATATGAGAGCCCCTTAATGCGGGCTACGTCCTCTATATATCTCTCTCCTTCTAAAGAAAAATAATCTTTAAGATCGAATTAGTCAAACTAGAGGGAGATAGAATTTTGTTAGTCTGTCCCCAGAAACGAAACAAAAATCAAATTTTTGTTCTCGTTTTTTTCTTCTAAATCTCTTATTTTCCAATCAAATGTTTTTCGATCAATTTAATCTTTCTCTCTTACCTCCCTACTTCTCGACATTACGTTCATTTTCGCGACAGCCATCGGAATGTATAATGCGATTACGGTAATGTGTGCGCGCGCGCGCGCCGATTTCGAAACAATATGAGAAACTCGAAAGAAAGTCGAGCGATATGCTAAAGTTGCGCAGCACGGGACAAAGTGCACAACGTGAGCGCAAGGCGGGCGAACGTGTGCAAGGAAATGAATTTCCCATGTTACTCTCGTAGCGCGTGTATGGTACGTGTATGTGTGTGTGTGTGTGTTCGTTCGCGAAAGAGTCCTCGATGGAACGGGCGGCACGTTTGTCATGCTCGATAGTCTCTCGCGATCGAACTAGTCGATTTTAACTCAATCTTATACCGCGCCGGTCGCGCGAGTGCTACCAGAGCACATGTCTGCGGCTACGAACTCTTTAGACACTCTCGGTACAATGCGTGTGTATACATACATATATATATATCACGACGTGATTGCACAATTCTATCGACTGTATATAAGCTCGCGGACACTTCTATACTTCGAGGCTCTCGAGTTCGCTCTGCGCGCGTTTGTGGCGGCGCATTGCATAAGAAAACGATTGCAAATGTATCACGTCTTTCTCTCTCTCTCTCTCTCCCTCTCGATCTTTCTCCGTTTCTTTCTGTCTTTCGTTCTCTGTTCACAGAGCAAAGCCATAGTTGGGCTCGACCGAACGATTGTGACTTTGTGAGAGACTCCTGAGGCTCCATAGGAAAGCGAGACTATTATACCGCGCTGTACTACTATATTATATTACCGCACGTGATGTATAGCAGGTCGATCCCCGACTCTCTCACGTTTATAATCATTATTGCGTCATTTCACAATATATTACGATTTGTAGCGATAACGTGAAGGAATTCGGACGATGTTACACGTTCGATGAAATGGAAAGGCGCGTTTTAAAGTAAACTATTTTTAAGACGGGAAACATTGTAACGTGCGTGAAAAGATTATTATTATTTTTGAGAATTATTTTGAAAAATAAATATATTTGTTTTATAAATTGTTGCGAGTATTTGAACGTCGTGATCCATCCCTTGCTAGGAAGAACGCAGCCTCTCGTGCCTCGCGGTCTTTCGGTTAGATAACGATTTAATTATCGCATCGGGAAGATCCAACATATGGTGGGATGACCTTCGCGAGGTCACGGTGAGGTAACTCACGGGTGAACTACCCGAAGGTCAATGACGCCCACCAGTCTCATCTTTTCTCTTTTATAGCGTCCCTTCTTCTTCTTCTTCTTCTTCTTCTTCTTCTTCTTCTTCTTCTTCTCTTGCTTCTTATTTTTCATCGTCTATTTCCACTTCGTCTTCTTCTTGTTCGTTCCACGAGGGTGCAGAGGGTACAGACAAAGATCGAAAAAGAGCCACGGGAAGGGACTCTGTTACGTTATTAATTAGTGTCGCCGACAAGAGCCGCGAGACCCTTTCTCGTGAGCGAAAAGACGACGAGAATACGAGAGAGGGAGGGAGAGAAAGAGAGTGAGAGAGAGAAAGTCCTTTCGCACAAACGTATTTACGATGGAACGAAAGGGTTCGCGAATGGAATAACAAGAATAAAAAGATTCGTTTCTAGAACTTATTTTCCCGATGAATATGAAGGGAAAAAAAGTAAAGAGGAGAACGCTGAGCCTCGACGAGGAATTCTCGGGAAAACCGCAGAAGGGATTTCTTCGAGCCGGCAGAGCGTTTCCTCCTCTCTACGCCGGGGCTCTCTCGGCAATGAGTTGCATTTCCGCTCATGCATGTCGGTACCGCGAGAGGTCTCTCTCTCGACGCGAGTCCAGCCGTAGCAACTAAAAGCTTCCTCACTCCTTCTTCTTCCCGATGCCACGGCCTCCCGGTACTCCGGGCTTCGCAGCTTTTCCCCGAAGAACAAGATCCTCGACGACTGATTTCCTTCACGGAACTCTGTGTCGCCCTCTATGATGCTCGATCGCCGCCCGAGCACTTAATCCCCGACCGTGGAAATGTACACACCAGGCGTTAAACCGCACCGCGGCATCGTTCCTATCTCGTCTCGTCAATAAAATCGTTTCATTACACTCAGCACGCGATATGTTTCTCGCTCCCTTTCTCTCTCTCTCTCTCTCTCTCTCTCTCTCTCTCTCTCTATTTCTCTCTCTCCCTCTCTCGTATGCAGATCACGATATATTGTGAGTATAAGTGGATTAATGTTGACTACAGAGTGTTCCTTTAACAAGTTTCATCGAAACGACTCTATCACGGCGTAGCGAATCGCCGGTATAAAACATATAACACAATCGTTTTCCAACGAATTTCGTACCGATCCGTTAATTACCGAATATCAAGTTTTTCTTTCGCCGTCAAGAAGCTAAATATGATCCTAGATAAATTCATCATAGGCAATAATCGCAATAATTAATTAAACCAGATTTTCTACGATAATCCAATTTTTCTACAAAGTAACGATTTCTAAAAAAAAAATCATTTCCCCATTAAATTTTATTATTCGTGATATGAATATTAAAAACAAAAATAATAATGGTTCATTTCGCGATAGACAAGCTGCTGGTCGTCCAGCCGGCGCGACTCTGGAACCTCGAGGCGCCGCGGAGATCCGCAAACTCCTCCTTGGTCTCGCGTATCGACCGAGAGGATAGCAGCTTGGCGAAGAGGGCGTGATGCAAAAAGTTGGAAGTGCGCGAGAGGAGAGCAGAGCGAAAGAATAACGAGAAACAAAGCTCCCTATATAACGTATATATATATATATACGTATACACATGCCTAACCATATAAATATATAGAGGTGTATATGCATTGCAATATGGGCCTAGGCCTCTTCGCCGCTGTTCATATCTCGCGTCAAAGCCGCACCTACGGAGCGCCGTTGCGGCAAAACGCGAGAGAGCGCGCGCGTTCTGCATCGTTATATTGTCGGTGGGGCCTTTAATTATTGCGCCGATTAATTATGCCGGAACGGTGCGATATACAACGCGAGTGCACCCTCTCCTCTCTCTCTCTCTCTCTCTCTCTCTCCCTCACCCCTGCCGCTTATTAATAGGAGGGCAGATTGTGTACCGCCAACGATCTTTATGTGTACTTTGTTCTTCGTAATCCTCAAGGTACATACGCGTGTATATATGATGAATAAAAAAAAACAAAAACTCTCGTAATCGTTCGTACTATCAGAATAAATAAAACACGAGCTATTATTACAACGTCTCGTCTATTGTCCCCCTCCCCTCAGTGCTATTGCTATCGCCATCTCGCGATGCTCGATACGAACGAAATTCAGCAACAATATGAGACTAACGAAGGGACGATCTTGGCGCTCGATGTTACGGTGCCATCTGCGATGATACGAATACGCATTCACCCGAGAATTACATCTCGTCGACATCTCTCGCTCTCATTCTCGTACTATTTTTCCTTCGATCTAAAACGAGTATCTGGGAAAAGATGCGAGATTCAACGTGTTAACGACCATTACGGACACGAAGTGATATAAAGTCGAGTGGTTAGTTTAGCGAAAAGACACACGATGAACTATTTTTGCGTTATCTACATAAGCGCAGCGTATAATCATCATCTATGAATCATACGGGTCTTAGGGGTTTGAAAAAAAACACCACATGTTAGCGATTGGTCGAGGGAAGGAGAGAAAGAGAGAGAGAGAGAGAGAGAGAGACAGATCCCAATTCGCGCAGCTGTCTCGCATTGTCCATGTGATTCTCGTTTGAGTGTCTTATATATCGTACGATATTACACGTGATCGATATACATGTGTACGTTCACGGGAGGCTCGATATGTATATCTGTGTATATATGTTTTCTTGCACAATGCACTCTCCGCAGTTGGATTTTATCGTGAGCGATCGAGAGAGAGAGAGAGAGAGAGAAACGCGGTGGTTGCCGCCCATCACGACACAGTTAACTGAGAGAGGTTGCTCCACTAACATTTACGGATAGTTGACTGTCTCTCTCTCTCGTTGTCGTCGCATTGTCGTTCTCCTATGTCAAACGTTCTACTGGAGAGCGGTTAGACGCAACGTTGCAAGGAAAAAAATAGTCGCAATAACAGAGGGGCAGGACCGGGGCAAAGGCGGCCATGGGACAGGAACGTCATGATACGCGTATATCTATATACGTCGTGACATGCATAATACCCCTAGTCTCACCCGCACAACGATCCACGGAGTCACGGAGTCATATATACAAGTATTGTAGACGATAGTGGGGGAGAAACTTTGACGATGGACCGTTCGCACGGAAAAAGGGCCTTGTGTGTGAGGCAGGAGGGAGGAAGAATTTTTCTTCTCAGAAATGATTTCGAAAAGGCTTATTTTTATCGTACATTTCTCGCACATCACGGAAATCATGGGCATTCATGCGATAGTTCGAAATTAATGGGCGAAATCTGGAAAAAACTATGATATTTCACGTTTTTGGGACTTTTTACCTGTAAATTATTATGCGAGATGAAAACGACCGTGATATTCGTGATCAACGAGAAATTTGCGATTTTTTAAGTGCTTTAGAAAATTGGTTTAAAAGGAATGAAAGTTGACAAAATTTTGGAATATTTCAAAAAAGCGAAAAAAAAAAGATTTTCTCTCCAAAATGATTTTAAAAAGATATATTTCTATCGAAAATCGCCCGTACAATGTGAAAATCGTAGTCGTTTCTTCGATAGCTCGAAATTAATAGCCTAAAACTTGAGAAAACGTCGAAATTTCACGTTTTTTCGACGTTTCACCTATTAATTCTTATAAAATAGAGAAATTACCGATCGACATAAGCTATCAAAAATGATTGAAAGAACGTATTCGAAATAGAAAAGAAACATCTAATTTTTTTGTTCGTGGCAAAAGTTTGAAAATTGTTTTTTTTTTCGAGCCCAAGGGTACCCTTCTGATTTAAAGACCTTGTTTGAGAGAAAGCTTGCTTTATTCAAAGTCGTGAATGATCCGCCGCTAAGCAGTATGACGAGATGGGCATTTCTTATACCGATATATGATCCATTCACTCATGAATATCTTGCCTCTCGGCCCGATAGCAAAATATAATACGTATTAATTACGTATTCCTCCATGACGTTACGTCTTCCTCCATGAAGTCCGTGTGTATGGTTCTTGTTTGTTTCATCCTACAATCTGTTTTTACGAGCAAAAATTTACAACGTTCAATAAGTAAACGAATTTACATTACTGTGGTCGAGGAGATTAAACGAAAAATTGATCAGTATTCTCGTTGGGTGTTTTTTTTCACTCGCGAGAAGTCAATTGAAGCGAGCGTAGTAAATTGGAGATGCGCGTATGTGTTTTCCTCTAGCTCTTTTGTACGAGACATTAAACGAAGTTCAAGGTGCAGACGATCTTTTTAAAGACGAGGTTTATTTTTGTTTTTTTTCATCGTCGATGTAACTTTTTCGCATGATTGCGCCTTGGGAGAAGAGTTTGCATAACAAATTCTTAACACTCGTGTGGCACATAGTCCGGACAAGAATGCGAGAAGATTTAACGAGAGATCTTACGAACGAATAGCGGAAATAACCGAGAGATACCTTCATGGACGAATTCGCATTATATTCGTCATAATTCACCGCGCGTCGCTGGACCGCTTAACAACGTTGTGGCGTTTTCCTTCCCAATCTAAATGACTCTGTCACGTTCCGTTGATATAACTCCGGGTATTTGACGCCTGTTAAAGGACGCTGTCTCTTGTCTCTAACTGCGTCGTAAAGGCTTCCGGGCTTGTCGAGCTTTCGCTCATTTATTCAGGACTACGAAGGCCAAACGTCTTTTTTTCTTTCTGCCGCGCGTTAAAAAAATATTGAAAAATGTCATTCACCGCTTTATTTCCATTCCGTTGAAAATTTCAACGTCGCCGCGTGCCACATTCGCAATCGAGCTATACCGGATGCAGCGAATCGAGCGAATCAGTGTGCATTCTCTTATTGCAACTCGTGCGTTCGCCGGCAGAATTCGTCGAATAAGAAAAGAATGAAAAAGAGAAAAAATAAAAATAAAAATAAAGAAAACGGAATACATTCAGCAGCGTGAGACCGACACACCCTCGTTACGTATATATAAGTCCCATACGTGCCCATATACGATATGGACGCACACGTAGGGCTATGGAGGTTATAAGATCATTGCGATCGGGCGACGCGCCAAAGGCTTCGCGATCTTCTCGTTACAAAAGAGACAAATTGCGCATTAGGTAAATGTCAGAGACGCGAGATGCAAATCTCTCGTCTCCGAGCGTTGAAATGCGAAATGGAGTCTCGCTTCACGTGTGTGTGTGTATACGCTACGTACCTTGATTATTTATCCGGTATATTCTATTTCAATTTACTTCGATATACCGTGGCTTTCACATACGCGGAAGTCCTCGTCGAAAATGGGCCGTTCGGTCCCATTTCGCGATTATTTATTCCTATTATTCATTTGCTTTCCATTCCCTCGATTTTCGTTCGATCGAATTAAATTCGATCTCTCGTCGTTGAGTTTCCATTCGAATTACAAAATTGTCCAAAATGGCGATTGCAAAAATGACCAGCGGCAAAAAAAAAAGATCTGTATCGAAAAATGACAAGCTTTCGAAGATTATCGTCGTTACTGTCGTCGAATGGGAAATAAAGAATTAAAAATGGCGAACCTAAAGGTCTACGATTCCGAGAACGAACCGAATGGGGTTTAATGTTGCTTGACCTCTCACACCCGTTGTGCAAATATTCACGCGCGCGCGCTATCGCGGGATTATAAATGAGCACAAACTGGCCTATCCTCCGTATCTCGTCCCGCGTTGTAATTCCCAGCTTTATTTATTCTTTCGCTGCCTATTCCCTCGTAATTTAAGCTCCGATATAAGAGAACGCGTGACCGGGACATTTAGATCTCGAGAGACCACAGCGCGGGTGCAATTTGCGAGACGAGGTACATACTTCACACACACACACACATTACATGTACTAATGACGAGTTCATATATATATATATATATATATATATATATATAAGCGAATACATGTACGAAGTGTCCGAATGCATACATTTGCGTCGCTGCTGTCTCCAGCGTTTGGCTCGCGAGAACGACGCGCGGGCTCGTAATGCCGCGTGACGAGAACATTTAGATTTTGCGCTGCGACAAAAGTCTTGCGTCCCTATGTAGAAATACTAAGGCTTATATATATATAGCGCTGGTAAAATCTGGAGCCACCGCAGCTGCCGGTCGAACGGTAGCGAAGAAACATCGGGGACGCATCCGAAACGATCGAGAGGGTGCGAGAGAAGACGAAAATGCAGTTGCCAATTGCCTCGACACAGACATGCAGACATATATAGAGATATGTATATATAGGTAACTCGAAGTACATCGAGCAAACGTGTGTGCCAGTTAAAGTCGAGAGAAATATTAGTTTGGAAGATGCCGAGAGGCGCACGGTGAGTGGGATACTCGATAATGGCGGACTGGCTCGCGCGGTTTTACAACCGGATAGAAATAATTAGATGGCTTCTCGTTTATTCTCGCGATCAACCCGAAGATCCTAATTGACTTCGCGCCGGGAACTTTATAGTGTCTATAAATGCGGGAGTATCGCGAGGACGGGATCGATGGTGAAGAAAAAATAAGTTTTAAAAAGAAAAAGAAAACGAAGAGGATCGAAAGGAGAGACCGGCTCGAGGAAAAATGTTACGTGGGTCGATCGAGACATCGCTTTTCCTTTTTTTTTTCGCTACGTTTTTTTTCCTGTTCACTTTTTATTTCATTCGTGGCTTAAATTAAATCCAACCGGGAAATTCTCAGTGGCATTCCTTCTCGTGGTCCCGGCAATCTGTGCGGGTTAGTAAAATTAATTGTTATGCGCGTGCGCGTTTAGAAGCTTGCTTTCTCTCTCTCCCTCTCGTCTTATGCAATTCAGGCTCGCGCGGTGTACGGGGAGTATGCGAATTGAGAGTTCTGTAATGACGAGACGACTAATGCAAGGAGTCCGTGAGCGTAAATAACGAATATTAAACTGTACCGTGCCCAGCGGTTTAGAGAACCTTCTGTGAGTAAATTTCCATACATTCCGGCATTATGAATTTTACTTATTCACAATATTAGCCAATAATTTGTTTTCCCAATTTAACATTCAATCGATCCGATTATTATTAATTTGAATAATTTTTAATAAATATTTTTAAAAAACATGTATTTTTTGCAATTCTGCAGCTGGGACAATTAAAACAAGACACTACGTACATAAAGATAGATTCTAGCTTTATGGATTTTATTTATAGGATATTACCGATCGATAATTAATTTGAACATTTTTTAATAAATAATAAGAAAAACAAGTGTTCCTAAAAATAGAACACCCTGTACATAACGTTACAGAACGATTCTACGATGTACTTTCATGCCTAATGCCACTTCGGAAAAACGATCAAAGAACGGATTCGGCAAACAAAAGAATGGTTTTCACGTAGTGTGTGCCCGCACCGACGAAAGTCTCTCGCTCACACGTGCTCGTGCATTCGCTATGTGTGTAAAACCGTGTACTACAGCCGGACCGTGCTCTCTCGCGTTCTTTAAAATGGTACACAGAGAGAAAGAGAGAGAGAGAGAGAGAGGGAGGGAGAAAGAGAGAGAGAGAGAGAGAAAGAGAGAGAGGTTCTTCGCGTTGTACAACGAGGCGTACGCGTATTACCGTCGTGGAACGCCGAGAAGATGTAATCGCGCTTCTCTCTGCTCTCCTGCCTCGGTCTACCCATATACCTATATATTTTTACCTCTTTCTCCTCTATGCATATGGCTCTTGCACGCTGCCTCACCTTTCCTTCGCTACTAAACCCCCTCCGGGCCCATTCTCGTTCTATGCTCTTTCTCTCCCTACAATTAGCGTAATTAATGAGAGGTGCTCTTGCGAAGAAGTGAATAGCGCGGTCTCGAATTAAAATCTCGGCATTCTGTAGTACCTTTTAACGTATATACCTATAAGCACACCGTGTATATCTATATCGCGTGTGTGAACAGTATATATTCCGTATGAGAGAGTGGATTTGAAAAACCAAACAAGAAAAAAACAAAAGAAAAGAAACGTATTTGTGCACCACTAAACGTTTCGAGAGACTCTAACCTCTCGAGGCCTTTATTCGGTATAATGTTAGCGAACGTATCGTAGCGCTCGCACTAAACGGTGTATATACGTGCAACGTGTCGTACAGGCGAATAGGCAAAACGCGATTACGACTGTACCACCGCCATCGCGAAACAATTTTATATTCGTCTAATTTTTGTCCGCCATATTAACCAGCGATATTACTTTTCAATTTGTTTTATTTATTATTATTTTTATTTTTATTCAACTCGTTGCTCTCGTTAAAATTATTTTATTATTACAGGGATGATTCGTTACGGCGATGCCTTTTACGAGACACAACGTCTGCGTGTGTGTGTGTTTGTGTGTGTCATTCCTAATGCGTTTCCGGGTAATTGATAGCGGCACAAATTTCTCGAAGGTCTTCTCACGAGTTTATGTTTTGCCTTATGGAAAATTTCTATCTTCGTTTATTCAATATATTTCTTTTTATTCTCTCTATCTTTCTCGTTCTCGTATCAACTGTATAATATATATATATATATACACAATATATAATGTATATAAAGCATACAGAATCGAGGCAAAACTTCAGGATTTACGCGTTTGCGAAGATGGACCGATCGGGGCGCGATTTTTCTGCCATTCACGAGTTAACTCACGCGAGAAGCATCTCATTTGTGTGTGTATGTGTATGTATGGAGCACAGAGCTCTTGGGATACGTCGTAATTAACGTGGATACGGGTATGGGGAAAGAAACGACGAGAGAGATCGAAATAGTGGCACGGCGCCTTCAACTCTGTATACGCGAGGTTCTTGTATTATATACATATATATTTATCTTTGTACCTCTATAACGCTTGTATGGTTGTATATATAGGTATATATATGTGTATGTAAGGAGCACGAGCCCGCGGACTCGAGCGGGACAAACGCGTCTGCAAAAATGCCGATGCCATTCGAGATAGAGGTGGTGCTAGAGCGGATTCGCCACGGCGTGGTGAGCGCTCCGGCACCGCGGCGCGTCGTCGTCGTCGTCGTCGTCGTAGTCGTCGTCGTCGTCGTGGTCGTCGTCGTCGTCGTGGTCGTCGGTCGTCTCAGCTCTCTCGCGGAGCTTTATGGGCAACCGACGCTCACCGAGAGATCTCTTCCCGCGAGCGCGCGAATCTTCGCTGATGTCGGCGCGACTCAGACCTCGCGCGGTTTACTTCTCTCTCTCTCTCTCTCTCTCTCTCTCTCTCTCTCTCTCTCTCTCTCTCTTTCTCTCTCTCTGTTTCTCCATATGTATGCATTTATATACAGTGCATTATATATGTATATAGGTGGCCTACTCTTATGGTTTTCTTTCTCAACCCCTCGGATCGAGAGACGCCTGCTGCACGAAACGGATTCAAGGGCAGGTGCTACTAAATAAGCCACGTAGCGAAGCAACCAACGAACCTGCGCGCACGTTGCACCCGAGTCGTACACGTGAAGAAAGAAAGATTGTGTTCAATTCTCAGGAAAAAGATGAAGTTTTTGGGCAAATTTGTTGATTCGAGAATTTAATTAAAGCGAGGAAAGGTTGGAAATGTGAATTTGATGTTAGGTTGATTTAATTTTTCTTTTTTATGGCAATCTAGTTATTCGCCAGATGGTTCTTTCGTTACGTTAGCTTTTTGTTCTTTCATGGTGTTTTTTGTGTGTTTCGTACGACGTTCGGACGGTGACCAGATGCTGCTCGACGCATAGCAGCGCGAAAGCAAACGATACGAGGGTTCACCTGTCTCGAAGGGGATGAGGACAAGAAATCAAGCTCGCAGAGATTCTCCTCTGTGTAATTCGATAGATTCATTCGATCTTAATGACGTCCTTGGACCAGCCTCTAATATACTATAACTATAGACAGTGCCAGCTAGCCAGTCATAATGCCAAATATCCAGAAAAATCGAATCTCGACAAAATCTACGTAAAATTATAAATTTAAAAAAACGTAAGATATCGCGAAAACAAATTCACTTTGAAAAAGAAAACGGAGGCAACGAGCCGCCTTAGACAAGATAACATTCTACAATGTACATATATATATGCGCCTGTTCGATAGGGATGAGATCTGGCGAGGAATGAGAGAGAGAAAGAGTACTAACTCAGGATACACGATAGAATCTGAAAACATTCGCGAGTCGCAGATGCCCAATGGCAGATGGCCGAGAGACACACTGCGGCACAGGGTAACAGCGGTAGAGGCAGCACGAGAACATCGGGGCGAGAAGGAACGTCGGTCGCGAGGAGAAGGCGATCCTCTTCGTGGCGGACACGCGCCACTGGCCGCCTCGGGTCAGTATAATCAAGACGCCATAAACCTGCTCTCTTATTGCTTCTTGTTTTTTCAGATACAATCATTGCCCCGTGCGCGCGCGAGCTCGCTAGCTCTCTCGCTCGTCGTAAAGACCATCTTTTCAAGAGCAACGAGAGAACGAGAAAGAGGAATGATGGAACGAGGGGGGAAGTAGGGAGATCATGTGCCATTTTGTTTCGTATTGCGGCTTGAAGATTACGAGTGTCAGAGAAAGAGAGGAAGGGGGGGGGGATGAGTTATGAAAAATATCGAAACTTCGAGAACGTAGCGCGAGATTAATCAAGCGCGCGGGTCCTTTTATTCGCCAAAGAAATAAATAAAACATATTACCGTTCGTGAAACTCGACATAATTACAACGACGCAAAAAATTCGAGCTCGAAGAATCTACTAACGACAATTTTAGAAAGCAAAAAAAAAAGTCAATTTTTGTTGCGTGTATTTTCACGGTAGCTGTTCTTTCTCCAAGCGGAGAAAACTTCACGAATTTCTACCGTCGGTCGTCTCAAATTTGATGTATTAAAATGCATATAAATCATGCAAAAGGAACGTTAAATCGTTTTAACCAGCGAGAGAAAAATATTAATAGGCAGAACCAATTTCATTCATCCTTTAATTAGAATTGATCGTGACTTTAACTTGGATTTATATCCGTAGATAATCGAATGGCCATCCCGAATATTCGATCGTTTGGGACAATCAGTTTTCATCGAATCAATCTCCCGGCTCTCTTCTTAAACCCTTCGGATAAAATAATAATAATAATAATAATAATAATTGTAATAAAAAAAACAAAAACAACAATAATAATAACAATCATAAATCTTGTATCGTTATGAGTAATAATCGTTTATGGCGAGACGAAAACAAGAAGGAGTCATGCATAACGCTATAAACCTGCATGGTGTGCACACTTTTACCGGAACACGGGGAGAGTAGGTGGAAGAAGAAGCGGCTGTATAAGAAGCGTGCCCGATCGCTAGATCCCGGCAATCGATCCCCGGGCCCCGTGTTTTAACACGAGCATAACGGTTCGCATAAACTCGACCGTGAGAAAACGGTTGAGAGCTCGGTAAATCGCGGATGGCTCTTAACCATACAGCGAACTCCTTATGGATACGATGTTAAAAGAGAGGTGATGTGTTATAGCGATGGTGTGTACGTGTATTATGTTCTCTTTATACCCTGATATATACCGAGTACTACGTATGGTTATAAACATTGAGTGCTGATGTGATATATATAAGTATGTAGAAAAAGCCTCTCGCTCGCGCTCAACGTGGCTTTAGCCCAATTCGTGAGATCCGTCTCTTTCTCTCTCTCTCTCTCTCTCTCTCTCTCTCTCTCTATCTCTATCTCTCACCGTTTGGCTGTTTCGCGAGGTTATCGGTCATCGAGATGGAGGCCGTGGCGAGGCATTCATCAAGTGGCAAGTTAAGTCTGGTGCCAACTCAATTAACGACGTGCGTAAGTCTCGTCGTACTGTTGGGATAATGTTGCGCATGCTTCTGCGCGCGCGACTTTGAGACGATGAATGGCCGTGCGGCCCATATAATGTACAGTGCTTGTAAAGCTCGTATACGTATATCTTTATATATCGTGTTGTGCGTGGCAATAATTCCAAGCGCGCGAGCTCGGTTGCGGATGAAACGAGCGAACGGATGAGACGGAAACGCGAAATTTTACATCGACCGAGTAATTCCGAGACGAGCGAGATTCGAATGAGTTCGCGCTGGCGCGAAGTGAAGGGTGTGTATGTTTTTGCCCCTATCGCCGTTTGAGATTCACACCGCCGAGAAGTATCCTTCGCTTTAATGCGATAACACCGAATGCAGCAAATGTTTCATTGATACACGAGAATTTGTTTTTTCTTCTGTTTCTCGTTCGCGACGTTTCTTTTTGTTTGTTTTCGTTCATCATCGACTCGACGATTTCGTCCAAAGAAGGAATATTTAATTCTCTGCGATACGAGAACGAGAGAGAGAGAGATGACTTTGCAAGCTATAAAAAGCCTCTCGCATCTTGGCGCCAGTTAATCGTTGATGAAACGTGCGATGTGTGTGTTTGTGTTGCTGCAAATGTTCTTGCACGGGCTCTCACAGCAATTATGGGCGAGAATGGTGTAAAGGATGAGATATATGAGTCGGGATGTCTGTTGCTTCTGCATGCTCTCTCTCTCTCTCTCTCGCTCTCTCTCTCTCTCTCTCTCTCTCTCTCTCTCTCTCTCTCTCTCCTTATTCGTTTTCGCTTTTCGTTCGTATTCTCCATCGCGTACACACGCTGATGAGATGCTCGAAAGAAAGTGTTTGACGCGAAATATGCCCAACGGCAGACGCGAAGAATTAAGCTCGCGGTAACCTTGAGTAATTTCGCTCAGTCATCAATTTTTATCACGCCGTTTAATAATGTTTTGACGACGATTTTTAGTATCTTCGGCACTATTCGTTATTTCCAAGATTAGATTTTTTATGGGCCACGTAGGACCTCCAAGCGATCGCTAAGAATTATAAATAATTGAAAATGATCGTTTAACGTTATTTCGTATTATTTTCGAATCGTTCAATAAAAACTTCGCGCCAATCTTAGAATCGAGCGAAAATGACGATGTATTTTTCATCTTTTTGTCTCTGACCTCACTTCGGACCCTCCCACCAACTTGCTCTTCTTCCTCGTTGCTTTAAGAAAGTCAACGACACACAAGATCCATTTCACCGTGAGTTAAATATAGACCCGGCGCAAACGCCAACTTTATCTTTATTGAGGTTTATGCGAGAGGTTCAAACGTGGTGGCCTGACAATGCCCTCGCTCGTTCGGATCTCTCTTCGGCCGCTTTAGCTCTCGGGCTCTCACCCGAGCGCGATCTTTTACGACGCGAGATCGTTGCGCTCGTATAATACACCGACGACGACGACGACGACGACGACGACGACGACGAAGAGTCTCGCGGATCATCGTCGTCCTCGTCCTCGTCGTCTTCGTCGTCGTCTATACGAACTAACCACATATATAATGGCACGCCTTCCGCAACAAGAGAACAGATTACGATTGTTCAACATGTCGCGGACCTCGCGCATGTGCTCTTCTACGCTCGTTCCCTCGTATTATGTTTCGTTTCATACGGCGAACGGACATTTTATTTTTATCCCGAATCAGTAATATCACGCTGCATTGTATAATAACGCGCTAAATCACGCAGCGCATGCGTCTATCCCAATATCACGTAGGTAAAACGGTACGCAGTTGACTCGGCGAATAACACGGTAAAATCTTTCGTTCTATTTCGAAACGAAGCTCCATTAAACAAAATAAGCCTCGAACTCAATGAAATTTAGCCCGAATCGAAGCTAAGTCCGTAACTTAGTTCGTGCTCGAAGTAGAGTTGGATCCAACGAAGTCGGGGTCAAATGCATCGGTCAATTTCAAAGACGTAGAATTTTTTTTTTAATTTGACAATTTATGTTTTTTTTTGTTAAAAAAATGATTAGGTTTAAGCGCAAGATCGACTTGTTTTAAAAAACATATATTGTTACGAAAGTAGGGAGAAAATGGAGATTTCCTCGTCCCGGTGTTTCACAATGGCCCGGTCCCTCCCATGCGTACTTTATGTTACAAGAGAGTTGCATTTATGTGCATACGTTCCGCGTACACGCTCTACCGGGAGCCCGAGATGAAGTTTCCAAGGTGAAATATATGTTGCAGTTGGTTTTATATATATATAGAACATCTATATATATATATATATATATAGTATGTGTGTAAGCCGTGTTCAACACAGGCATGGATTTAATGCGCGGGTTATAATATAGCGGCTGAAAGGCTACTTCGATTCGCACGATCAGCACCGGTTCGCACACTTACTATCGCATTGTTCTCCCCTGTGGCCAACAACCGACGGCAATAAAAGCACAACAAATTTAGCCAATAAAACGCACGTGTTTGTTATAAATTACCGTCATCAGATCGTACATCGTCCAAACACCCGATGGTTTCGCTCCGCGTTTACATTTTTACATTTCATTTTCCTTTTTTTCTCCAATGTTTTTATTTTTTATTTTTATTTCGTGTATATATTTTTTATCTTTATTGTTATTATCTCTTACCGATTGTCTTCCTCCCCTTTTAAATCTCCGCACGCTCGGTCGGCTCGCTCTTATTAGCCGATACTCGATGAAGTCCCGTCACTTTCATCTCGTATACCTACTCGGCCACAAAACTGGCGGAGTATGCAACGTCGCGGTGTACACACGCGCCGCGCCGATGATACGAGCGAAACGCGGAGCGGCGCTGATGGCGCGCGGAGAGTTATAATTTGCTTCGCGAACGCAGTGAAATAGATTCGCTATCGAGATTATTAATCTATCGAGGATCGGGGCTTGCGAACGTTCACCGAACGATCTCGCGTCATGTACAGCCTGGACGTTTCGAGCGAAGCTCGTTGCGCGAATAGGAGTTTGGTAAGAAATAAAAATGGCAAAAAAAAAGGAGAGAAGAAAAAAACGAAAGAAATATAAAAAAAATTGAAACACGAAACAAAATGCTAACACGAGTAATCCTCTTCTGGCCTCGAACCGGCTTCTCGTACGAGACGAAGGAACGTTGGGAACAAAAAACGTGCAATATTTTTCACGTTCGATCGAGAACCGTATCAGGAATAATTGAAGCGAGGCGTATGCATGTAAATTCGTGAAACGATATTGCGCTCGGTTGGTGCAATGTGGAAATAAGTTATTTCGAGATGATGAGAGAGAGAGAGAGAGAGAGAAAGACAGGCAGAGAGAAAGAGAGTGAGAGAGCAAGAGAGTAAGGAGGGGGAGGGATGCTGACTCTCATCTAGTTGCCTGCATCATGTTCCCGTCCCCCCGTATAAAGCGTATCCACACTGAAATTCCCGACCTTGAAGACCTGAAGAGAGAGAGAGAGAGAGAGAAAGAGAGAGCCGCGTGTTTTCATGTGCGAACAGAAACGAGCTCGCGTCTCTCATCCCCGAACAGAAGACCCTAAGTGACGCGTCGAGTGACGTTTCATTAACACTCGCGCGATGCGCGTGTGTGTTCGCCGGTTATATCTTTTGCGTCGCGCGCTAGACGATACGGTCCATCCACGTATTCGCGTTTATCGTCATCTCTCTCACTCTCTCTGACTCTCTCTTCGTCTCTTTCTATACAAGTTCCACGTTGAAAAGAGGGGATGAGAATGTATGCGTATAACGAAGAAGGAATGTGTACCTATACCGCGGTAACGAGGAGAGGACGCACTCTCGATCTCTGACGGTCGCGTAGTTGACTGAACAGGGGAGAAGGACGTGCTCAATGAGTCTGGACGCGCGGTGGCCTCAAGGGGCCAATGTTCTCTCCGTCGCCACGCAGACTCGCCCGAGCCACCGATTGCACGAAAGCTACAGAGGCGCGTCTACTTTTGCAACAACGAACGGCGAGTCTCGTCGATGCCTGCGAATATTTATTTGATGATCTAAAGATTTTTACAACGAGAAACAATTAATCGATTAATATTACCGATCCGTCCTCGTAGAGAAACGATCTATCGACTAGTTGGTAGAATCGACGATCTATCGGGTCGAACGATTAATTAGTTCGAAGAACCGATCGATCGGTTGGCTCTCGGCATAACGGTTGTTTCTTTTTTCTCAACTTGGACGATATCCTTTCATATTCAAACGATCTCTCTTAGTCGATACCCGGAATACAATGTCGGATTATTTCGTATCGATAGGGACAATTCAGCATCGAAGATGGGAGTCGCGGTGGGAAAGCCTCATTGACTGTCCGACGACTGGACAGCGGGAGGCTCAATGACAGCGGGACGTGTAGTCTATCGGGACGAGTCTATTAAATCGGCAGAAACCACACGAGACGGCAATACCCAGCACCTCTTCCTCATCCTTGTCCTCAACTACCCTTCTACTTCTTTCCTCCTCCTACTCCTCCTCCTCCTCCTCCTCTTCCTTCTTCTTTTCTTCTTCTCCTTCTTGGCTATATTACCATTTCGCGTCGTAAGTTATCTCCGGTGACAGCGCATGCGCATAGAAGTGTCTTTCTTTGTGATACCTTCTGACTCGTTCTTCGCGTCGACTTCTTCTCCTCTCGACTTCTTCCCTAGTTTCTGTACCTTCAACGTTTCTCCCTGAACCGATCGTGTTCGACGCGACTATACACAACGTGTATATCTATATATATACGTCGCAACAGGCTTTCCTTACCGATAGGATAAGACTCTAGGACGGAGAAAACCTAGGTCCTACATGTTTCTCGTGTCTATGCGTCCCTATCGCCCGGTACGCGAATAGACGCCTCTATAAATGCCTCGCGCAAGGGACAAGAAGCGATAGCTGTTAATGAGAACGATGTGGGATCGATCGCGAAGCTAAACATTTTTTTGAGGATACCGATTTTATACCGAGGTCTTCAAGGCCAATTGAACGGTAATTTTATGGGTTCGAAATGAAACATTAATTAAGAGCTATCGCGCGGACTCGTGTACTGGAACAAACGGTGAATTTTCCATTCGACTCTAAATAATATGCTTTTAGACATTCCATCAGGCGAGTATTTATTTTTTTGTTCCCTATATTTTCACACCCTCATCACGAAAGACACTTGTGTCAAATTTGTTATCTCGATAAAACTATCGTACGTTTCACGTGTATAAATAATCGAAATCCTTTCTCGACCCGACGTCGTTTTTATTTTCTTAGGCAATCAAAGATCCGACGTTACTTTCCTCCAGCCTAGAAACCATCACGAGGGAATTTCCACCGGGGTTATTCTCTCGTAACACTTCAATCGTTACTCGGTTTCTCGTCGTTCACTCGCGTTTTAAGAGAGTAAGACGTATATACTCGTATCCCATAATAATATATATCTATACCTATTTAACCACCGGACTGTAAATCAAGATGGGATTTTACGTAATGGACAACCGCAGCTACATCTTAATTAGGAAAAAATAAAAATAGTCTCGCGCGAGCCCGGCAACGAGCATCCGTTTCTCCAGATCCCGGGTGGAGTTAAGGGGCGGCAGTTGCATTCTCATTAACGTCCCGCTGTGGCTCCTGAATACGCGCAAGAGTTCTCTCTCTCTCTCTCTCTCTCTCTCTCTCTCTCTCTCTTTCTCTCTCTCTCTCTCTCTATATATATATATATATATATACATCTCCCTCGTTCTTTAACTCCGAGTCTGCATGTGCATCGCTCGCGCGCAGGGAGTCCCTCTCGGAGTTCTTCTGCAGAATTTTCAGAACTTCTTCTTTACTACAGGCGGAGGGGCGCATCTCTCGACTCTTTCCCGCGACGCGGACTATTTATCTTAACCCCCATGGATTCGCGGAAGGTGCCTCGACGATCGTTACGAAGCTCTCGCTCTTGGGAGTAATTGATTCTTATAGTTACTATTCCTACATACGTACATATCTCTCTCTCTCTCTCTCTCTATATATATATATATATATATATATATATATATAGAGAGAGAGAGAGAGAGATTTTTTACGTGCATTTATATAGTCGCGTGTAAATGATACGCTCTCGGATAAATCGACTTTTGCCGTATACGATCGTTTCTCGTGCTAATTCGCTCACAAAAATCGTTCACCTGTATCGAAATGGACTTATTCGCTGTATAGCAACTGCTTCGACCAGATATAGAGCTAAATATCATCGCCAAATCTGTCATACCCACGATATTCGTGTGGAAATTAAACCGTTCGTGCCAGCGTCTAATTATCCTCGAATCGTGAATTTGTTTCGTTTCGATTGGAATTCAAACACCGAAAGGAATGAAACTAATGTTCGAAAAAACCGGTTAAAATTATATCGCATTATCGATTCAATTATCGAATAATATTTATGTTACGGGAGTATTTTTTGACTTGCGACATTCCTTGATTCATTATCGTCGGCCGAAATTTGAAGACTTTTTGTTGTCTTCACCTTTCGATACAATTAAGTCGAAAACTTGGGGAACTTTCGAAATAAATTCCCTGCGCGATCGTGAAAACGCAATCATAATCAATTCGGCAGAAATTGAATTACGAGCGAACGGACGAACAGACAGATAGACGTTACATTATTGTATATACAGAGAGATAACTATTCGCGTTTTTGATCATAAAATTATGATTACTAATAATTTTATGTTTTTTGTTTTTATTTTCACGTATTGCCCGATCTCTCCGATCAAGCACGTTCGAGTTTGAGTATACGTATAAATTATTGAAAGATATTTTATCGCGCTAAGCAGAGGAACCATTCGCGGGATTATTTCTCTCGCTGTTCATGCTCGTATACCGCATTGAACGACTCACTCCACGGGCAATGGACATGTATATGCGTATATCCGTCTCTCTCTTTCTCTCTCTCTCTCTCTCTCTCTCTCTCTCTCTCTCTCTCTCTTTATGTATATATAGAAATATATTCAGTAGGCATCATATACCCACGGTGACATAATTAATGTCTCTACATCCTCGTAATTGCAGCTGGCCCGAGTTCGCGGAAAATTGATGATCTCTAACGCGGGTGTGCGCACTCGGCTATTTTCTTTTGCAATCGCAGTAACATCGAACTATATAACGTATACGATACTATACCACTACGAGCGCCTGTTAATTGCCATACGATTTACTCCCCTATTCCGGCAGCTTTATTATCGAAGCTCTCTCTCTCTCTCTCTCTCTCGATCTTTCTCCTTTATATACCTGGTTTCTATCTCTCCTCCTTCACATCCACCTCTCGTTCGTTCGGACGGTAAATTATCATAATATCTTGAACGAAAAATTGTCCAATATAAAAATACGTCTATTTACATTAACACGTGGTGGCCGTCACCAACCCACCATCTGGTCGTGTTTATAACGAATGTTTCATAGATTCATGCGACGTTAATTGGTCAGTGATGAATATCGTTATTAATAATCTCCTTGGTAAAATCACGTTGGTTAAATAAAGAAGAAGAAACGTATATAATGGTGAAAAATGCCATCGCGTAGCTAAACTGTCGGGGTTTGAAATTTCCCACAGTTCTTGTTCCACGTACGATCGCAGTTTCGATGAGGCTTCTTTTTAATTGAAAATAGCCAACGTGCACGAAACGAGAATGCGGTTGATCGCACGTCGATCATTTTCCCCTCGTCCGTGTAATTACATAGCTCTCTCGCGTATTACGTCGACCAGAGGGCGCACGCGGTTGTACACACGTGTGTGTACATATATATATATATATATATAAATATACGCACATACGTTATAACAGAGTAGAAAGTATGTAACGAGATGTGCGTGCTAGCCGCATGAAAAATTTATCTACGGTTTGTAGATATATTCGTTTGTAGATCATATTGGACATACGTAATTTATATGTAGACCATGGAATTATATAAACACGGTAATTGCTTCTTTTTTCTCATCATCGTGAAATACGAATTTGTCTAACGTAAGTCGAACGTAATGAAAAATTCATTTTGTCAAATTGACGAATTGAGCAATTAGAGGTTAAGCCGATCTCGTAATTCCATACATTTTCTCTATTTGAAATTCGTACGATCCAGTACAAAATTGATTCTGTAATTTACATAAATTGTTTTTTTTTTTTTTTTTCTATTTTCTTTGCATTCTTCGAATTTTATCAGCGTAATTTTTAACACTGCTATTATGACACGTGGGTGGATGAAAAATTGTCAGGAATGAAGACATTACGAGATTAAATTTGATCGATAAGGAAAAAAATATCACCCCCACCCACCCCACCCGCCCGTTCTTCTTATCTCGCGATATCGGAACGAGGTCGACGACAAGACCACCACGAGAAGTTGACCGATCGAGTTGACTCTGAGGTAATCCTGTATTTTAACGAGATAAATCACTCTGGCGTACCGCGCGAGCGCGTTATATTTTTCGCACGTGCATCGAGGCGTCGTTGCGCTCGGTGAACCGACCGAGTCCCTGCGCACCGGCGAGGAGTGGGACTTTCGATTTTCTCGCGGCGAAGCAACACGCGTACCTTATAATAACCGCATATATATGCGAAGGAGATTTAAAAAGAACATAAAAGAGAAGAAAGGAAAAAAACAAGAATCGAAGAAAAAAAAAAAGCAAAAGTACAAAAAAGAAAAACCGGCGAGTCGAGATAAAGGCGACTGCACGTTACGAAGTTATGCGTGCAGCTCTCTTGCAGTCGGAGAGGCTCGGCGTTTCGACGATATAATAGAGCCGCGGTCAAGCGGGACCACTCGAGAGGCCTTCGTGGTCCATGCCATAAGCATTTTGACCTCTTCGACCCTTCGAATTTCGCATGCATTCCACCGATCGCGAACGCGGACGGAGGGAACGAACGAAAATTGCGTCACACGCGATTCTTCGCGCGCACGAGGGGGGTTAACGAATAAAAAAAAGAAAAAAATGACGAATCGCGAAAAAGATATTACGAATCTTCTCTCACCATCCCTGCAACGAGTCTCGACACTATAAATATTTGAAGCTGACACTAAGTTCAATTTTAATTACCAACCGTAAAATTTGAAATATCGCAAAAAAAAAAAACATTTATATCTCTCGTCGCAAAATCGCAAATCGATCGAAGATTTGTGATGAAAAAAAAGGTCAACGGGTTAAAAAACGAATTTGCAAAATGAACTAATTCTTTTTTAATATTTGAAAGTACATCGAAAAATGATAAAATTGTAATAAAAAAGAGATGAAATCGTTGGTCATTTTTCTAGAATTCTTTTCGCACGAATCGCTTTCTTTTAATATATATTTCGTAAAGCAAAATAGAAATTTAAATCGAGACGAAAAAAATCCCGAAATCGAAGTTAATGCCATGTTTCTTTATCGCGTCTTGATTTTTTATGCTCGGAGTGCGAGGCGACTGTCAGCGATTTGTATTACGTTAGGTCAGTGAGCAAGTAAGCGCATACGTAAGAGTTCCAAATCCAAGAGAGAGACCCGTTGTATAAAAATACAATATACGGCGCCAGCTTTGGCGCGAGACTGAATTCGCCGAAATCGAAAACCCTCTCACTCCGCACTTTCTCGCACCTTTCTCGCGAGAAAAGAAAACGAAATAAAAATAATGAAAACGAAAAGAATAAAAAAAAAAAAACAGAATACAAGTAGCCATAAAACTCTGGACGAGGGAGTGAGAGTGAGTGAAAATTTGGTTGTTCGTTTGTTTTTTTCTTTTTTCTTTTTTTCGGCGACCGATTTTTTTTTCACGCTGCTCCCGTTAAAGATTTTTTTAAATATCCTGTTATGCCACGACGATTTATTAGGACACACATCTCATCTCTCCGCGCGAGTCTCGTACGTGAGGCCATAGTACTTTCGATTGCTCGCCGAGTACTTTCGTTTCGATCCGTCATGCCCGGATGCTCCAGCACGCAAGTATATATACACACTCCACGTGTGTGTATGTGCGTGTGCGTGTGCATTTGAGTGGGACGTTTGCGTAACACTGGCAGAAGCAAAATGGTAAAAAGAAAATAAAGTACGATAAAGAGAAGAAGAAAGAAGAAGAAAAAAAGTAAGTCGAGATAAATGTGCGTACGTTCAGTACGGACACATTAAGAAATTGAATCGCTTGGTATTTACATCGGAAATAATGAAATTGAAAAATTAATGGACGTTTTAAACGTCCGTGACTTTTTTTCAATCGTCGGATTAATCCTGGGGAAGTTTTTTGTTATTTTTTATATCGTCTATTCTCTATCGATTCGTCACGACGTAATCTGTGAAATGACGCTGAGTTAATGCGGATAAATAGTTGTTTTCGTTTTCGGAACGTCTCTCGTTTATGCAATGACATTACGTAAAACGTTGTCTATATTTGGGATTTTTAAAATTTCAAAAGTAATTTAATTCCAAAAGAACTTCACGAATTCGTTGCTTTTGCAAAAAGCTTCGGTAATAACATATTTAGCAATTTTGTGCGCTTTCGATGCGCTAAAAAAAAGACGCTTTGAATTTGAATTATTTTAATTTGAATGATTTTTTTCTTATTTTTTTTATATATTTCAATTTGAATACAATTTTTGCACCTCGCGGATTCGTTCGAGCACGGGATAAACGGAACTCGAAATCGTTGCGCCGCCCGCAAACGCTTCCTGGTATTCGAGCGAAAGGGTTAGTTTACGGTGCTCGAAGCACAGCGCCATAAAACGGATGAGCGAGTGAACCGAGAAGGAGGAAGAGGACGAAGAAGACGCGGCAAGAAAATCGAACGTTGCGCAAACTTTATACACACAGGCCATCTTGCGCTTCGTACGGTTTTACCATAAAATCGACGAGCGACTTTGTTTTAGTATTATAGCATATACACATATATATATGTTTGGGTGTGTATATTTATATATAGCGTGATAACCTCCATTCTCCAGGACATCTATTTTACGAGAAAGCCGCGCGCTTTTTTCCTCGATCAAAACGAGTTTTTGCATGGACGATCAAAGAGTCTCGCGCATTGTGTGGAATACCGATCCCGGTTCGGCAAATTGCACGATTCTCACTTCCGCCAAGTTTCGTAGATGCGAAAAAACAAATTGCGACAACTATCAACGATTCCTAAAGTTCAAGACAATATCATAGATATCTTTATTATTAGCTATAGAGAAATAAAATGAGCTGTTAAGATCGTTGCAGTATCGTTTTAAAAACTTTTCGGAATTTTCACATTTTGCATGTCTTGTTTCCAAGCGAAACGGAAAAAAGAATTCCATATGTTATCAAATTAATTAAACGAAGAAATATATTAATTAATCAATTAATAGATGCTACTTCGCGTATAGCACGAATATCACATTCTCGTTTTGTCGCAATGTCTCGGTCGAAAACTCGATAAACAGAATTTACACATTTTTTGCGTTTTACAAATTGTAAAAAAATCAAAAATAAAAATTTTGTGAGGTTTTGTCTACAATTTAGTTCACAGTTTTGGAACATAACGGGTTTGTAAAGCGATCGACGATTTGTAACAGTCCTAGCTGTAAACGTTATCGTTTTGCGATGGAATTTCATCGACGAATTCTCCAAAGATAATCGATGTAATATTTTCTCGTCAACGACCAGTCGATATCTTTGGCTACCGGCGGTACGAGAGAACGAGCGCGAAAGACGAATAGGGAGAAGAGGAATCGGTTGTTGTCCGGTATGAGATCGTTGAAAAATAATGTCCTGGGTTGACGATTCGGGGTTTCTCGTTCGTGCCCGAGGGAGAAAAGTGCCCGAGGCGTGGATGACTGTCGATTCATCACGAGAGATTTTCGACCGTCGATTCCGTCAGGGATCGCCACGTATCTCGCTACCGATATGCCACGAGGGATTCACGCTGTGAGATTAATTGTCCCAGAAGTTACTCGACGTGTTAGAGAGCGTGAGTGGAACATTTTTTTCTTAACTCGCAACGACGAAGGAAAAAAATTATCTCGACTTCTCGAAACATGATTAATTAAAACTTTCGCACCACGTCCACGTTTGACGCGATGAAAATAACAATAAAAGAGAATTGAAAAATCCATTAACCCGATACTAATTATAATCAACGTTCTCGAAGAATCATCGAATTTATTTTTATCTCTTTTGATCTTCAAACTAAACTAATTTTTATCGCTACTTGAAAAATTTGTTAAAAAGCCAATTTCGGGATGATCCGAGATTTAAAAATCGGTAAAAAGCGCTCGTCGCTTGTTCGATTCGAGTCGGTCGATGGATAGAAAAATTTGTCGTCGATGCTCGAGACGTTAGCCGTTTAAATTGCGAATAACCGCTGCGGGAGTTGTCGATATGAAATATTGTCAAAATTGTCAAAATTGTCAAAATTGTTCGCGTGATTAGACGCATCGATCGGGACGATGCTGGGATGGATCGCACGATGACAATGGCGGATTTGACGTTGGCCAGCGAAGATAAGCTCTCGGCCGGGAGCGACGCGTGTCTCGAACGTTTGCAGAATGAAGTGAGTTTATCGCCAAATGATTCACCAAATGATGGACCTTGGAAAATCGACAGATTTTTTATCGTATTAATAAAAAAAAAAAATCGATCGTTCGACCGTCAGGCACTCAACTGCCTAAATGCTTTTCCGAGCAAAGTGATAGAACTGAACAATCTGATGGAGAGTTACATGCCGGCTTCGATCGAGTCATCACCGGACACCGTCAGTCTTATCGACGCGACTCGACAACCGACAAGATCGAAATCCGTTACCTCCACAATTCGAGAATACGGACTTACCTCGAATTCCGACATCGATGGTAAATAAATGATAATTTATCGATAATCGATCAATTATAATAAAATATTTTTATCAAAACAAAAAAAGTGGACGATCGTTGATAACGAATTTTCGTCGATTTGATTTCATTTCGTAAATAATTAAACGAATCGCAGATAGATACACTCAATGTCGAGTGGATCTGAGCTCGGTTACGAGTTATTATTCCCTCGGTACTCACGGTCGTGGTCAGACGCGTCACGGTATCTGCAAACGACGATACTACAGACGGCGAAGTCTCAAAGATTCCACGATACGTCGACGACCCGGACCTCTCGGTCAGTTGCTCGTATTTATCGCGAATAAATTGGCGGTATGCACGAAAGCGATGGTCATAGCACCTTCGTGGTACATCATCGATCGAATAATTTCTATGCTTTTCCAGAGGTAAGAAAAACGAAAAACGAAAAATCGACTGTATTTTTTTGGTCGATCAAAAATAAAATTTAAAAATAAAACCACCATTTTTCAAACAGAAAACAACTGAAACATGCGCAGTGTGGACCGTCCACGGATTGGAGGAATTCAGTGTCGCGACGCGAAACTCCGTTCAAGGAGGACAATACGAAGCTCGGAAATTTTATCAGCACGATGAGACCCGCCGCGGTTCAGCTCATCGCTGATACAACGACGGTATACAATTTTCATTATTTAACGTAATTCGATATAACGATGTAAATTATCCCCTTACGATCGAATTTTTCGTCGACCAGCTCGAACGGAGTGTCCCATACATATGTTTCATAAATATACGAGACATTCCACGTTCAACCGAGCGATTTCAATGATTTTTTTTTATAACCCGACGTCGAGATGTTCGTCGCGTATCACGATATAAAATGTAAATGTCCAACACTGCACACGTAATATCGATGAAACGACGGGAGAACGAGATATTACGAGGGATAAAAAGAAATCGTTCGAAACTTGTTTCTCTGCGCGTTCTCTCATACGCGCCAACACGTGGTATACAACTTTTCCGCGTATCGAATAACGAATATTTTCTATATATTCGTATATATGTGTTTATGTATGTGTAATAACGGGTAACGAGAGGATCGACGTCGTTGACGTTTTTTTTTTATTTCAATGCAGTTGAAACGATGGCTCCAAGTAGTCGCCCTGACCGCCAAGCCACCGTCCGTGGAACTCGTCAACGCGACACGAACCACCGAGACCATCGATTGCTGGGCCTACGAGCTCTTCTTTCATCTCCGGTATCTACAGATCAACCGCGCCCGAACTGTCGACAAGGTAATTAACGAGTCACGTGTCGACTTAAAATATATAATTTTCTAGTATTTTTTTAAATAATAATAATAATAATAATAATAATAATACGAATTTAATTTTATCCGAAATAATTATGAAATAATTATGAACAAAATATTATGAAAACAAAAACATTGTTTTAATTAATATTTCAAGATGTCAGCCGCCGATCTCGCGTCGAACATCGGCGACGACGCGACCCACATAAATCTCTGGCATCGTTTGGTCCAGCTTCGCGACAACTACATAATTCTATACGAGAGCCTTCACGACGAGCCCAAGATTCACGCTACGATGCCACCGAAGTAAAATAATCACGCGTTTTTAATTCCTCGCAGTATCGATAAATCATACGAAACGAAGAAGAAAACAACAACAACAACAACAACAACCAGAACAACAATAATAACAAGAACAAAAGTTTGTATCGATGTTATCACGACAATTCATATTTCTCATTGATCATATCGCGAAATTGCGTAGCGCAATAAAGGAATCGAACTTTAAATCGTCTGGCAGTTTTGTATATTTATATATATTATTTCGCTTTCTATCGTCGCTTCTGGCACCCAACGATATTGTACGCCGTGACTTTCTTATCTCGCTCTCTCTCTCTCTGTCTCTAACCATACGTCCCTATATCTATATTCGCAACTCTCGCGGAACGGAGCAAGAGCAAAGTGAACGCGAGCGCGGGAGGAGGTCCGCCGATTTAAAATCTTACCCGTCGCGGTCCCTCTCGGAGAGTTAAGTAGAGATATTTCGACACGACCTAGCCAACACACCGGAGAGCAAACCTATCCGACACAACTGACACGGAGCGCACGCCATTGTTGGCGTATAACATTTATAAGTCAGGCCAATCGTGCCGGGTGAAGGTATATCGGCGTTCGAGGCCCGCAGGAAAGTCGACGCTTACGATGGTCCGACATACGTTGGTACACGGCCTCTCTATCTCACGAGAGACTCTCTCGCATCCATTCGAATCGACCGATCACTGAATTATCTCTTCTACGAGTCCTATACGACCTTCCGGCGAAAAATCGATCGTGATCGATCACTCGTTAACGATGAGTATTTCTTGTTGTTTTTTTCTTCTTTTTTTCATTTTTTAATCAAACGTGATCGAATGGTCCCACGAGTTTTCTCGTTCCTTTATTTCATTTTCAATCAGTAAAATCGAAAGGAATTTTTCGTATTAGTTACGAGCGTTGGAAAATATTGTTACGACCGTGAGCGTGATACGATAAATAATTGATATCGATATATCGATGAAAGATCGATTTTATTCAGCGACGCGTGCTTGAAATATTTGTTTATTGAATCAAACGATGAGAAATAGTTGTTCGACTCGCGAGGATTATGATCGATTGATAAATAATTCAAATCGGTGCCGTTAAAAAGAAAATCGTTTTTTTTTTCTATCACGATCTACGAAATTGAATGAAATATCACACGTTCTCGTGAGAGATTGAATAATGCATTAAATTTTCGATCGTACTGAAATTGTATTTTACAATTGAATTATTACACCCGTTATGCCCGTGGCTTTAGGTTGTGATCTTTCGTGAGTCGACTCTTAGGTAAGACAGTCCGACGAAAAATAGACGAGTTTTCATTAGATTTTTATATTCACGTTCGTTTCCTACACGAGAGGACGAGGCGCCTCCACACCCACGATATTAAAAGGCAAAACGTATGTGCTCACCCGCCGATTCTCGCTGGGCTCCCATGCAACCGCCCGAAGGTTCGTCACGACGGGACCGAGTTTGCTATAAGCGAGAACAAAACAGGCACCGAGAGTCAGATGCACAGTGGCCGACTACCTATATAGATGTATATGGGGCGTGCCGATCCAAATTGCCAGAAGCATGGCCCTCGTCCACTAGAATTTTCTTCCAAATTTTGTATTCGATCGATACAAACGTTATATGCATAAAGATCGTTTTATAGATTTTTTTCGACAATCTCCGATCAATACTGTTTTTTTGAAAAATATATAAAGTTCTAAAAATTCTGTATTATTGAAAAATTTACAATCCAGAGTTTAAGACGCGTCCCAAATATTTCGACATTGAAAAAACCCAATTTTTGTTTATTCGAATTTTTAAATTTGTCCTGTTTTGTATATTTTTTTCCTTTTTTTCAAAATTTATTGACGAGTAGAGGGTGTGAAAAAAAGTTTTAAAAAAGATGAATATTTTTTAAGGTTGTAACGATCGTATAAGAACAAAATTGAGAATGAAATTTCGTAGGGTAAGTGTCGGGAAGTTTTGTCGATTTGGTATAGAACGCCCCGTATATAGGGAGAAGCCATAGGGAGGCTCTTTCGCACGGAACAATGTATATCTATATCCCTATACACGATGAGAAAGTCAATGTTACCTTTGCAACGGAACCACGACGACTATTACAAACGAAGAAAACTATGAGAGAAAGAGAGAAGAAGCCCACACACGACGACATAATCGGCAAACGTGTATAATAATAACACCGAACGGCAATCCATTATATCCACGTCTCATTGTCATAGAACGAGAGAAAGAGAGAAAAGTCTCGCGAGTCGACCAACGGCAACGAGGCAGCAAGAAGCAGCCACTGTTGCTACTCACGACGACGTTATCCACCGCTCTCGTGTAATCACATACATACAAACGAGGCACGCGCGATTATAATATTATTATCCGTCGTGTTTCACGAAAATATATTATTCCTCTAATCCCTCCCACCCTCCTTCTTAGCCAATCGTCGCCGGAGAACTTTTTACTGCCGCATGAACACTTATTAAATTTATATAATTTACAGCGTCCATAAATTATCATATTACTTATTATTTTTCACATTTTTCTTTTCTTTTATTTCTATTAACATTACTTATCGAGTCAAAAAACCAATATCCATGGAATAAAATTAATTTTTTTTTCTCTTTACATTAACGCACATCGCGACGAATTTGTGATAAATGTAATCTCGAATTAGACGCGGATTTCTCGAATAATAAATTAATACGCGTTATATCGAAAATAAAAGAAGTTAATTTATTTAAAGAAGAAAGAAAAAACAAGGATACGTAATATCGCGTGTTAAAACTCCCGAGATTTTCCCTAACGGAAATTTCTTTCCAAGTTATGAGACCAGGGGTCAAGTCGTATTCGAAGAAATATTTTCAATATATTGCGCAGTTACACTTTTGTGAAGAGGGGAAAACTCTCCAAGAGTCCGAGAGAGTGTCCGGCGGTTAATTGTCCGATTGGAAGTTTCACCGTTCCGTAGTAAACAAGGAAGAGACTACGTTCGCTATTTAATGATTTTTACATATAATAAGCATAAGCTTCGTCTCGACGACTCGTATACTCCGTGCTTAAAGACACGTAATCGCTCTCTCGGACGTATAGGCTAGGTACGTTTATTTCCGTTATCGCGGATGCTGAATCACTTTTCACGTGCTTGTAATTTATATATAAATAAAACATCTACTCTTTATACACATATATATTACGGTATGTGTGACATCGAGCGCAAAGAGCTCGTGTAATCCTCCGTATTATCGCGATCTCGAAGGCACTCGTCGCGCCACACGCAGCAGCAGCAACAGCAGCGGCACACACACACACACAAATACGCAGATACCTAGGTACCCGATGATTTATGACGAGCGAAATCCATCGGTAATCCACGGATATAAATTACGACGACACATTCTTGCGCCTCTTCGCGCCCGCGCTCGCCTCTGTACTGTTTTAGCAAGGATTCCTCTTCACCCCTCCACATATCTCTTTGTTTCTCTCGCACCCAGAAGCTTTGTGTCATTTTACACCGTTCTATTTCCGACCGTTGTTTCTACTTTCGTGAGAATAATTTAACAATGGGCAAAAGATTCACAATTTCATTCGTGACCGTAACGTTATTTTATTCATTGCCAAATCTTTCGAAAGTATTTCCAATTTTTTAAAATAAATTTTACACGTATCGTTATAAAAGTGAAATTTTATATTTATTTTTCGTAAAGATTTGTTCGTTTTGAAGATAATGTCGTGTGATAAAACGGAGAATGGAGGGTTTGTTCGAGATGAACGAGATTACGTGTCCCGAGGGATTGACTTATTGGAGATTCGACTGTATAAATCGTGGTCACGGGTCCGTGACAATGAATTCTAGATTTAATTAAATAACCGAGAACGATAATGACGATGATGAGTTTGATCGATGATCTTCGTAGAATCGAAGCTCGGGGCGTGAAACGATCACACTTTTCCCTCGAGGGGAACGAGATTTTCGATACAGTGTAGCTCTCATTGCTTTGAACCCGTGTGCAGTTCCACGGTCCTTTGGACCAGTGTTATCTTATGGAATATATATGTGTGTGTGTCTGTGTCTTTAAAGGAGTTAAACGAGTCTCGACCCCAACTAACCTATGATCTTGGCTGATAGTTAATCGCACGTTAAGAAAAAGACAGAGAAAGAGAAGAAAGAAGAGAAAAGGCAAAATACAAAGAGAGTGAGAGAATATCCTTGCCAATATAAAATCCACAGACACAAGTAAAAATAAAAATCTCTATCCTCGTCTCGTTCTCGACAGAGTCAATGGAACAAAATTTCTCCCTTCTCCTTTTTCCATCTCTCCTATCGTGCGAAAGAACGGTAGTCACGACTCTGATTACCGAGAGACGAGGTGAGCCGAAGTACAAAGGAGTCGGAGCCGAAGTGAGGGAGAGAGAGAGAGAGAGAAGGAGAGAGAGAGGGACGTCTCTTACAAACGCTTTAACACGTGAGGGTGTTTATGTGTGTACACGGTAAATTGGCAAGAAGGAAAACGAACCGAGAAATATGAGGAAGCGAGCGAGAGAGAGATTGCGTGAGCCTTCGAGTGGGGAGTACACGAAACGCGATAATGACGCTTAAACCGGCACGAGAGTAAATCATAATTAGATCCGTTCGAGCGCCCTCGAGAATCAGAGAGAAAGATCCGATCAAACGACACACACGCCACTTATCAGTCGCTTTAGAGAACAGCGGTAGTTAGGGTCATGGAGGGAGGGTGGGGGGAACGGGGGCGAGCAAAATTCCTCGGTAATAATGGCCTACGTGTGAAACAAAAGTCTCTGTCTTTTCACTTGTGCACTTATCCGCGCGAGCCAACGTGTCGATACAGTCGCGGTTGCATTATCTCGCCCACCACGGCGCCAATAACGATATACAGAGTGTCCAATTTATCATCGTGCCATTTTTGTCGCATATTCGTTATGTACGTTTTCCTTAATTTTACGAAGAATTTTGTTTTATTATTTTACAGATAAGAAATTATACGTGTCTTTATCTTGAAGAACAAAAATTCATTCAACATTAATTCAAGTATTAACGACCTTGACAATTTATAAGTGGCTACAAGATTGAAGATTTTGAGATTTTTCGACGTACGTCGGAAAAAAATGATGGAGCAGAAATATTGAAATTTGAACGTCCTGTATACGAGAAGAAACGTCAACGTCTTATATCGCGCCTATTATTACGATCGTGGAGTTTACGAAAGGTTATGTGTATCTGTGTGCTAACGAGAGATCGAACAACCCGGTGACACACTTCCGACGTTCGACTCCCGTGATATTCCACGGTCTGTACTATTTCAATGCTATATTATTTTCCTCGTCTCTCTATCTCTATCTTCGCTATAGATATAAAATGACAATCTCCGTTTTTACATCTCGCTTATAGCTCGACTTCTATCCAATGGATTGCGATCGGAGTTTTCACTGTCGCGCACGGCATTTATTGCGGAAGGTTTTACTATAAGAAACATTATGATAAGTGGCAAAGTAACGGTTCTATGGTGATATTTATATGACGTGTCGTAAAACTCGACGGCAAGAGAGCGCTATTGGCTTAACAGCGACGCGACGCGAGGTGGGAGAAGCTGCGCGCGCAGGCTCTCACTGGTAGTCTGGAAGGGGACCCGCGTTTCCGAATTCAACGTATCAACGACCCAAAATTTTTAAGATTTTTTCTCATGCCGTTAATAAGTTGCTTTTTTCGAGAGACAAGTCTACACGAGGTCTGCAAGTTTTAGGTCGTAATAATAAATTAAAGAATGTGGTATATAACGAAGCGTCATCGCGAAATAAATATTTCAGCAGCAACGACTGATTGGACTGGAACCGAGGCTGGAGCTGGGCCAAACCTTGAGCCATGCGACAAATAAAATTTTCACTTTTCACTGAACTTTCGCATAATTTTTGTCTCCCCTTTTTTTTAATTTTTTGCTTCTACAGCGAGGCGCCGCAATCTATGAGAGTTAAGGATATAAACGTGTATTGTAAATATACGATAGTACGGCTACGGTGCAGCTGTTTCTGTGCGGTGTTTCGAGAGCGTGTGGGACGATGACGAAAGTCCGTAATCGATGTCCCATATAAAGCTGCGCAGGTACGGACAAAGTAACGTAACGTCTAAGAGCAATGAAGCAGACGACCTTGACTCGTGTTACTTCATCGAACTACTTTTCCTTTTGCTTCAACGACGTAGAAAACTAAAAAATAAAAAAAACAACGAGAAGTTTGGCTTATGACAGCTACGAAAAGTCGATGACTACAAAAAATGGCGAAATCGACTTAATCTTGACAAATCGTACTTAAGCGGAAAAAATCGAATAAAAATCAGGGGTAATTATAATTGTCGACAATAATTCACATTATTCTTTTTTTTTCTTGATTAAAAATAAATTATTGAAATCGAACCAAGATTTATCGAATAAAAATGATTTTTTTAGTTATTTTCTTGTATTTTCAATATTTTTTTTGTTGGCTTTTCCTCTCAAGTATATTCTCGTTTGCAAAGCCTACGGAGCTTTCGAAGTAGCCCTTGGCCTATCGTTCACCTCCCGAGCCGTGAGTCTCTCGCCTCTCACACGTGTACAACGAATTCCAAGCGCAAATGCAAGCGAGAGTTGATTCCATTCTTGAATTTACGACTGAAAAATTCTCTGGAAATATATGGAAAAAAATCCCTCATTTCTCGCGCGTATTATCGCTATGCGCCGAGTGTAGAGATCCGACACGAAGGAAAGAGCGAGAGTGAGCAAGGAACCAATTGAAGAAGAGTCAAAGATAAATCTCGAGACTCGATTTCACGCGCGGAAGAAAGACGCGTGACACGCCCCGTGAACGAGACGCGACGTCCTTCGCCCCGAGAAATATTCCTGCACACTTTATTTTCTCACTGCGAAGGATTTTACTTCGCGCGTCCTTCGCAGTTTTCTCCGTTCCCGACCAAACAAAAGAAAACAAACGCATTCGCGCTCGCGAACAAATTATCTTCCAAAACAAAAATATTTATTCTCGAGCGAACGATGAAAAAAACAAAAAACTGACACCGTTCGAAATAGAAAAAAAAATAGAAAAAAACGAAACTACAAATTTCATCATCGATAATAATAGTCGTAACGTTATTTCGCAATTTCCCAATTTTTACCACGAATAAAAAATAATGACAAAAGAGTTCAAGGCTCGTCGAAAAATCCTCGACCTTACGGAAGTTCCGTTCCACCTTAGAAGGAAATAACCGAGTCGTCCATTAAATATCGGTGTAAACACAAAATCATTATCTCGTATACGTGTAAAGAGCGATGTCTAAAAGTCACGGAAAGTGCGAGATTTCGAAATCTGGCACGGTGAACGGACGGCTTCGTCAAAGAGTCGGAGTGTTTTGGTCCAAAAGTGGTATAAAATTATTACGAGCTCGAGCCTTCGGAAGTTTATAGCGCCGTATAACAAATGGTTTTAGGCGTTAAAGATCGTTTCGACTAATATTTTTATATACGTTTTTATTTATTTTTATTCTTGGTATTTTTATTTTTGCCTACTCGAGTGCCCTCCGGTCACTGGTTTTTCACTACGTCGGATTATCAGAGTCGGATATCTCGTAAAAGCTGTTCGAGGAGGGTGGTGCAACAATAACAATGGCAAAAAGAGAGAGAGAGAGAGAGAGAGAGAGAAAGGGATAGAGATTGTGCTCCGTAAGTGCTGTCGGGCACATCGACGTTCGCCACCCGCCCCCTGCTATATTTTTTACACAACTACGCTGCTTTTTCTCTCTCTTTGTATACGCGTCTATGAGAGAACCTTCGTCAGATCGCTAGAAAGGTAATATAATTTTATAATAATCGTCGCGCGATGCTGTACAAATGCGACCAAGGACTTCGTGGTCCACCGATGCTAATCAAATGAAACCATCTATACAGATATATGTGTCAATGTGTGGAGGATCGACCGTACATAATATGGGTGTGTTCGACTCTGAGAGAAAGAGAAAGAGAGTGAGATAGAATGAGAGAGAGAGAGAGAGAGAGAGAGAGAGAGAGAGAGAGAGAGAGAGAGAGACTCGTGTCTTTAACGTACGTGTGTGCGAGAGAGAGAGAGTCGAGAGTTCAGCATGCCCCCGGGAACAATGTGACATTATGTGGTGAACGATTGCGCCCGCGATCTCTGGACGAGCTGGCCATTGTCGTGAAACTTGTGTCGCGCTAATAATGCGGCCACTTGATTTTTACACACGCGCTCTCCGTACTCTCGACGTTTCTTTGTGCTACACGAAACATATTATTTATCCATTCGCGATACTGTTTCCTCCGTCGATCAATTTTAACCGGATTTATTGAAAATTTGAAAATTCATCGACTAAAGTTTGAATGAAAACGTAATTTTTCTAACGTCGTAATAAAAATCGAAAAAAAACGTAATTTTTTATCGACAAAAGTCACGTTAAATCGCTAGTTTTATTCAAATTTATAACCTCCCCCCCCCCCCCCCCGCCCATTGAGACCTTCTTTGTAATTATTTATTTTACGCATCTAAATAAAGAAAAAACGTCGCCGGCGAAGTCCGCAAAGTGATTTTTTCCCTCCATCGAGCGCAGTCAGCCTCCGGAAAGAAAGAAAAAAAATTCGTCGAGGTCCGTATATTCGCGAACATTCCGTAGCGGCTGTCGTGTTTCTCGAGCGTAGAGAAATAAAGAAAGAAAGAGAAAGAGAAGGAGAAAAATAAAAGGCGAAAAAATGTGTCTTAATGTAACGATTTGCACGAGACGGATTTTACGAGCGTCTCGGTCGCCTTTGTAGCCTCGAATATAAGCTCGATCAAGGATCCCCGGCGTGTCGGGTTATAACCTACCGCATGAAATATCTACGTATGCGTGTACCTCGTGTATATGTCGGAAATAGATTTTTACTGCGCAAAACATTGACGGGCGCACCAGACTGCTCTCATATACACACACACACACACACACACACACACATATATATATATATATATATACGTACAAGCTCGTTACACTCGGTGCATATTTTCTGCCATTGACGAGAGAAGCCTCTGTCTCTGACTCTCGCCCGCGTCTTTCGCCTCGAAAGCGCATAAACATATATATATATATATATACACATATAGGCAATGAACTATACATACCGGGTATAATATAACTATATGCAGATGGCAACGCCCGTCTTTCGCGAGAAAATAAAGTCTAAGAGGTATAAATATTCTTTGAGATGAGAAAAAAGCTGAGAAGGGGGAAGGTAGGTAGGGGGGGGGGGGGGGGGGGGTTGAATATTCGAAGAATCGGTCGCGGGGTATAGCTATTTCTTTGTCGTAAATCAAGAATCCCACGGGAGTTTTAACATTTTAAGGCTTTCTCTTGACGCTTGACGCGCGCGACTTTTTGCCAAGAGTGCGCAAGTAACATATCGGAGACAGACTCTGCGGTAGGGAATCCTCGGTATATATCTTTATACGGTGTAAAAAAGAAAAAGGGAAAAAAGAAAAACGATCGAATCGCAAACAGTACACGAAGCGCATAATATATGTATAAGAATCAAGGAATATCGTATTGCATCGTGCGGTTTAACTTCGTGCATGCGCACGATTCGCGTTAAATTTAAAGTCTACGACGAAACTGGCGCTTGTTGACCTGACGATTTCACGCTTACTTTTGTCCGTGTTTATATACCTATATGTATAACGTAGTTGGATCGTACAGTGGGGAAAGCATCAACGCGAGGATATCGATGAATATACATTGCATTTATATGTCCGCGAATCGATGGTGACGCCACTGTTGATTTAACGGATTGCACGAGTCTCGGCTTTTCTCTCTCTCTCTCTCTATCTCTCTCTTTTTCTTACTCTCGCGTCCCTTCACTATCTCCCGCGACCTATACGCCTACGCATCTTGACAATCGTGAAATTCACGCTTCGTCCTTCGTATTGGAAAATAGTGTCCTCAAAACGCGCAATACCGTCGACGACCGTCGAAGGTTTCTCTCGTAAAACGATAATGTATTTGCATCGCATGTATATGTAGAAATATTTAGAAAGAGGGAGGAGAGAGAGAACTACAGCGAGAGGGAGAGAGAGAGAGAGAGAGAAAGAGAGAAGGACGGAGGGATACGAGACGGGTCTTGTCACGCGAATCCTTTTTCTCTTCCAATAATTTTCCCCGTCGCTAAACAGAAGCATAAAGAAGACATTTTTCTTCATCGAGCAATTTTACGTAATTTTTCATTCCCCTGTTTATACCTCGAGACACGATACGGCGATGAACATTGGCGCAATTTCCTCCGATTAATAAATTACGAAAATCGTATATCATCGAGAATATCGACTGAGACTCTATGTATATAATGCAAGATAGGTGTATGAAAATATTCTTTATAATTTATAATTTCATAATGCTCGTTTTTATTGATTTGTTCTCTCTAATCGTTGATTGTTTGAGATGATTAATATTTGTATGTTTTGAGACGAGGTTTCTTATAGCTGCGAGCTAATTAAGGGTTTTCCTAAAAAATCTCGCGGTCTATCAAATTTTCAAATAATAAAACGATTTCAAAGTGCCCAAGAACTCCCTTCTAGCGTCCGGATGTTTTATAATTTTTCCATTTTTTCAAATTCATTTTTTTTCTAAAGGTTACCGAGTCAATAAGGAAAACTGTAATGTTGCCGTGTCAACATTAAATAGTTTTTACTTAAATATTGCCGAGTCGAGATAATGACAAGTGTCATATTAACGTTGTCGCGTCAACCCTTAAATTCGATTCGAATAGTCACACTAGATCTATAAATTATCCAAGTTCCAGAATACAGTTCGAAATATCGACGCAGTGTAACCGCGTGAAATTTTTTTCACATACGAAACTAGTCACCCTTCGTTAATTTAAAACGTGACATCCTAAACTTCTTTCATCACGTCGCAGTGCAGTGAAATTTACGACCTCATTGGAAGAATAAAAAATCGCAACGAAGTTTAGTACGAAATATCTTCCAATTAATTTACGATAATTATCGCTTCGATGCGTGTTTCGCTCGATGCATTCGTGAACATGGGTCGCGCGTGTATAAACACGCTAATTACATTTATCCATCGCCTCGTCATTTTTCTCGTTCAAGAAACATCGATGATTTTCTTTTTCTTTGTTTTGTTTTCTATTTGCGAAAAGAATATTCATTCCGTGCGGGAGCGATAATGATACGGGTGAAGATTTATTTTGATGCGCGAAGCTTGTAAGAGTTGAAATTGCATGGAAAAGTAATAAAAAGGAAATAAAAAATAGAAAATAAAAGAAAAACGAGAAAGAAAAAAAGAAGCGCGAGCGCGAGTCCACCGTGGTCGCGAAACGTACGTGGTCAGCCGCAGCGACTCGCGCGCCGCGCGTCGCTTTGCTCCGCAATGGATAAGCGCGTCGTCGCGTAAAACGCGTGTATGATGCAACGTGAGTTCTGTCTCGCGTCTCGACGTATCAGGAAGCGTCGCGTATAGTGTTGAGTTGCTGTTACTTCTTGCTCAAAGGTGAGCAAGCCAGAGACCTATATACGTATTTTACATGGGACGTTCCATGCGTAATCGATCCAGAACGATAATTCAACAATTTTTTCCCATCTTTATTATACCTATTATCACTAATTGTTGATCCACGAACGAAAACATCGTATAGAAAAAATGGGACGAATAAAAAAAAAAAAGTATAAAAAATAATTTCAAGCATTTTTTTTTCGAAAAAATAGAATATCAAGAATTATTTATATTTAAATAAACGTAATATTAGCATAATTTTATTTCCAACGAATTTGATAACGATGCAATATGTCGTTTAAAAGTTTGAACGGATCGTGAGAAATATCGCGTGAATAATTTCATCGAGACAATAAAATAAAATTCATCGTCTTTTCGAGTGAGACGGAATAGCCTGTGTGTATACGTACGTGTACGAAGCACGGATGTCCATCACGGACGTTAGAGAATATCTGGCTAATAGCTGACCGCGGCGACGACATTTACGTAAATCACGCAACACTTTACGCGTCCATCCGT